>JAGFPH010000686.1:137836-154822 GCA_018207615.1 Philaenus spumarius | reverse complement strand
AAAGTTACTAAAAAGAAACACCGAACGGATTGGAATGAAATTTATTATGTAGCTTCCTCTAGGGCCCTAGGTGCTCGCTAAGAAAGGGTTTTAAAAAATTCGAAATTTTAGGGGGGTTTGGGGGGTCAAAGTTACTAAGACGAAACACCGAACGGATTGGAATGAAATTTATTATGTAGCTAGGGCTCTAAGTAGTCGCAAAGAAAGAGTTTTAAAAACTTCGAAATTTTAGGGGGGGTTGGGGGGGGGGGTCAAAGTTACTAAGACGAAACACCGAACGGATTTTAATTAAATTTATTATGTAGCTTACTCTAGGGCCCTAGGTGCTCGCTAAGAAAGAGTTTTAAAATGTCGAAATTTCAGGAGGGGTTTGGGGGGATCAAAATTACTAAATCATAATTTCAGATCTTTTATTATTATGACAATAGTGCTTTTATCATTTAAGATCTATATATATAAAGGCCAAATACCACTGACTAACTGAACACTTAAAAAGAATACAATTACGTTAAAAAGACTGAAAATACCAACCACCACGGGCAACGCCGTACGGGTCAGCTAGTTACTTACAAATGTAGTTTTATGAAGTTTGTGTAAATAGTGGTAACTTAGGGGAAATATGCAATGACTAATAACAGACCATAATAATTATGGCACGGTTATTGGACAAACCAGTTTGGACACTTTCTTTTAACTGAAAAACAATTATGTCACTCTTGGAATGTCACAATTAGGAATGTAAGAAACTTATTTTGTTCTAATCCAAGTGCCCAACAAAAGGCATATTTTGCGGGTTGTAAGTCGTTTTTGAAGAATGATTATGTACAAACATAGTTCAATGGATAGGCTCTTAAAAGTAAACGTTTTGAGAACAAATTTTCATTGGTCCGTTTCAAATTAACAGAACTAAAGATACACTGTTTTGGTTTTTATTTTTTTTAAATTTATTATCATCAAATGTTGATAATGATAGGCTATATATCCAATGAATAATAACAAGAATTTCCACATTAATAAATGTTGAATATCTAAAAAGTAAAAAATCCTATATTAAAAAAGAAATTTTTTTTCTAAATTAATAGGACCATTTGAAGGTTGGTAAAAAAACACTAATTTAAAAAAATAGTTAAAAAATGTAAATATTTTTTTCTGTTCCGTTTTTTTTTAATTGGATTCAAACTGTAATTTTTAAACAGGACCAGGTAGCCTAAATAAAATGTTTTCTTCTTCTTCAAAATGTTTTTTTTTTAAAGTTGATGTAACTCTACTTAAATGGAAAACCGAAGACGCAAGAAACATAAAATAGTTCTATAACAAAACAAATAGTTCTATGAAAAGAACAAAACTCTGAACATTATTATGTTTTGCTGGAATAAGAAAAGTATAACGCTCTTTTAAATAAGAAATAAGGAAGCTGCATCCTCGTAATAAAAAAACGACTCCCTACCCAAAGTAATTACCGCCGTTTTGAGAACGTTATCTCGGGTGTAACTGATCTCACGCTGTGTATAATGGTGTACAGAGTTTGCGTAACACTTTTAACATGGGAATGAGATCTCTAGATAGATGATCTTTACTTTGTGATAGCCTCCTCTTTAAAAAAAAGTTAAGAAAATAACTAAATAAATGCAGATAGATCTGTTGGAAATAATCAAAAGGGAACAAATAAATTTGCAGTGGGAGAAATAACGAAAATAAATAAACAACAATTCCAAAACAATTGTATAGTGTTCCAAAATTACTTTTATTAAAAAGTAAAAATTATTTAAGATATTCCAACGCGATTGTCTTGTTTTCAGGGTTATCCAGGACAACTTCCAGACGAACCCAACGATGCTTACGTGCGCCGAGTATACACCAGGAAAGCAGAAGATACTGAGGAGACATACGTTCAGAGGGTGACAACCAGACACAGTACTGAGACTGATGAAGTGTATAAATCCAGGATACAGTTGATAATAACAATAATCACCGAAATAAGACATCTTATAGTGTACGATGAAGTTAAACGTATTTATGTTTATAAGAAACCAACAAAAACACCAGAGTCTACTCCTGCTAAGGTAAAGATTGCTTGACAAAAACATACTTATATACTTAAATATAAATGGACATCATATTTTGTAAATTTATCTTATTAAATTAATTAATAACAATAAATGCCATAACGAGCACGAAGGTAACTGAAATACAATTTTTAAGGAAGGTTTTGAAGATTTGTTGTAGGCCTAAGTCTTGCAGGTTCTTGATAACATAAAACGCGACTAATATCGTAAAGTAAATGATCTATTTTCCATTCCTTTTGAACTATATCCTTAAAGTCACATTACCACCAAACTTTGATCTGTTCACAGGTGTATCCTAATCAACTGCCTGACGAAACCGACGAGGACTACGTACGCAGAGTGTACACAAAGAAGACTGATGAAACTGAGGACAAGTACATAATGAGGGTGACAAGCAGATACAGTACTGAGACTGATGAAGTGTATAAATCCAGGATACAGCTGATAATTACAACAATCAAAGAGATCAACATACAACAGTATATTAGATATGACGAGAATAAAAAGCTTTACGTTTATGTGAAGTCTGGCAAGGTTACTGAAGACAAAACTGGGGTAATTTAATGATATTTACGATTAGTATTGTGATCATAGTAGATATTCGAAACGACCTTAACACTTTTTGTAGTTACTCCAAATGTTGTAGAGGCGTGGTGCTCTAGCTTATTGCAATTGTACTTTCATCAGAAAACTGTAGTTAAATTTCACCCACTACTCCTTCATCTTCGGAAAGTCAACAATAATATAATTACATTAAAATAACATTCTTGGTCTCTTTTTACCGACTTGACGCATAAAAACTGAGTCAAATTCAAAAATTTTGAACTGAATCTATTATTATGATTTTTTCTTTGAAAATTGCTGAGCAGATTTGTGCTACTCCTAGAATGACATTTTATATTGAAAAATAAGTCAAAGACTTGAGACTTAAACTGACACTAATAAATAATTCGATTAGGCAGCTGACGTGAGTTGAGCAAATTAAGTTTATATACGTTTTAGGGTTTTAACCAACTATTTGGTAAATCGGTCTAATCAGGAAGGCGCTAAATAACTGCCTGCGTTTAGGAAATACATAAGTATAACTGGTTTTCACATTTGCCTCCAGCCCCACCTCACGAGCTGCTTCGTTCCGCTCGCAGCAGAAAACGCTCTTTGCTCCTCTTTACTCCACCTTGCGGCCTCGCATTGTGTACCGATTTGTTTCGCTCGCAATGGTAAATTTTCAATCATGCCGTCGGCTTCGGATCCCTACGTGGATTTGAATGGGTTATTTTTTTGATATTTTACGTTTTTGTAGATTCCGGGGGAACCCAAGAGGTGCAAAAAACAAACTGTGCAGAATAATTTCACAAACTTATTTTTTTTAGATAAAACCCCAAAAAACATTTCATTCTAGTATAAAAAATCACAAAAACGTATATTTCCCGCCATAAAACGTACTTTCGTTTCTTGGATTTTGTTGGCTAAGTCTAAATGAACAAAATGGCGGGCAGACAACCAAGATTGTTTCAAACAAAAGCATACTCCTGTATTTACTATAACCGCATTTAATTTTGTGTAATAGGGGAGGGGGTTGTTAGGCTGTAGAGAGGACTATATCAAAGCCCACTAAAGAATACCGTTGCGAGGCGGCCAATAGGATGGGCGCGCAGCGTTGCCATATCTACTAGCCTCGTACACTCCTGGTATTTACCGCTCGAGGCTTGATCGCACAGTTTAAAGAATTGTAAATGCGCTGAGTCAGCCGCAGTCAGTTAGAAGCGTGGGAAGAACGTGACAACGTCGCACTACGGCGATTGGAGCGTTCAAGGTCTCGGTGTACACAAGCCCGTCCCCCAACGGTATTCTTTAGTGGACTTTGATATAGGCAGTCCTAATCTCGACCCATAAAATAAAGGCAATTTAGTTTAATCCCATATACAATCCCTTCCGTAAAATTATATACGTTTAATTATAACTCTCCAATTAATAATGAATTAAAAATTTAACACGAGTAGATTGAAGAAAAACTTGAATCAGGTAGAGATAGACATTTAAAGTGTTAGACTATTAAGATTTACTTTACATTAAAGGTAACTCTTAAACTGTACTCTAACTGATTATTATCCAAGTAAAGCTTGTTACAAAAGCTAGTCTATACTAATATTATAAAGAGGTACAATTTGTTTGTTCGTATGTAGGGGGTAATCTCTGAAACTACTGAACCGATTGAAAACATAATTTTACTAATAAAAAGTTACACTATCCCTGAGTGACATAGGCTACAATTCATTTTGATAAAATCTTTAAATATTTGGAAATTTAGTGGGAAAAAATCTTAGGTTAGGCCTAGACTGATGAACCAACACATGTATTAACATTCATTACCATAACAACCAATTGAATAAAATAACAGATAAATCAGCTGTTTGCTCCAATAATTCCATTAACAGCTGGTTTCAAACTTTGAAGCAATTATTTGTATTTCTAACTTTTAGAACAGGTTTTTATTAAAGTGTAGACCTGAGCCTTGCTGGTTCTTTTAACCTTTATTATAACTGCTGTTATAAAATACACGAAATAATTTGATTTGAACATTTAACATTATTTACCGTCTTAGCTTTGGGGTTATTATAATCCTACACTTTTATTATAAATAAAACATAAATTGGTTATGTGTATAGAAGGTACCAACGGGGTTGGCGTGCGGAGCACGCTTGGTTTCCCCTAGTACTAAATATTAAAGATGTTGAAGAAACAATCTATTTTTTTAGTTTTCAAAATACAAGTGCGTATCAAGGATTAAAAAGAGCAAATACAAATCATGTTAAGGTCTCGGCTTACCACGTGTAACTTCACTGATTTGACTTCATAGATTAATCGCCTGTTTTCATTTCCAGAAACATCCCGGACAGTTGACAAACGAACCGGACGACGTCTACGTGCGCCGTGTGTACACAAAGAAGCCGGACGAACCCTTGGAACAGTATTTGCAAAGAGTCACCACCAGATACAGCACTGAGACTGACGAAGATTACACGAAGCGTATAGAGTTGATTGTGCAGACCTTCACCGAAGTTAATATCCTACAAAACATACGTTATGATGAAGTCAAGAAACTGTATCTGTATATCAGAGGACCTAAAGAGGATAAGTCCAGCCCAACACCACAAGTAAGGCGATATTTTAAAATTATATGCAACACTGATCCAATGGTGATCTAGATTTAAAAACCTAAAATATTACTGCTCATGTTCAAGAACTACGTCCTACCTAAGCTATAGTCCACGTCATATTATTTCGTACGAGAGTGGAGCGAGTGTGTGAAGCACGCATCGGTATTTCCTGATATTTATTGCTACAACTTTCCCCTAAGTTTTCTCTAAACTAATCTTTACAAAATAAGGTAATTGGCAGATCGAACAGTAAATATATGCTCGAATATGCGCGTTTGTATGGCAAATTTAAAAGCTGTAAAAAGACTTGATAATGACATTTTTGGTAAACAAATACTGTATAATAAATTTAAATACTACAATGTATGTTTGTAGCAACAAAAACATTTTAGTTGTTGAACGTTTTGAAACACAAAAAAACTGAGAGCTAATTTTGATTACAGTATTTCATTTCTTAATTATTTGTGACACTTTAAATAGACTGTCACGATTGTGTGTTTTGATGAATCTTATTTATTAATATGAAATTGTTTTTTTCAAAAAAAGTTGCTTTATCAGTAAGTGTGTACACGCGACTTTAACTTTCAACATAGGGTTTTCCATGCCTTAATTTAAACAGATAAAACGACACCTTCAAGGTATTTTCAAAATACTTACCCAAAAATCGTGACACCGACACTCTACGACTCTTTAACTGTCGAAATCGGGTGTCCCATACACAAAAGTACTTATAGAACTATAACCCACACGCCATTTTCAAAATATTGACCCAAATATGCAACCCTTTATCCCTACGACACTTTAATTGTAAAAATTGTTTCTAACATATACGAAAAATTATATAAAAAGATACCGCACATGGTATTTTTAAAATGTTGACTCGAAAAGCGTGACCCCGAACAGCTACCACCACCTTTTCTCCATCAAAACATTTTCAAAAACGCTAACAACCCTTTCTTTATCGAAATAGGTTTTCCCGTACCTAAATACCTAATAAACCATACCTCCTACGTCGCATTCTAAATGTTTACCAAAAAACTGTGACCCCGACGGGATACGAGTTTTTAACTGTCGAAATAGATGTTCCCGTATCCAAAAAAATTAAAACGATACCTAACGAGATATTTTCAAAATGTTTGCTCAAATTTATGACCCTTTGGCCTTAAGACACTATAAATGTCAAAATCAGTTTTCCCGTACCCAAAAACATATGAAACGATACCACACACGGTATTTTTAGAATGTTGACTCAAAAATCGTGACCACGAACAGATACTACCTTTTCTCTATCAAAATCTTGTTTCCATACTCATAACACATTAACTAGGCCTACACGTTATTTTAAAAAGCGCTGCTATCCTGTTTATATCAAATTCGGGTTTCCCGCATCCATATACGTTCCGCAGTACCTATATTTAACTGTACATTTGCTCATTTTGGTATACTACAAACACAGACACATACACGCCGATGCATTACCACCACCCGTTTGAAGCGTAACGTCTAACTAGTAACAAAATTTGTCTCTACCATGAATGAAAAACTTTCCCTTCAATAAATACCAGGTGTCCCAAAAATCCCCTAACCCCTATTATTTTTTAATTAATGGAATTAGACATATTTGCTTTGGGGATTGTTAACATGAACAAAAATGGAGTTTTTTGGCGTATCGTAAATTTAAACCCCTCAACCAAAAATGGTTTATTTTGGGGGTAAGTAGAAATTTTAAATAAGAACCCCTATTGAGTGACACCTCATTTTAAAGGCCTTGATAAAATAAAAAGATTGGCGCCACCGGTGGTCTGTATGTTAACTCTATCCAACATAATGGCCAATCAAAGTTATAACTTTTCCCCATTTAAATAACATTGAAATGTTAAAGATGATACATCTGTTATCTTTTCAAGGATTTCATCTAGTAGGTCACTCAATCTAAGTTATAAAACATAGTAATTAGTAAAAAGTTAAACTAAGCCCTCTGGAATTTCCAGGTACTAGACTTTTTACTATTAGGACAAACATGCACAGTAACAAAGCATTTGCAAGGTTTTATCAACCGAAAGAACAGTATGGCATTACGTTTGAGAGAAAAAGAAACGCGATTAAAGAAGATAAAAGTTCGCGCCTAATGAGTTCTTACACGTTAAATTTAATTACGTGGTTTAAGTACAGTTAATAGTAAAAAATCGGAAACTTGCCTGAAAAGTCAGTTGTACTCATTTTTAAACACCTGTATTTCAAAAGCGGATATTCCTAATAAATAATGTCATATAATAAAAGTCGTAGAGCATAAAATTCTGCGTAAATAGAGATCCTAATATTTAAAATACGCAAACATCTCAAAAACACTTTCACGTTTGCTAGTAACTATTTCTTTTTAAAAGAGGTAAAACTAAAATGTATACCAAAACCTTATGCATCTAGTAACTTTACTTTTTTTCAGACGAGCTCCGGTAAGTTGCCGAACGAACCGGACGACGTCTACGTGCGCCGTGTGTACACAAAGAAGCCGGACGAACCCTTGGAACAGTATTTACGAAGAGTCACCACCAGATACAGCACTGAGACTGACGAGACCTATATCCAGCGTGTAGAGTTGGTTATACAGACATTTACTGAACTGAATATCAGACAGAATATTCGATATGATAAAGACAAGAAGCTGTATCTGTATGTCAGGGGACCTAAGGAAGATGCACCTGTCCCTGTGACGAAAGAGGTAAATGGTTGAATCTGTGTTTGTAACGTAATATCTAGTCCCTTATACAATTAGGAAAAATTAAAGCAATTTTCCTACAGGAAAAATTAAAGAAAATTTTCCTACAGATATGAGACCTGTAAGGTTAAATATTTGGATTCTCTAAACATAATTTTCACCTTCCCCAGTCGCAGTTCTAAAAAGTAGTGGGTTTTGAAAAATATATACAATATATTAATTTTGCATTTTCTCCTTTTTTCTATTTTAATTAAAATCTAAGCATTTTGGTGAAAAATATAAAGACAGCAAAGATGTACAGCATACAATTTCCTACAAATCTTTCTCTCAATTTTTTCAAATTCAGATAGTTTCGTCGGTAGAAGATGCGAAAAAATGATGTAAGACTTTTTCGCTTTTTTTAGATTTTGGGCCAAAATTATGCATTATTAAAAAAAATTTTAAGAGAGCACAAAGTTTTACAGAATACAATTTTCTACAAATTTATTTCTGAGGTTTTTTTTCGAATTCCGCATAGTTTCGCAGATAGAAGGCGCGAAAACAATATACTGTACTATTGCTCCTTTTTTTAGATTTCTTTCAATAACTATTAATATTATTATGAACATTATTATAGATAAATAATTATTTTCTTATAATATATTAATGATTTTTTTCTAAATTGTTGTGTTTTATTTATTGAACAAATTCAATGCCATCTTCAAATTCCTTAATTAAATCCATAGGTATAACAAATGTTTCTTCATTCTCTTTGCGAATATCAATTGCTCAAAAGTATAAAATTATTTCTGCATTTTCAATTAATACAAATAAAAAATTAAATCTATTCATTCGACAAATTGAAATTTCATTGATATCTTTCACCAAAACACATAATTTCGGCTCAAAATCTAAAAAAGGCGAAAAAGTGTATATACATTGTATTTCGCGCCCTCTAGCGGTGAAAGTATGCGTTCGTAAAAAACGTAAAGACAAAATGTGTAGAACAATTTGATGTACATCTATGCTATCTTAATATTTTTCACCATTATGCATAGTTTTTCCTAATAGAAAAAGGCGAAAAAATTATAAAATAAATATATATGTATATATTTCTAAAAGGCCACCGGTTTTTAGAACTGCTGAAGGGGTGGGGGGTGAAGTCATGTTTAGAGAACCCAAATACTTAACTTTTTATAGGTCTCATAGCTGTACGAAAAGTTTATATTATAAAACAACGATTTGTTACTAATTTGAAGGGACTAATCTATAAACCAACTTAAAATATCAAGCTTTACATTAATCTCCGAGGGACATAGACTATATGTTGCAATAAGTAAAAGTGAAATTATCTCTCAGATCTAGTTTAACACACCTTTCCTTTATACACCACTTGGTCTGTTTCCAGGCATATCCAGGACAACTTCCAAACGAACCGAATGAGACCTACGTGCGCAGAGTATACACCAGGAAAACAGAAGAGACCGAGGAGACATACGTTCAGAGGGTGACAACCAAACACAGTACTGAGACTGATGAAGTGTATAAATCCAGGATACAGCTGATAATAACAATAATCACTGAAATAAGACATCTTATAGTGTACGATGAAAGTAGACGTATTTATGTTTATAAGAAACCCGTTGTTACTGAATCGCCGGTATCTACTCCTGCTAAGGTAAATACTTTTTAATGTTTTTGTAAAAAACTAGTAGACCTATGGTAGTTTTAAAATTTGACCACTTTGACTTAAGTAATTGAATTGCAAACATGTTTTTTTTTAAAATATAAATTAAGAATAATTTTACCTTTATAGTTTGTAGGAATTTGGTGGAATTTATTTTGATTTTATATGGGTAGCTACCATATTTAAATATATTTGTTTTTAGTGACCATAGTATCTGAAGAAAATGGTACTAATATCTGTAAATTGTGAAACTTCAAATTAGTTGAGTAGATTTTGATAATATAGAAAATTTAAGTGTATTAATTAATATTTAATTTTAAGGTTAGCTATTCCATTGTACTACTTTGACCTAAATAATTAAATTGCAAATAGTTTTTTTTACATCCCTTCTGGCAATACACGAATAAACTCTGAAACTTTTAGTGAAATCTTTCAAATAGTTTCCGAGTCCATAGAGAACAAAGAAACAAACATTAATTTTGTATACATGCATAGATCATGCTTGCATACGGGGGCTGTGTGCCGAAAAAAAGGAAAATAGTGCATGATCGCGCCGCGAGGTAGCGCTAGGGAGAAATCATTGGTAGCATTGGTGTTTAACACAGCTTCCGTCGTTTCCCCAATAGATAGCGCCACTATCGTCGAATTTCCAGTGGAACGAAATATTGCATTGGATCGGAGTTCTATTAGGTTATAGAATTACAATGATACATGTATCCCAAAAGTCCCCCCCCCGTACTACTTTTTTTATTAATGGAAATAGACATATGTGCTTTGCTGATTGTTAACATGAACAAAAAAGTAAAGCTATGCCATCTGGAATTCCCAGGTACTGGACTTTTTACTATTAGGAATCGACAAACATGCACAGTAACAAAGCATTTGCAAGGTTGTATCAGACGAAAGTCCAGTACCTGGGAATTCCAGAGGGCTTAGCTTTACTTTTTTTATACTAATTACTGTTTTATAACTTAGATCGAGTGACCTACTGGATGAAATCCTTGTGAAAATAACATATGTACCATCTTTAACATTTCAATGTTATTTAAATGGGGAAAAGTTATAACTTTGATCGGTCAATATGTTGGATAGAGTCAACATACAGACCTCCGGATTACCCCAATCTTCTTCTTTTATCAAGGCCTTTAAAATGAAGTGTCACTCAATATACGTGTTCTCGTTTAATATTTTCGACTAACCCCCAAAATACCACATTTTTGGGGGAGGGGTTGAAATTTACGATACAAAAAAACTTAATTTTTGTTCATGTTAACAATCCTCAAAGCAAATCAGTCTATTTCCATTACTAAAAAAATAATAGGGGGGAGGGGGACTTTTTGGACACCTTAGTATAAAGATGATATTAGTATACAATCATATACTCGGAAATACTTAAAGATGAACATAATTATGTTTTATTTGCGAATTTTCTTATGAAAGATGAACTATAGCAGTGATTCTTAGGTGATACCTAATGTGGGGAGTGAAAGATTAGCACCAATCGTATTCCCTAGAACACGTTTTAATGTGTCATAAAAAAATTTCACTGACATTAAAATTAATATGTATTCCTGTATACAGGATAGGGGATTATGGGGGCAACTCAAAATTTTTAAATGGTAAGTATGGTCATGTGATATATACCTCATTTTAAAGGTCTATTTACGACTAGGAAAATGACGTAAAGAAAATAAAAATCGGACCTCCCAAAACAAAATGGCGGCCCTAAACGTGTTGAAATAAATCGACATAAAGTTGCTAATATTTTGAAAAGGAAGAGTTTTTAGAAAAAATTTCAAGAGACAAAAAATGTTTATTTAAAAGTGCTTGACCTGAAAAATTGCATCCAAATCGATTTCGTACATTTTATTTTTACTCCTACATCTTAGAAAATGTTGTAAAAAATAGAATTTACGAAATCGATTTGGAAGCATTATAGTGATGGAATTATTTTAAATAGCGATCAAATGATGGATTTTGTTTGTCATTGTTCACACTGATATTTGTCATAAATTGTGTCTGCCAAATATATTACAAGTTAGGGAATACAGAGTGGCCAAGAGGCTAAGGGCGTAGTCCAAACTAGACCCTACAAACTGGTTATTAACTTATCATAGATACTTACCGCTCCCACCGATTAAATTAGCCTAAGTGACATAAAGTAAAGACTTTAATGGTTTGTCCTAGAAGACTGCCGGTTTCAATAATATTCCGTCATCTTCAGGATGGGCACATAATTCTTTTTACTTTTTCTCGTTGTTCACGTCGTTAAAGAATTGTTTATTTATAACACAAAAGTAAAGACATTGACGAAGTTAAAATAATTCTTAAAAATGGATAATAAAATGTAAAAAAACACATTTTGGCACGTCCAGAATTCATAAATTATTAAAATTGTAAAGTTTTCTGCCAGAACACATTTAAGTCATACTTTGGAAGTTGGCTCAAAATGTTTATAATTAATATATGTTCAATCTTGTTTTTTTTTACTTTTAATTTTTAAGAAATTTAAAATGTTTGCAGATTTGTGTTTGTAATGGTTTGTAACTGTTTTTATACCGTGTTATGGTTTAAACTTTTTACAAATTAATTCAAATAAATAAACAAAATTAAATTCTTTCATAACGTATACAACGAAACTAATAAGGAAGAGGATGAATCGTATTAGTTTATGAGAAATAAAATAAATTCCAGAGCTCAATAAAAGCTTATTAAGAGTTTATTATTTATATCATTTTTTTTACAACTACAATAGTTAGGTAAAATTAGACTTGCTTATCATGAAACCACACCATCGTAAAAACATAAAATAATTCAAAAACTGAAATCCAAAGAATAAAAATAGAAAAAAATTACCAAAATAACTTCCATTCAAAAGTCAAAAGAATAAGATGTTCCGATTGGTTTCTTTTCAGGGTTATCCGGGACAACTTTCAGGCGAACCCGACGATACGTACGTGCGCCGAGTGTACACCAGGAAAACAGAAGAGACCGAGGAGACATACGTTCAGAGGGTGACAACTAGACACAGTACTGAGTCTGATGAAGTGTATAAATCCAGGATACAGCTGATAATAACAATAATCACTGAAATAAGACATCTTATAGTTTATGATGAAACTAGACGTATTTATGTTTATAAGAAACCAGCACAAACACCGGAATCAACACCTGCTAAGGTAATTGTAGTTGGCACAGAGATGTTTGCAACACATATTAGTCGACACTGAGTTATACAGAGTGTATCAGAGCGGGTGGCCGGCTTGTATAGCATTGAAACGAGTATACTTAGACATTTAGTTTAAACTGATAACCCCCTATTTCGACCCCAAGGAATTTAGGAAAAATATCTTCAACCCTTTAAAATGCCCCAAAAGGGTATTTTTTTGGGGATCGTGGTTGGTTTTTGGGAAATTTTCAAATGTAAAGGTAGGCATAACAGAACATTGATTTAAATAAAACCCCCGAACCAGAAAACAAGGAACAAAAAAAAAAAAACTAAACAACTAAATTGTAAGTTGTGTTTAATACGTTACCCTTATGTACATTTCGATGACATGGCCATCATCCTCAGAGGGTTTTTAGGAATTAACCGGTGAGCAGTTATTTTTTAAGCCTACTTATAACGTATACAAAAACTCAGTAATTCTAAGAAAAGCAATATTTTTCTCTAAATTTTAAGCAAATAGAGAAATAAAAAAAATTCAAATATGAAAAATGTTGATAATTGTATGGGCTTCAATATTGATATGTAAGATGACCAACATTGCAATTTGAAAATTTTGAGATATTGACTTTTTAAACTTCTAAAAGTTGTAAATTTTGAAACCTGCCAAAAATGTGAGAAAACCTACCAAAATTAGGTATTGTTTGAAAGGTCACATCTTTGTCAATGTACTTTAAAATTGTAGGAGTTAAAACAATTGTTTATGTCAGATGTAAAAAGATATGCAAACTTAAGTTTTTATGATGTTTCAGGCCAAACTGTATTGACGGTGCAAGATAAATAAAAAACATTTTCTTTTAATGATCAGTGTACCAAGACCTTTAAAATGAGGTACAACACGACCTACCTTTACAATTGAAAATTTCCCAAAAACCAACCCCCACCCCCCAAAAAATACCCTTTTGGGGCATTTAAGAGGGTGGAAAACATTTTTCCTGAATTCCTTGGGGTCTAAATAGGGGGTTATCAGTTTAAACTAAATGTCTAAGTATTCTTTTTTCAATGCTATACAAGCCGGGCACCCGCTCTGATACACCCTGTATACTGGAGTTTTCAAACGTAGATTTTATTCTGTACCCCTTGGGCTCCATTTTCTCCTTTAAAATTTCTCTCCGAAAAGCTTCTCTTCGGAAAAGCCACGATCGCGCCAAAACATTTCCAAAGAAACATAATGTGTTCGTCACTAGAATTGTCTTTCTTCTGATCAAACAAATTTTCGGAGGGAAAATCGTTTCAAATCAAAAAGTTATTCAACTAATTACCTACAACTGTGTTGCCTAAAAATACAATTTTGTATTTTACATAAAAACATCTTAACATTTTTCATAAAAATATAACATTTTATACATAATTGTAGGAAAGAAAACATTATTTCAACAGTCGAGAACATGGTTCATTTTTAAAATTACTACTGATTTCTTTCTAGGGTTATCCAGGCCAACTTCCAGGCGAACCTGAAGATGCTTTCGTGCGCCGAGTGTACACCAGGAAAACAGAAGAGACCGAGGAGACATACGTTCAGAGGGTGACAACCAGACAAAGTACTGAGACTGATGAAGTTTATAAATCCAGGATACAGCTGATAATAACAATAATCACTGAAATAAGACATCTTATAGTTTATGATGAAATTAGACGTATTTATGTTTATAAGAAACCAGCACAAACACCAGAGTCTACTCCTTCTAAGGTAAAGCTAGCTTGACAAAAAAATATTTATATACCGAAATATTCATACATGTATATATTATTTTGTAAATTTATATTTTACACTTACATTTTTGCTCTCTTCAATATTTTACCAAACTTCTTCCGTTATCAACTTGATTAATTATCCTTGGGTTATAAAATTATTCAATAGCAATAAATCAAAAACCATTGGAAAGGTCATGATCTAAACTTTAATTTATGTATTTTCAAGTTTTTTCTAAAACTTATATTTACATAAGTAATCATCGTTGCAGTTTATTAGTTTTCTTCAACAAACTCGGCGCCCGTCAATTCACCTGATTTCGTCATAAAACACGACGAAGTAACGCATCTTTCTTCTCTTTCTAAAGCCCGCCCATTACTTCTTCCAAAGTAAACCTAGATATCGTTGGATTCTTCACAATGTCCCCAATCTAATACTGCCATCCAATCGAAAATCAGACAAATAGTTCTAAAGTTGTGGGGCGTTTTGTAGACCCTTGCAATTGGTCAAATTCCAACCAATAAATAGCGTTATTTATTACATGTGATATCAGTGTGACCTCAATCGTTTTTTAGAGATATTTTGGTATCTTTGTAAACATAATGCTTCAAGCTAACTTTCCCTGTAAACCAAATATGCTATATTTGAACAGTTTATTGCGTAGGACCGTGGTAAAGTGACTGCTAATACGGTCTCATCTAAGGTTTGAAAATGAATCCTAACGGCTTTTTATAACATGGGTAGACATAGGAGTTTGGGCGCGCATCCTGTATAGCTTGAACGGGCGAGAGATTTCTACATTTTTCTCACTTTTCTTATTCAAATAATTCAATTCAAACACTTTTAGGAAAAGATAATTTACAAGTATACGGTTCAATTCTTTGATTTATTCCCTACACTTTGTTATAATAACATTTCATTTTTGGGTAAAGCAAATATTAATAAATTACGTTTGAAACTTGGCCTACTTTTGTTAGAAGTCGTGCAGATGGAACTTAAAAACTGGTGTTTTCAAAATAAGAAATTAAAAATAAATGTTTTTATACAGTTCTATTTAGAACTAAATTATGAAACTTTTTTACGCTTACGAAAAAATTACAAAAATATTTTTACTACTTGTTATGTAGGCCTAAAGTTGAACATTTTCCTTTCGTTACTGAACATTTTTTGTTTCTTGAGCTAATAACTTTTACAATTTTCCATCAATAAATTTTTTAATTGCATATATGAATTCTTTGAACCTTTCGCTACAAAAAAAAAGGTACAGAACACTTTTGGATTGATATTCAATTACTATATTTGGCGAATTTTTGAAAATATGCTTGCACACGCACCGAAATGACTTGGCGTTGCAAAACATTAACATGGACAGTTGTAGGGTTAACAACACATTCTAAAATAAAACTCACATTATCAGAGAATTTCATTTAGCCAAGGCTAAATAAACCTTTGAATGTCGATATATTAGTAGATTTTTTTGTAACTCACCCTCCAGCCCGTCTCACGAATCCTCATTTTTTATTTTTCAAATCATCTGTGCTTCAACATAATATTCGTATTCGTTCGTTTCAGGGTTATCCAGGACAACTTCCAGGCGAACCCGACGATACGTACGTGCGCCGAGTATACACCAGGAAAACAGAAGAGACCGAGGAGACATACGTTCAGAGGGTGACAACCAGACACAGTACTGAGACTGATGAAGTGTATAGATCCAGGATACAGCTAATAATAACAATAATCACTGAAATAAGACATCTTATAGTGTACGATGAAGTTAAACGTATCTATGTATATAGGAAACCTGCCGTAACGAGCTCAAAGGTAAAGAAAGTTAAACTATTAAGTAAGGTTAGGTTTATCTCTAGTAGTAGATCTAATTAACTTCTGTGTATGTCTATGGCGTCATAGCTCCCAAATGGGTAAACCAATTTTGATTTAGTTTGATTTGTTTGAAAAGTGACTAAATCGAGAGTGTTCTTAGCTATGTTTTAAGAAAATCTGTTCAACCGTTGGCGGGTTTTTAAATTTTAATTTTTTTGACCTTTGTTATAACTATTGTTACATCATAAACTTAATAATATGGTAGATAGATTCTACCATTTTAAATTTGAGGTTATGTTTTCTGGTAAACCTTTATTAAACGTATACAAGTATAGAGCAATATCGGATTATGACTTTTTCGAAAACCAGCAACTTTAGAGAACTGTTCGAAAACACTTACAAATAATGTGTACAGTAATATGTGTTAAAATATAAAAGAAATAATATGTATTACTGACTTACATTAATTGCATGTTATTGACTGGTTAGGTTAAAAAAACATTTCCTAAAAAAATACCATAGTTGTATATTTTTTAAATGGTTTTGAAATAACCTCCTCAATTGCATTACAACCAAACTCTTTTCTCAGGGTTATCCTAATCAACTGCCTGACGAATCCGACGAGGACTACGTACGC
>JAGFPH010000686.1:118898-132836 GCA_018207615.1 Philaenus spumarius | reverse complement strand
TGTATAAATCCAGGATACAGCTGATAATTACAATAATCAAAGAGATTAACATACAACAGTATATTAGATATGACGAGAAGAAGAAGCTTTATATTTACGTGAAATCTGGCAAGACTACTGAAGGCAAACCTGGGGTAATTAAATAATTTTCATTCATCGAACCTTAGGCTGATTTTCAATAATAATAGTTAACATTTAGGAAATGAGTTAGAAATTCTATTAGTTTTATTATTGGTATTAATTTTTAACTTATCTGTTTAAAATCTTAAAACAGCCAGCCTTTTCCTTTGTTCAGAAATCCATCTCTGCATCGTTCTCCCTTCTCTGTAACCGTACACAAACTTCAAAGTCTAGGACTTTCGAGTTTTACTTTTTCTGTCTATTGCTATGGATTCGTGGTAGCTCGGTGAGTTTGATGGCAGTTTAATACGCTACGGTATGAACATAGTACTTTTAGCTATGATTTTGTCGTTTCTTGTTGTACAACCCTTTCACCGTTACCACAATGAGCAAATAGTGAATGCTAATAATCCGTGGACAAAATACAACCTCGAGTATGCCAATACATATTGAAACATTTATGTAAGTATTCGCTCTGTACACTTCACGACCTTTTACCGAACCATAAAGCTTTATAAAAATGTGTTCCACTTTTGAAGTACATTTACTTGTAAATAAAAAGGAAACGAGGTTGTATAATGAATTCGATATAAGAACTGAGTAAAAACAATAATTTTTGTCCTAAGCTGCTTTATACAGGGTGTCCCATTAGTAAACAGCCAAACTTCAGGGAATGGTTCTACGGGTCAAAATTAGAAAATAGTTCATATAAACATAGGCCCGAAAACGCTTCATTTTCCGGATATCCGCAATTTTGTTTTTTGTACAAAATAGTTCATATCTTGAGAATGGTTTGACTGATTGAGTTCAAACTTGGGATGACTTTAATCTAACATTAATTGAGAATGGAGCTTACATGTAGGTAGTAGAAATATTTCATTAAAAAAACCACAAATGTTTCTGAGAAAATAAAACGTAAATAGCTCACGTATAAGTTATTTCCGTGTTAAATTACTACCTTTCGTAATATCTAATTACTTACATTCTTCAGATTCCTTAACCCTAGACTACCAACCATATTTTTATATTGTATGCCACTATCCATTAGTCAATTGAACGATTATCTGTTTTTTTTTTTCACAAAAAAATAATATAACAGTCCAATGCCTACATGATTTATTTACTCCTCTACTGATGTTTTGTGCCACGTAAATTAAATTTACATATTTCACACATTTTTATAATAAATCTTAGGAAAACAAAACTGATGATGCAAATAAAAATAAACGGTACCAGATAACTGCCACATACTTTCTCCCAGTTGAAACTTTATACCTTCCCAAGAGTAGCATAGGAGGTGGTTATTTAGAATTACAAAAGTAGGAAAATGTTACCTTGGAAAATATTAGATGCATGTAACGTACATACACATTATATCATTATTATTATTTAAACTATTCGGTCGATTTCGAACAAATTTAATTTGCACCAACCATGTCAATCAAGCACGAAATAGATGCACGAAAAAACGGTTTAGAAAAATTTGAAGAACAACTTTCTTTTTGGCCAAAATCCCCCAAAAATCAGTTATTATTACCTAAACGAGAATTTTTAGAATGATGCGGTTTATTGCATATGGTAGGGTACATTAAGGGCTACAAATAAGCAAAATTTTATAAAAATCGTTAGAGCCGTTTTTGAGAAATTTAGATTTTTTCCTTTTTTTGGCCATTTTTAGTGGGTAAAACCCCTTAAAAATCAAAAATTTGGAAAAAAAACGCCTGGAGATATTCCAGAACTACACCTACATACCAAATTTCATCAAAATCGGAACTTTGGTATGGTCTCCAGCTCTGTACACATCCTTACAGACACACAGACACACGGACAGACATCACCAAAAAACACTTTTTTGGGTTCAGGGAGCACCAAAACAGATAGTTCCACTAAAAATACAAATTCTAAAATTTGTACGAAAACAATACTTTCTCCATATACTACGTATAAGGCGGAGAAAGTAAAAGGTGACAAAATATTTCATTGTAAAACAAATACAAAACATTTTTTTAAATTAAAACCATAATATTTTCCTGTAAAAGACTTGAAAATTAACCTTTTATATATTTTGTTTTTATAATATCACAAATGTTAATTTTTTTGCATGGAGAAGTAGTATGAGGTTAACAGTTTCGCTGTCACTACGAATTCGAAAAATAATGGAAGGGCAACACAAAAACAACACTTCACGCTTTCACTGTCAAGGCCAAACTGAAGCTATAGAAAAGGAAGCGTCTTTAGTTCTATCTTAGACAAAGATATTTTAGTTTTTGCGACCCCCGTTATACAATTTGCCTAAGATTTGAGAGTAGTGAATCTTTGTGATCCTTTGTGACCTAAGGTTAATGAACACACAGCACAGACTCCATTGTAAAAATGACGAACAGTAAAATTAATAAAACTTTAATATTTAAAACACTTTCTTCATTAGAAAGGTGTAATACATTTAAATAGTTATTATTTACTAAACACTCTAATTTAAATAGTTATTATTTACTAAACGCTCTAATTTAAATAGTTATTATTTACTAAACGCTCTAATTTAAATAGTTATTATTTACTAAACGCTCTAATTTAAATAGTTATTATTTTGTAAACGCTCTAATTTAAATAGTTATTATTTACTAAACGCTCTAATTTAAATAGATTTTCAGACTTGCAGATGTTTTACAAAACGATATTAGTGTAAAGATCACGTGCAGAATTTGAACCACCTAACGCCGCGCCGATTCGACAAGAGTGGCCAGAGCGTCCGAGTGATTTTTGAATTAACAAACAAATGTAAATGCATTGGAGCGTTCTACTTCGACGACCGTACCGACGCGACGGGAGCTGCTGATGCGACCGAATTTTGAAATTTCAAATCAGTTCGTCTTTTGTCGTTGCGGTAGCCCGTGTAGTGCACGTAGTACGCGATAACGATTCAGACGGCACCACCGATCTGGGATTAGAAGCAAGCATTGCAGCGCAGTTCATGTCTGCGTGAGTTCTTGTGTTCATTATGTCTGTTTTCTCGTTCAATTCATTATAATTGTCATTCACGTGTAATTACGAAATAATTTGACCACGCAGCTGAACCGCTGACATGAGTTGAGCAAATTTCCAAAATTACGTTTATAGGCATATGTTTTAGGGTTTCAACCAACAAATTTGGGAAATATGTCTATTCACGACGGTACTGAATAGCTGCTAAATAGCTGTGGTATAGTTCGCACGCCATTCCGCATATTGGTAATAATCTTCAACAAACAATGCATTGCATACTTTGCACGCCAACCCCCGTATTAGGAGTATCTTCAATACACAATGCATTGCGTGCTTTGCACGCCAACCCTCGTATTAGGACTATCTTCAATACACAATGTATTGCGTGCTTGTCACGCCAACCCAACGGTAGGATCCACCACACGTTTTGATCGATTTTGGGAGAACCAAGCTAGCTATAAGGCCGCGTAAAAAAACAAAATGTGCAGAATAACATCCTACATTTATATTTGTGGAGAAAAACTCAAAAATAAATTCATTCTCTTAGGAAAAATCTCAAAACAATAGTTACTTTCGGTCAAAAAACGTGTTTCCAATTGTTGGATTTTTTGGCTAACGAACTCGTCCCAGGGATGTAGACAACCGACGTGTGTACGAAATTTAGACAAAATCGGACTTAAAATGTGACCGTTAGAGTCGAACACATATATACATATATAATATATGTGATTTTTAATGACATCCCAAAATATGTTCTGGTGACCATGATCGGTGCTCATTTGCTACTCCTGACCTTGGGTCTTACCATAAGGGCCACTGCAATAGCTCATTTTTCCTACGGAAATTCGCTAATAATTAAGGATACTGCCGCAATATTCTATTAAGGTGATGAAACTCGCCATATACTGGCCTTTCTTTATAAATAACATTTCTTTCACGTCGTCCAATAATCGTCTTCCTTTATAAATACGCATACGTCAACACCGAACTGTGCAAAAGCATCAACTTACGTCTTTTCACTTTAGAGAACATGGTGAAAATGGTCAGCTCAAACCCAATTGTGTCGCGTCGCTCTTGTCGACCACGTAGGGATCGCTGATGTCGCTCCGGTCGCTTGTGTCACGTCGCTCTTGTCGCCCGCGTAGGGATCACTGATGTCGCTCCGGTCGCTTGTGTCACGTCGCTCTTGTCGCCCACGTAAGTATCGGTGTAACTCATTGCTTGTTGAGTTACCGTAACTACAAATACAGATATAGAACATCACCCAACTTTAGGGAGAATTCAATCTTCAATATTTATAGAACTTTTATGACGAAAGTTTTCACGAACTCTGGAAACTCTAGTTGTAAAAAATATCTGCTATAGTCGTTCTAATTGACCTAATATTATATTTTAATTTACTTAAAATTTAAAGCTGGCTTTCGTAAATTGAATCCATATTAACTTACCTATGTTAAAAAAAACAGATACATTACCTTCTATCTTAGGACTATTTTATAATCGCAATTAGTTAATGTTCTTTTCATGTGTTTCGATATATTGTATACATTTACTCGATTTATTTACAGGGTTATCCTAATCAACTGCCCGACGAATCCGACGAGGACTACGTACGCAGGGTATACACAAAGAAGTCTGATGAAACTGAGGACAAGTATATAATGAGGGTAACAAGCAGATACAGTAGTGAGACTGATGAACTGTATAAATCCAGGATACAGCTGATAATTACAATAATTACAGAAGTCAACATAAGGCAGTATATTAGATACGACGAAAACAAGAAGCTTTACGTTTTCGTGAAACCTGCCAAACTTACTGAGGGCAAACATGGGGTAATTTATTTGATTTAATTATCATAGCAGAATTTATCATTATAATAATTTTAATTTGTTACATCATATTTATATGTAATATTGTTTTTCTGAAACCCCATTATTAGCGAATTGCAATAGGAAATATATGCTATTGCAGTGATTCTAATGGGAAACCTAAGGTCGAGAGTGGTCAATGAGCACCACGTTTTGTGGTGTCATTAAAAATTGTATATACCGGGTGTCCCACCTAAAATATTGCAACAGCTAACTTTTGAACTATAAATATGACAGTGTGCTTTAAATTGGGAACCTTCTTTTCTTTTCAATGAAGTTTAAAAATTATTTTTTTTGGCCGCCATGTTCCAATATGGAGGCCAACTTTGAAATGTGTTATGGAACATCCTGTATTTTATGGGGTGTTCAGGTGTAAAACAATATTTTAGGAATGTTTTATTCTTGTGTATTTTTTAAAATCTTAAAGTCACAGACACTTAAAGTTCATAAAATTAGACGATGATTGGCCTACAAATAATTGATTCATATCTAAAATGTTACAGTAGCTAACTTTTGCACCGTTGAGGGAAAAAATAAGTTTGAATGAGGAAGTTCCATTTTTTGTAAGCTATAAAATGAAATGGGAATCAATTCTGAAAAAGTGCCAAATTGCATTTAAAATAGGGACTTAATTCTTTAAATAATTGGTAACCCTCGAATTTGTTACTCTTTAAATTGGCACTTTCCAAAAATTTGTATTTCCTAAAATTCAAAAAAAATTTCAAATTTAACCAAAGAATAACTTTACATTATAATGGGGGGGGGGGGTAGCAATTAATTATGGAACTGTATAGTCTTGTTGTTTAATACCTCATTTTAAGGATGCAGTTACAGCTAGACCAAAGTGAAGCATTTTGAAAAGAGTTTAAAAATATATATTATCTTAATGTTGACGAAAATAATATCCATTAAATACTAGGTGCCTTAAAAGTCCCACCACCCCCTATTATTTTTTTTATTAATGGAAATAGACAGATATGTTTGGGGATTGTTAACATGAACAAACATTGAGTTTTTTGGCGCATCGTAAATTTCAACCCCCCGAAAATACCCCGTTTTTGGGAAAGGGGATGAAATTTACGATACGCCAAAAAAACTCCATTTTTGTTCATGTTAACAATCCTAAAAGCAAATCTGTCTGTTTCCATTAGTAAAAAAATAATAATACGGGAGTGGGAATTTTAAGATTCCTGGTATATGTTTTACAAATTATAATAAATTACTATTTTTAGTTTTAATCAACAATTTAAGTTTAAATGTTTCATGTTCCACAACAATTTACTTTCATGTACGGACGACACACTTTTACTTTTGAAACAAAGATATTTTTCAATTTTATAATGTAGCATCTCATGATTTAAACGAAGCAAATGACAGGTTTGTAAAAAATGGACCATTTTGAAATAACAAAAAAAAACTCAAAAGCTATCAGTAACATTACAAAATAAATGTAAACATTCATAAGTCCTTATATGAAAAGTTGTAACTTTGTTGCGTAGCAAAATTGATAGCATGCACTCTCCTGGTCAGTGCATATAGATTATATTAAGAAGAACTGGTCAAGGGTGATTTATTTATTATTCAATATTAAGAGTCAAGTAACTTTTGAACATTTCAAAATGGCATACTTTGCTTACTTTGAAAGAATTCTAAGATATGGACTTATTATCTGGGGAAATAGAATAGGAATACAGCTAACTTTAATAATTCTAAAAACCTTTTGATCAAATGAAAAAAACCAGATTAATTAGAACATTGTAAGCCACTGTTTGTCGAAACTGCTATTTTCAATGTTTTAAACTTATGTATTTTTGAAATATGTATGTAATAATTAATTGACATACGTATCTAGTTAGACACTTAATTCATGTTTATAATACCATATTTGGTCATGTGTTGAACAACCAAGACGTATATCGAATAAATCCCTGAGTTATCATTTAGTTTTAGGAATCAAACTTTTCAATAAACCGACTGTCACTTTTCAAAGTTGTCAAATAATTATTTGTATCATACTTGTTATGGTTGGCTGAAAGAGCACATATTTTATAACTTGGATGAACATTGTGAAATCAATATTGAGTTAGCCGTTGGCCATCTGTTAAAAATAGTTTTAAAATTTAACGACAAAATTAAGCCTGTACGTGACGAAGTCTATTGCAATATGGCAAGTCTGTACATGAGCTGAAGGACCAATAAAATGTCCTGTTTGATCAGAAACTATGCGAGCGGTTCAAACGTGGAGGTTGGCGTACGAAGCACGCATCGCTCTCCCGCAGTTAACAATAATTAAAATATTATTGTTTCAGCCTTATCAAGGTCAGAAACAGAAAGAGTCAGACGAAGAGTACGTCCGTCGTGTGTACGCCAGGAAGTTTATGGAAGACAAGGACGAAGACTATTACAAAAGGATACTGACCAGATACGGAACCGAAACGGACGAAGTGTACAAGTCCAGGATCGCTCTGATCCTGAGAGTGTTGAATATTCCCATTGCGGACTGTATAACGTACGATGAAAAGTTGCGGAAATACGTTTTGGTAAAGGGAAAGAAGATGGACACTACTCAAGGAACTAAGAAAGTGAGTACATATCTCCACTCTATCTATATATATAAAATCCAAATACCACTCACTCACCGCCTCATCACGAAATCTCAAAAACTACCGAACGGATTGCCATGAAATTTGGTATGTAGCCTCCTCTAGGGCCATAGGTGCTCACTAAGAAAGGTTTTAAAAAAATTCTAAATTTTAGGAGAAGTCAAAGTTACTAAATCACGATTTCTCTAAAAATATTGGCCGGATTGGAATGAAATTTGATAAGTAGCTTCCTCTAGGGCCCTAGGTACTCGCTAAGAAAGGGTTTAAAAAAATTCAAAATTTTAGGGGGTTTGGGAAGGGTCAAAGTTACTAAAAAAAAAACCTCCGAACGGATTGAAATGAAATTTGGTATGTAGCTTCCTCTAGGGCCCTAGGTGCTAGCTAAGAAAGGTTTTCAAAAAATTCTTGGGGGGTGGGGGTCAAAGTTACCAAAAGTCCCCATAAAAAATACATAATGTAATATATTTATTGATATATTTTTTTGTTAATATACATTTAACTTTGATTTGTCTATCCGTGCAAAGCCGGATCGGGCCAGCTAGTTTAATTAATATGTCAAAACATAACCTGGTTGCTAAGGTTATTAATATCACATTTGCTAAAAATTAATTAAGTAAAGCAGAATTTACACTAGATAACAAAAAATGGTGCTAATAACAATGTCATAACTCGAATTGAAACTGTGGACATCACAGATTAGTAATTTTGGCGTGTTATTAACACAAAATATGTATCCCAAATGTGTCAGTTAAACTGAATAATGTTAGGAAATGTTTAAACTTGTAGTATAATTATAGTTATTTGTGTTTTTAGGGAGGCAAGTATTTTTTTTTTTTTTGCACAGAAAGGAACCGTTAACGCACGAGAACAACGAGGGCGGTCTTTTTTTAACGACTAAGATACTTTCTTCCTGTAACGCACAAAACATTTTCCTCCAACTAAATTTTGTGTAAATAATTTATATTGTACTGTGGAACAAATTGTATTAAAACATTTACATTTATCTTGACAAAAACGGTTGAGGTTATTCCAAGAATACACAGACATGGAAGTTCATTGATGGGTTGTTGTTTCAGCAGCTGTTTTACTAACATATGATCGGGCGATAAAATGCCCGAACCTGAATAAAATTGAAGCCTTCTGAATAACTAACTGTTTCATCGGTTTAGCTCTGTGGTTCCCTTTATTCCCAGGATTACTATGACGAACCTTTTAGTATCTTTGTTTTGTAAACCATTTTGTAATCTGAGTTAGGTCTGTTTCGTTTGTATCATATTTCATGTGTACGCACTGTTATCTTTGTTTCAGGGTTATCCCGGACAACAACCTGACGAATCCGACGATGCCTACGTACGCAGGGTGTACACAAAGAAGACCGATGAAACCGAGGAGAAGTATATAATGAGGGTGACAAGCAGATACAGTACTGAGACCGATGAAGTCTATAAATCCAGGATACAGCTGATCGTCACAATATTTAGTGAACTGAAAATCATGGAGCACATTAGGTACGACGAATCCAAAAAACTGTACATCTACAGAAGGACTGGGACGGCTGCTGGTGATCCAAAGGTAATTTATTTCGAGTTAGTTATAGTTTGAATATTGTAGCTCGTGCATCACTGAAGATGGCGACTTTGTCGGTGAAACGCGTTCGAGTTAATAAACGTATTAGTTGTGAGATTTTGTGTTCAAGTTATCAAGTATATCTTCTCAGAAGTCAAGCTCGATATTTATTTATATGGACTCTTGTTTAACAGCTGTAACCAAAAATAATTCTACCACGCAGCTGAACCGCTGACGTGAGTTGAGCGAATATCCAAAATTAAGGTTATAGGCCAATGTTTTAGGGTTTCAACCAACAATTCGGGAAATAGATCTATTCACGACGGTGCTGAATAGCTGCTGAAAAATGGTTCGCACGCCATTCCGCATATTGGCAGTATCTTCAATACACAAAGCATTGCGTGCTTCGCACGCCATTCAGCATGTTGAGAGTATCTTCAACACACAAAGCATTTAATAATACATACCAAGATTATTAAAGATAATTTAATTAGTGTATTGAAAAACTAATTTTAAAGTGATAAAATAATTCGACCACGCAGCTGAACCGCTGACGTGAGTTGAGAAAATTCCAAAATTTATAGGCCTATGTTTTAGGGTTTCACCAACGATTTGGGAAATAGGTCTATTCACGACGGTGCTGAATAGGTGCAAAATGGTTCGCACGCCATTCCGCATATTGGGAGTATCTTCAATACACAAAGCATTGCGTGCTTCGCACGCCAACCCCGTATTGGGAGTATCTTCAATACACAATGAATAGAGTGCTTCGCACGCCAACCCTACGGTAGGCTCCACCACATGGCTTTGAACCGGGTACTTCTTTGGTATTTTACGTTTTGATCGATTTTGGGGGAACTGAGCGAGCTATAAGGTCGCGTAAAAAAATAAAATGTGCATAATAACATCCTACATTTATATTTTTAGAAACAACTCAAAAGCAAATTCATTCTCATAAAAAAATCTCAAAAAACTGTTACTTCTGGTCAAAAAACGTGCTTCCGATTGTTTTTTTTTTGTTTTTTTTTTTTTTTTTGACTAACGAACTCGTCCAAGCGACGTAGACAACCAACATGTGTACCAAATTTGAACCAATTCGGACTTAAAATGCGGCCGATAGAGAGCGAACACATATATAAAAGCCAAATCCACTGACTCACTGATCACGGTTTCTCAAAAACTACTGAACGGATTGGAACGAAATTTGGTATGTAGCTTCCTCTTGGCCCATAGGTGTTCACTAAGAAAGGTTTTAAAAAAGTTCGAAATTTTTCGGGAGGTATGGTGGTGTCAAAGTTACTAAAAAAAAACCATCAAACGAATTGGAATGACATTTGGTATGAAGCTTCCTCTAGGGCTATAGGTGCTCGCTAAGAAAAGGTTTTAAAAAATTCAAAATTTTAGGGTTGTTTGGGGGTCAAAGTTAAAAAAAAAAAAAACACCGAACGGATTGGAATGAAATTTGGTATGTAACTTCCTCTAGTGCCCTAGGTGCTCGCTAAGAAAGAGTTTTAAAAAAATCAAAATTTTAGGGGAGGTTTGGGTAGGTCAAAGTTACTAAAAATCCCCATATTATTTATTGATATAATATATTTTTTTGTTAATAAACATTTAACTTTGATTTGTCTATCCGTGCAAAGCCGGATCGCGCAAGCTAGTTCATATATATATATATGGTTTTGAATTATACATATATATATAATGACACCCCAAAACGTGTTCTGGGGACCATGATCGGTCCTCATTTGCTACTTCCAACTTTGGGTCTTGCCATTAGGGCCACTGCAATAGCTCATTTTTCCTATGAAAATTCGCTAAAAACTTATTTTCCTTACAAAAAATTTTAAATTAGTTTTCAAGAACTAAATGTTGAGACAACATGACAGTTTTTCTTGGGTGTAAGTAGTGTTTTACAAAAAACTCATTAATCTTTCTGTCGGCCTCGACTAAAAACGGAATAACGGCGTGTGAAAACGTATGCATCATCTAAAAGATAATTAACGTTATTGTGCGTCTAAAAATACGACGCCATATTGTTGGTGCTATTCCTGGCTTTAGCCTCGCATGTCACTCCCACTCTTCCCTTAGGCCATTGGAAAGCTTCGCCCAGTCTGTTGGTTCCTTCACATTAGAGTGGGTAATAAAGTGGTTTATAGTCAAGGTCATAGAGTACATTCATTCTAAGAACTTTGTTAATTTCATCAAATATTAGGTCGTTTATACGAATTGGTTTTATTAAGGAATAAATATCTTAAGTTAAAACAATATTTATAAAGTTTTAACAGTCAAGGCTTTATTTTGATCGAGGTACACGAGCCAAGCGATATAAATCAACAGTTCAGGGAAAATGTCACAGGTAAATCAAAGTGTGTTTCTTCAAAGTTTAATATTATCTCTAAATGAACATGAATTTTTCTTTGTTTTTTTTTCTGTATATACTATAAAACTATTTGACCAATTTCACTAAAACTTTCACATATTATCCATAAAGGAGTGTTTTTATTTTACGTTTCTACAATCTAACGGGTTGAAATGGGGTTACTACCATTACACGATAAATATAAATTGAACTAATTTCCTACAAGCAATAAAACTCAATTGTTCAATATCATACTTAAGTGGTACAAAAACATTTAATATTCAATTACTTAAATCAAAATTTCATTTCAATCCGTTTGGTAGTTTTTGAGAAATCGTGATGAGTAGGTGAGTGGTATTTCGCTTTTATATCTATAGATTGAGAACGTTAAGAGGGAGTCCTATTGTATTATTATAATTAGCATCTTTATTATACACATAACTGTTTAGAACACAGCATTTTTCAAATCATAACATTGAATTTTAAAATTACGTTTTCACAAGTCTTAATAACATTTATTTCTGCAATATCCTGGATAAATTATATTACGATGGCGGAGCAACTAACGACGGAAAGTTTCATTTCATGCAATTAGGATTATAATACAAATTTAACATTAAACTTATCTTCTTCTTGTAACGGAAAACACCCCACCTCAAAAATGTATAACGGTCACACATCGACACACATGATGCATCAAAAAAACCCACGAATTTCTGCTGTAAGAAAATAAAAATCGGCTAACGGATTCATTCGCTACGCTCATAAATTTTAATTTGTAAGATAGTGTCATAATTTTAGAAGACGGAAAGAGATATCCAAATAGTGGTTCATCTTTTATGGGAACTTTAGGTTGCTTATTTACCCCAAACTCCCTCCTCTAGAACCGAATCAACAATTTCTAATTAACACATTTTACTTTCTCACTATACTATAAAGTATACTGATCGAAAAAAATGGATGTTGAGATTTTTGTGGAAATATCCGTTTTGGGACTCCCTGAGTCAAAAAAAGTAGTTTTTACAAAATGTCTGTCTGTATGTCTGTATGTCTGTATTTATGTACGTATGTATGTATGTATGTATGTATGTATGTATGTATGTATGTATGTATGTATACAAAGCTAGAGCGAAAACTATTCGATCGATTTCAAACAAATTTGCACCAGACATGTCAAGTAGGCCTGTATAGATGCACGAAAAACGATTTTGAACAATTTTGAAAAACAACCCCCTTTTTGGCAAAAAATCCCCAAAAAAACAGTTATTATTTTATATACAAAAATTGCTCTAACGATTTTGATAAAATTTGGCTTATTAGTAGCCTTTAATGTACCCTACCGTATGAAAAGAACCGCATCTTTGTAAAAATTCTCGTTTAGCTAATAATAATAATAATAATAACTGATTTTGGGGATTTTTTGGCCAAAAATGGGGTTGTTTCTCAAAAATTTTCAAAACCTTTTTTCGTGCATCTATAAAGGCCCAATTGACGTGTTTGGTGCACATTTGTTCGAAATCTATCGAATAGTTTTCTCTCTAAATAATAATAATAATATTTATTAGTTGATCAAATACATTAATAAAAAAATCACCTCTCCTACCCCACCCTACAAGTCACAGTGAATCTGTTTAATAGTTTAAATATGTTTGTGAGAAAGTATGTGCCAGTTCCTGGTACCGTTTATTTTGACTTGTAATACATCGAATTAAAGATTGTATACATTGTGTAGGCTTAAAATGAATTTTATTTTGTCGTTGTCAGACCGATTAAACATATCTGGGTAGAAGAAATATTAGTTATTTTCGCTATTAACGCGCAAGGAGATCTTAAACCAAGCCGGATTTCTGTAATACGAATGTGTATCAATAAATGTCTGCTTGATTTGTTTCAGCTCTACCACTGCCAAGAGCCCGGCGAGACCGATGACGCGTACGTACGCAGGGTATACACACAAGGAAGCAACGAGACTGAAAGAGACTACTACCTCCGTCTAACCAGCAGATCCAGCACCGAAACAGACGAGAAGTACAAGGCCAGGATAGCACTCATCCAGAGTGTACTGAAGGACCTTCCGCTCAAAGATAAGATCATATACGACGACCACGCTAAGATGTACATCTACGTCCAATCCACGAAGCAGAGTGGAGCTAAACAGGGTGGCTCTTCTTCATCTAAAGTAAGTGGAATGGGCGCCCATATGCTATTTTCTAGGGGGGGGTAGACCGGGGTATGGGTCTTGACGTCCACTGCTAAGGACGCACGCGTGAGCTTGTCACTAAACACTAACAGAAACGGCCGACGCACAGTGCATGCCAACCACAGTATTGGGAGTAATTTCAATACGCAATGCATTGCGTGCTTCGCACGCCAACCCTCGTGTTGGGAGTGTTTTCAATACAAAATGCATTGCGTGCTTCGCACGCCAACCCCCGTA
>JAGFPH010000686.1:100365-118888 GCA_018207615.1 Philaenus spumarius | reverse complement strand
CCAACCCCCGTATTGGGAGTGTTTTCAATACACAATGCATTGCTTGCATCGCAACGCCAACCTCCCTAATGGAAGTATTTTCAATAAAAAATGCATTGCGTGCTTCGCACGCCAACCCCCGTATTGGGAGTGTTTTAATACACAATGCATTGCTTGCTTCGCAGGCCAACCCCCGAATTGGAAGTATTTTCAATAAAAATGCTGTTACGCCATCGACCACCTGTGGCATTAAGAAGGAAGAAAAGTCACAGTGGATCGATTTTAAATTGGAGGTCGCAGCGTAACCACTCGAAAAGCCACAAAAACACCCTGTTCACGATACTACATACAACGCCTTTAAACCTTAAAAAAAACTAGCTCCTGTGGGAGAGTACACTTACAAAAAACATACACATACATATATATATATTACATAGGCAACAAATCAAGATGAGGTTAGGTTATTGATCCTAAATAATGAAAAATATATAAATATTGACATGAGATTTTATTAAAATAGGCATTTGGTAATAGCAAAAAACATAGCAAAGAAAATATGTCTCAGATGAGACAGGTAAATTTAAATAATAAAAAAAATCGTTGGCCAACTTGAAACAACCTTATGGGTATAAAAGTAGATTTTAAAAAAAATCAAATTTCTATTTTATAGATCAAACAGGCATGCTACTATTCATTAATAGTACTTTTCTTAAACTACCACATGGTTTAATTATATAATTTGCCTCATTTCATTTGAGATGAGAAATAGATAAATCACTGTCACTGCAAATACATTTGTTTAGATTTTGATGGAGTGTTTGTAGCTCCCAAACTTGAACCAGCAAAGCTAACAAAGAAAAACAATGCATAAGTAACTGATTTGCTTCAGTTTCTCACAAATTCAGACATATAAACTAGCCAACTTAGTTTTGGTAAAAATGTTTTTGATATTTAGTGAGAATTACTGAAAATCTCATAAGCAAGCACACAAATTGTTAAATAGGCTTTACCTCAGCTGATATTAGTAAAGTAATTGTTTGTGTACACATAGACAAAAGTGTATAAAACATTTTAAAACTGGTAACACTGGCTTAGTAACAAAATCTAGCAAAATATTTTGTGGCAAACAAACTTAGAACTTGTTCTGGCTTTGAAAATAGCATACACAACTATTAACCTCTAGTCAGGTTTGGTATATTATTACAGCATAAAGTGATGTTAATTTTGCTTCACAAACTTATAAAAGTGAAGTTAAAAGATTTATAACTTTCAGATACATTGTTAAATTGTTTTAGCTTCAAACATGACTTATACAGCATTTAGCTCCTGTTTTCTTTTTTGAAATTAACACATTATTACAACAACCATGAGAAAATGATTTAGGTTTGCAAGACTGACAAAGTTTGCATTAGCAAGGTAGCAAACTATTACATACAATAATTGTTAACTGGCATTAGCCATGTAGAAAATGTATTACTTTCAAAAGTTGTTAACTAGCTTTAGCAAAGTAGGAATATGTTACATACAAATGATTGTTAACTAGTTTTAGCAAAGTAGAAAAGTATTACTTTGAAATATTTAGGCTTTGTTTAAGATGAACACATTAAGAGTCAAATTGAGAATTTGAATTCTCAATAAAATGAGAATTTATGGTATCAATTTTAGCAAAATTCAGTTCACAAAATAATCTTTCAGGTTTGCAAGACGTAACCTAAACATGGCATAATTATACAGAGTTTTAAACGTATACTCCCCTGTTAAGTATACTTTACATTTAGTATTACTTTAATGTAAAAAAATTAAAAACGCACCTGGTTAGCAGGACGAAATTACTTTTCCAAAGCAGAAAGTATTTGCAGGAGGAAGAGTAGCATTTCAAGAGCTGCGTGTAGCGGCTAGGCTCGATGCAGATTGGATATTTTTAAAATGGCCGTTAAGACCGTTGAATAAAGACAGGCTTCGAGAAGGTTCCAAGCAGCTGATGGAATATCGCGATAAGCAACTCAAATAGATAACGCGGTAAGGCAACAGTACTGCCTGGAGTAAAGATAAGGTTTGTCGTTGTGTCGCTAGATGGCGGGAGCTGCCGGTTTCGGAAAGATGGTAAAGAACAGAAAGTGAAATGTTTGGGAAAACGTTTCAATGCATTGCGTGCTTCGCACGCCAACCCTCGTATTGGGAGTGTTTTCAATACCCAATTCATTGCGTGCTTCGCACGCCAACCCCCGTATTGGGAGTGTTTTCAATACACAATGCATTGCTTGCTTCGCACGCCAACCCCCCTATTGGGAGTATTTTCGATACAAAATGCATTGCGTGCTTCGCACGCCAAACCCCTATTGGGAGTATTTTTGATACACAATGCACTTCATGCTTCGCACGCCAATCCCAATATTGAGAGTATTTTCAATACAAAATGCACTTAGATCGCATTATACTACGAGAGATGGTACAAAAAGCGTAGACACTTCGGTCGCTTGGTTATAATTTTGTTGCAACTCAAATGACACTGAGGATGACGACTTGTCGTTGAAACGCGTTTAACCATCAGACGAACTTTTGCGAGAATTGTGTTTTGTGTTTTTATTTTTAGGCATAATATTTCCTACGAGTCTAGTTATCATGAATCATTTATGTAAAACAGTTTTAAAAAGCCCCTCGCGGTCCCTAGCCATACTTGTTACTACTTGCAACACACAAACAAAACACTTATATATAGTATTTACATTCACGTCACATACAATAAAACCTTTGTAACATTCTTACGTAGGCGGGACAGTGCCATAAAGTCTAATTAAAACTATTATCTGATTAATAAAACGTCAAAGAAATTTACTTGATTTTGTATTGCGTCGTTAGGTTTTTGATGGTTGTTGTTGTATTGTTTCTCTGTTGGAGTTTATCCTTCACAAGGCCGTAGCCAGGAGAACTTTTCGGGTGGGGGGGTCGGTACCGTGGTTTTGAATGTAAATCCTTTTAACACGTTTACTGCTAAAGACGCACATGTGAGCTTGACACTGAACACTATGAGAAGCGGCCGAAGCACAGTGCATTGCACGCCAACCCTCTATTGGGAGTATCTTCAATACACAAAGATTGAACTCTTGTGCAAAATAAAATAAGTGTATTTAAAATCAAACGGCACATAACGTTTAAAACATGTTTTAGTGCTAATCTCTTTAAAGAAAAATACCTGACTATAATTAATAATATTCATATTTCCTTTCCTTGGGAGCTAGGAGGCGTGGCCCCCCTCTGCCCATAGTACTTGGTAAGTGGAATGGGAAAATAAACAAGCATTTAGATCATCTTGGAAACGAGTGTTAATGGTTTCGAAAAGTATGTCTTTGCGTGTAAAAAACAAAGTTTCGGGAATATGAATCAACTATTGTTCTGATCCCAACCTGTCAGCACGTGTTTGCCGTCAGGTGTCTGTTTCTGTTTTCTGAGTTTGTCACCTTGTGTTGTTGACTTTTCAGTTTTAGCTCTGAGATGTTTTACGGTAGATGTTTAAGTTTAGTATTATACAATGTGTTTCAGGAGGAAATGATAATACTTCAGGAACTTATTATACGGCTAAAAATAAGAAAAATGATTCGTACGAACTTAGGTCCGGAAAAGTTACGTTTTCCAGATATCCGCCATTTTGTTTTTGTTTGCAAAATAATTCATATCCGGAGTTATGTTTGACCGATTGAGTTCAAACTTACTTGGCTTGAAGTTTAACCTAGCAATGATGAATCTTAAGAAATATTTTACAGTTATAAAACCCTACATGGAATCGAAAGGGCTACAAAAATTGTGTCTTAAAATGTTAGTTTTACAAGGCTTCTTTATAGGCCTAATCTATAGGTACTGTTTAAACCTAGATCTAGACACTTGATAACGGTAGTTGATTCATATTAGCGAAACGTTTTGATTAACACACAAATGATTGATAGAATAAACTTAGAGCACAAAATCTCACAACTAATACGTTTATTAACTCAAACGCGTTTCAACGACAAAGTCGCCATCTTCAGTGATGCAAGAGCTACAATAGTCAAACTATAACTCACTATTGTAGCTCGTGCATCACTGAAGATGGCGAATTTGTCGTTGAAACGCGTTTGAATTAATAAACGTATTAGTTGTGAGATTTAGTGTTTTAAGTTTATTCTATAAAGTATATCTTCTCGTAAGTCAAGGTCAATATAAATTTATACAAATGACTGCAAATGTCCGAATATGACCATCATTAACAACTTCGATTAGAGAAATGGTGTTGTTTCAAAGAGGATGCCCGAAGAGTGGGAACAGTTTAGCCGGAAATAAAATCGGACTATTTTGTCTCAAAATGAAATTAGTCATGAAGTTAGCACACTTCCCTCCCCAAATATTCCTCTAATAGTTCTCAAATGTAATACAAAGTAGGTTGTATACTGACGTGTGTTATATGTGGTTGAAAAGGGCACGAAACATCATCTCCAACAGTATTCCATTCATGATGATTTCTCCTTAAAACATTTCAAAGTTAAACCAGTCGGTTTATTCAGTTTTAAGGTTTTTTTCACTTCAACGTTTGCTGCGATAAAGTACGTTTCTATAAAGTTAAGTGAATCGATCCAATTTTAATTTCTTTGTTAATTTTGAATACCCACTCAATTTCATCTCTTCTATTACAGATACAATTGATCAACAATTTTATTTTTTTATATCAGCTAATAGAGTTATTTCGATATTTTTTATTTAATGAGACAAATAAATTTACCCTAATAAATAAGCACCTGATTATTAAAAATCTTCTGCAAATTTCGAAAACGACCAACAATAGTTTTTGCTAACTCGACCTCACAGTCTCCAGAATAGATAACAAATACTTTTAAAATTTACATAAAATCAACCAAAACACACCACATTATACGCTTAGACCCAAGTACACAAATTAGCCACATACAATTATCACACCTTTAATAAAAATGAAATTTATGTTTAAAACATGTAGCTATTAAAAATAAAAATTAAAAATGAGAGAAACCTGATATGTAAACATAGGCTAATATTAAAATAAAACTTCGCAACAACAAATTTTAATACTACAAAAACTTTAAACAAAATGTACCTATAATATACATTAAGTATGCTTAATTGACATCTTTGGCGCAAATTTGTTCGAAATAGATCGAATAGTTTTCTCTTTGTAATCAAACAGACATACAGACAGACAGACATTTTGTAAAAACCACTTGTTTGGACTCAGGGGGTCCCAAAACGGATATTTCCACAACAATCTCAATATCGTTTTTTTTTTTTTGCGATCACTACACTTTCTCTATACTATAGTATAGTGAAAAAGTAAAATATTGTAAATATGACATAATAAAATACAATTATTGCATATCTTTATGAATAAAATTGTAATTGTCCGTTTGTTCAAAGTCTTAAATCTCCGAAAATTCTTCACCGATTTCTTTGAAATGTTGACACAAAGTCTAACACGCGTGTTTGTATATACTTTTTGAAAAACAACGAAATTGTTGTACATTAAAAACACAAACTATACTAAATATTTTAAGGCAATTTGAGCGACATACTAAATAGTCATTAATTATTTTTACTGTCGATGCAGTAATCAGCTGTTTGCTCTAATATTTCCATTAACAGATGATTTCAAACTTTGAATCAATGATTTGTATTTCAACTTTTAGGTTAGTTTTTTGTCAAGTGTGTAGACCTGAGCCTTGCTGGTTCTTTTAACCTTTATTATAACTGATGTTATAAAATACAGGAAATAATTTGATATTAACATTTAACATTATTTACCATCTTAGCTTTGGGGTTATTATTAATCCTATACCTTAATTATAAAGAAAACATAACATAATTATGTGTATAGAAGGTTCCAATAGGGTTGGCGTGCGGATCACGCAGGGGTCTCACCTAGTACATAAAATATTTTCATCAAAACCAGTATATTTTAATCTATAAGTTAACAGTTTTACCACATTCATATAAAGTCGTTTTCACTGAATTCATATTTATGATATTTTGTGAAGTACTCAAACTAATTTTAAATAAAACTGAAGCATCGGCAGATATATGAACTAGGAATCGTATAATGGCGGATATACACTGATGCACTCCGTTTTAACACACAATTTTATTCCCTGTTACTAAAAATACCCGACAAATTGTAACGCTATTCCTGTACCCGGTCTCGAGTGTCAGCGGGACTTCCACTTCTCCCTCAGGAATCGACGAAGCATCAAGTGTCACTCTGCTTTTGTGGTCATTATAAAGAGTTATTCCCCTATTGTCTTTAAAACAGTTTGACTTTTGTTCGGGTTTATTTGATTTAAAGGTGTATAAGTTTTGAAACAGTTAAATAACACAATTTTTTGGGAAGTTTTATTGGTAAAAAATTTATTTCGATCAAGTGAACAAAAATCAACACATCTGAGAATATGCCTAAGGTAAAACAGCTATTTTAATTATTTTTGGAAATTATTGTTCTTTAATTAAGTAAACTTTTTTAAACGAATTTTAAGTATACAAGAATTAATTTAAAATTACAATGTTTTTTTAAAAAAGCTATTGGCTACTAATACGCAAAAAGCTACAACGTGTATTTATATTTTTTTCCTAAGCTCTATAGGAACAATTTTAATAATTTAGTGTTGTTAGAAACATTTTTTACAATAAAATTACACAAAATTCCTAAAAACAATTGCTTAGGCGAGAGAATCATCTGCACTCTCGCATGCTTGTAAGCATTAACATAAGTTTGGCGAAAGTATAGTCTATAACCAACATTATAAAAAAAAATTTTATTTGGGGAAAATAAAATTAATAGGCGCTGTAAAGTTTACCTATAAATAGTATTATTATTAAATATGCTGATGTTAACATTGTCGAAGCCGTGAGCAATGATCGAAATACAGTCACTTACGCATTGCAATTGAATCTGAGTATTGAGTTAATTTTAGAATTAATCAATAGATAAATAATATACTAAATGGATTCCAGAACAATTTGAAATTGATAATTTCTAAGAAAAAAAATGCTGAAAACCAAATTGTATTTCTGTTAATTTACAATTTAAAACATCCTTAAAAAAGCTTTGACCACATTATGACTATTATGTAATTTTAAACTTTCAATTACAAAGGAGTTCACTAAATTATATAAACTAAAATGGCCATTTTTATTAATAAATACTGAGACTTGTCTACACCACATTGTGTTTTGTAAGTGGTAAAACATAAATTACTTAAATAAGCACCTTTTTACGTGAATTAAATTAAATTTTAAGATGCCTGCATATATCATGCCTGTATATTTTAATTTAAATCTTACATTAGCATATTTAAAACTCGAATGAGGACGGTCACAACAAATACTTAAATGAAAAGAAAAATAATCGCTTGTGTTCGTTTCCCACTTAAATATACTGCATCTAAAGTTTGTAACTTAGTTGGGGAGGAAAAACGTTTAAATGATAAATTTTAATTTTCACGACTGGAAAAAACTGACAGAAAACGTTTTATTGACGTTCTTAAATTCGATTATTGTCATAGCCCACCTTTTTACAATAAATTAAATAGATAGCCCTTCATTCGGCATAATTGCATTCTTCAGAATGTATTCGTTTGAAAATATAAATCCATTCTGATACTTTATGAAGAAAATTTATATTTATAGATAATGCAACATTTCACCAAGTTGTTGGATAAAGTAAAAATCTTTTTTTGTGTAAACGTTGACTTCGGTTTTTACTTAATCAAAGCTACCTGTATTGATTTTGAAACTAATTATATTGCAATCTATAAAGTCTTCAAATTTTACAGAAGTGTATGTAATATTCTCCTCAAGTAAGCCCTACTAAAAGTTCTAATATAACAGGCAGAATCTCAGGTGGGAGTTGTTGGGTGTAGGCGTCTGTCATCGTGGTTCGAGCGTCACTTGGGTTGTTTTATTTAATCGCATTGTCTTGTGTCTACAGGGCTTTAGATTTTATCGAATACATTTCTGTAGATTTCTTTCGTATTTTTAAGCTTGCTGCAACCTAACGGATATTTCTTTTCAAATATCGTTGGTTTCCAACACCAGCCCATGTTGTTTGTTTCAACACTTTTATTTTTGTATACGAGTTTACAGTTTTCCAAGATGAAAACCGATAATGAGTCGAAATGAGGTTAATAACCTAATTACTTTATGAGATTTTTTTAATGATTAATTTGGAGAAGTAATAATGCAAATTGTATCATTTTGTGTAAACATTGTGTTTTCTTTATTTCTGTTGTTTCTACGTAGGCTATATTTGTAGATCAGTAAAAAATTTCAAATTTCAAACGTTTTTTATATCACTTAAGAAAAATATTAAATAATTGTTGCTTTACAGTTTGTAGGAAATTAGTGCAATATATTTTTATTGTTTAGAGGTAGCAACCCCATTTCAACCCCTTAGACTGTAGTCGTTGTAATGTCTAAACACTCCTGGCAATGATATTGATAAAATGTAAATTTTTAGGAAAATCTATCCAATAGTTCTCGAAAATCAAAGAAAGACACATTCATTTATATTTAGAGAGATCATATGTTTTGAATAGTGGTTACTCCTAAACATAATGTAAAATATACAACAATACTTTAATATTAAAACGAACTGATTAAGGGTCTGCTCCAGTTAAAGAGACAGCAACCGGCGACGTCAGCGCTTCATTTTATAACCGTATGTAAACAATGCAATTTCTTGCAGCTGAACGCTTCGACATTGCCTCGTTTAAAACCATTTAATAAATCCATCGTATGTAATTTAGCGCTGAAAAAAAAAAAACACTGAATATTCTTTATAAAATTGCGGATCCGGCTTGCGATTCAATTTTAATTATAAATTGTTTATTGTGTACAGAAAAATGTTCAAACTTGGTACTTACAAAATGGCAATTACGTGACAAATGAAAGGGATTAAAAAAAAATGTGAAACGCAAAACGGATGCGTATTGTGACGAATGTTAAAATGAGACATTGCAAACAATTGTATGTTAAAAAATAAACGAAATAAATGGTTTTTAATTTAACATTGCTCTTACGGGGTTAAAATCCAAAATGGCCGAAAATCTACAGGCGACCCTTAAGAAAGCGATAAGCTTTGTTTGAATTTGCAATAATCAATATTAATAAATCTATTTTTTTTTTTTTGTACAATATAAATTTGTTAAACAGTTGTTCGAAAAGTATGTTGTTAGCTATTAATGGCGTACATGGCAGTTTAGTTGTTATGGTCGACAGCTGATTAGAGTACCAACACCGAAAATCATTAATCATCTTAGTATTTATCGCACATAAACGAATTAAGGAAAGTGGAATCAGCACCAATGAATTCACCCCTTGGTACAGAAATACGCCTACAAATTTTATTTTATTGAAATCGCTAGATCCGGTTTTGAAAACTCACTGACGGAACACATAAAACACGTGCACATGTAACCAATATATTTTGTTGCAGCATCCCGGCCAACAGGATAACGAATCCAACGAAGCCTACGCCAGGAGGGTCTACGCTCGGAAACCAAACGAAAGCGAGAAGGACTACTATCTGCGGTTCACTTCTCGATACAGCTCAGAGACGAACGATAGTTATAAAGCGAGAATCGATATCATCGTAAACACTTTCAAAGATCAAAACCTACTAGACAACATGAGCTACGACGACGCTTCCGGCCTGTATATATACATGCAGCCATTGTAAAACGCGTACTCGACTTTTGAAGGGACTTGCAGCAACTCGGAATGGCGACCAACATAAATTGTGTTATTACAACTTCTTTTTAAATCACGTATAGTAAAAATATTCCATCTTGGTAAACTGCCAACAGCTTAGTTGCTTTTAGAAATATCTGTTCTATACAGTTTATAAACTGTATTACTAGGTAATTAATAAAACCTACACTTGGAAGTTTTTAAAATAGCTGCGTTAAAATGGCATACCAGTTGCCAAACACTTAAGTGTTATTACCAAACAGAAATAGTTATCCACCGATTAAAAATCCAATATCACATTTTTACAGAAGTACATAATGCTTCTCGATATGATTGAATAATTGTTATACCAAGAAACCGAAAATAATAAACGTACAATACTCGCTTGGTCACAGAATAAATATGAATTTGTTTTAATTTAATGGTTTTGAAAATAGACCCTTTTTAATGTTCAAACACCAATGCTTCGTGCTTCGATGTTGTTGCAAGTTTCTAGGCTGACTGCTTTCTTTCAAGTGATAAAGACTTTTTCATGTCCGTTCATTGCATTCTCTCTTCCTTATGTTACGTTGTATGTTCGTGTTATTTGGAAAGAATTGTATTTACGATTGTATGTTTATGAGTATGAAATTTAATTAAAGCAGGTGAAGGACTACCAAGTTAAATCAGGCTGTAGTCAACATTCAGAAGTAGGGGAAGGACGTATACTAAAAAAATCGTGTCTGTAATCCAAAATTTGAAAATAAAATAAAAATAATCGAATACATTTAATTCTTTTAATTATTTTGGCCAACTGTATAAAATTACTAGGGGAGAATACTACGTACAACTCTCTTCATTCTTCCGGGCATATATTTCACACCTTACGAGCAAAATAATAAATTAAGGTGTGAGCCACATTTTAAGTTCAAAGTTTGGATTAAACAATTATTTAGAATGTAGCCTACAAACTTGGTGGTATGACCTGTTTTTGCATTGTTTGTAATTTCTGTATTTACGTTATGTATTTTGACAATCAGCATCTCAGTTGATTATTTATTTAACATGCATTAACTTTATATTTTTATATAAGTGTAATTTGTTAACCAAAATAACTCCGTTGTATTTATGTTGAATAAAATAAGAGATTCAAGTTTTAATAAGTTTTATTTGAATCCTTATTCCCTCTGAATCTGTTCTTAGAGTAATTGGCAGTGTTGGTTTCTTGTTTTCTTTATCCAGACATAAATATAATTAAAATTAAGTAAACATATAGTTAAATTAAGGTGGAACAAAGTTAGTGTTACAACCTTCGGTAAATGGGTCAAAATAAATAGAAAATGAAGAATTATATTTTTTCGAAAAACGCTTTATTTTCCAAATATCCGCCATTTTGTTTCTTATACTAAATAATATCTAGAGAATGGTTTAACCGATTGAGTTCAAACTTGGCATGAAGTTTAACCTAACAATGATCTATCTTACGAAAAATAAACGATTATATCCAATTATGCACTATAAAATGGCGGCAGTTTGAATATGTCAGACCTAAATTACTCGAAAACCGTACATTTTAACAAAAATTTCAAGGTACCTTTTTTGTAGCCCTTTTAATTCCCTAACGATCGATTTAACTTTCAAAACAATCGGATGAAAAATAATAGTTAAAGATAATAACAGCAAATGTACGAGTACAATATTTTAGTATTTACTATGTTGGTATAGGATGCCGAGTTGAATAAATCAATTATTACACATAAATTAGCTTTATTCTTCATTCGATTGTTTTAACAGTTCACCAACCGATAGGGAATCAAAAGGGCTACAAAAAGAGTGTCTTGACATTTTTTGTTAAAATGTACGGGTTTTGAGTAATTTAGTTTTGAAATATTCAAACAGCCGCCATTTTGCAATTCATGATTCGATATAATCGCTTATTTTTCTTAATATAGATCGTTGTTAGGTTAAACGTCATGAGAAGTTTGAACTCAATCGGTTAAACCGTTCTCTAGATATTAATTATTTAGTAAAAGAAACAAAATGGCGGATATTTGGAAAATGAAGCGTTTTTCGAAAAAATATTATTTTCCATTGTCTATTTATTTTGACCCATAGAACCATTTCCCGAAGTTTTTAACACTAACTTTGTTCCACCCTGTGTAACAAATTACCAAAACATTAAAAAAAATTGTTGAATTTAAAATACTGAAATTGTAAGTTAAATTCGGTGGGAGACACTAAATATTTAGAGAAGAGAATTTCTTTTAAGAACAATTTTGTAGAAAATAAATTATTACTTCTGCTTGAAAGAAGTATGTATCAATGAAGTTATTTTTAAGAACTGTTACAAAAAAAATATACTTCTGTTTTTATTTAGTCGGGTAGTTTCCTGCACGATTCTATAAAAAAATACAAAACTTCAGTTGGAAATATTTTAATTAAAAGGATTTGTTTTGCTATATACAGAGTGTCTCACAAGTGAGTGCATGGAGGTATATTTTTGTAACCATTGAAGATTATGCAACAAAACATTTTACGTAATTTCTCTATGAAAGAAACTCATTTTTGAATTAAATATTAAATGTAAATTTTTTTATCACCTTAGGGGGACGGCAGTGAATCGGAGGAAAATCTAAAATAGGAGCTTAGGTCGAGTTGTACATTAAATTTGGCATAAGCTCTAAAAGCAAAACTCCGACAATCCACACTAGTCAATGTAGATTTTATTTTTTTTTAACCATACCGAACACTAACGTTTTAAAATGGTCGTTATTTCTGACGACACCCCCTTTTCATTGCTTCGTGGTAAAATGTTTAACTTCATTTTGATATACTGGTTGTAGTTGGTACATTTGAATTCTTCATCCTCTTCGTAGACCGTTCCCACCGAAAGTAATAAGCACTCACTATCCACAAAACTGTTCCTTCCGCTAGTGTGGTTTGTCGGAGTTTTCTTTTAAAAGCTTATGTCAACAAGTAAAATTAAGCTATTTAAAAAAAGCACAATATTGTAAATTTATTGTAACAATGGGGGGGGGAGCTCGATACCGGCGCGAATGTTGGTACTTGAGCAAACCGCTACTAACCTCATTAAAAACATCAGTACGCAGTACATCTCTCTTTAACACGTTCACTGCTAAGGGCGCACATGTGAGCTTGACATTGAACAATATGAGAAGCGGCCGACGCACGGTGCATTGCACGCCAACCTACATATTGGAAGAATTTTCAATACGCATTACCTTCAATATAAAAAATAAAAGGTGAGCTGCTAGCATAGGAAATACAAAATTTGCGTATCAGTGAACGTGTTAAGGGTGAGGTAAACATCCACTAGTTGGTTTGTTTTTTTTTCTCCACTTACGCCGTTTACCCCACACCCCCGGTCCATCGCGCCTGGACGAGGCCAAGTGTCAGGATCCACGCCGATATCTGTACCTTTTGATGTCAGACTTGGGACATTGTGTTCTCCTGAGATAGATAATTAATTATATGTACAACTCGACCTATGATCCTATTTAACTCTTTCAGTTCCAGGCATTTTCTCCGAATTTGAAAGCCAGAAAAAAAGCGAGACCAGGTAGCTTTTCATATATGTGGTTTGAGGGTAGGAGGGCGGAAGTAAAGCAAACGGTGGTTGGCTCGCTTCCAAGCTGACGGGATATGACTAGTTACCTGTTCTAAAGGCTTGAGGTTTCATCAAGTGTCCAAAATCTATTTCTGTATGTATATATATTTATATATATATATATATATTATTAAAAAAAAAACAACCTACGATATATGGGGAACAATACTTTAATTCATCCTCAAATTTACATCGATTTTGAACACTATATCATTATAAAACGGGAAGAACTATTCCTTCATAGTTATTTTTGTGCTTATAACTAGTCCACTGGACATTGTTGGGTTTCAAATGCTCAAATAATGTTACAAAAAAATAGAAAATTCACTAAATATGATGTCCTCTGCAGAGGACACTGGGTCTGAAAGGGTTAAGATTTGGACTTCCTCGGGCCGTTCACCTAAAAAGATTACGAATTTATAATTTGTTCAAACTGTTTCCTATTTATGTATTATTTAGTAAAAAAAACGACATGGCGAATGTCTGGAAAACGAAACGTTTTTCGAAAAAAAAATTATTCTTGATTTTCTCTTTATTTCTGACCCGTAGAACCATTCCCCAAGTTTTTGACATTTAAAAGAACTTCCAACAGCCACCCTGTAAAGGCCTAAGTAAGTAACTATTATTGTATTCTGATCTGTTTTAGAAGCCCTAAATATATACAACTATATATTTTCAATCAAAACATACGCAAACTTTAAATTTTGAAGATGGAACCAAATGTTCTAACCTGTCTAATTAGTAGGAATTATGTTGAAAGATAGTAGAGATTCGTGAATTACAAATGAGCTATATTAAAAAAAATATATGTATATATATTTAATATAGCTCATTTGTTCATGTTTAAAGGGTTGAAACTAAGATAGGTTAGAAGTAAAAGTTGAGCTACAAATAACAACAGACAACTTAGAGCTATCTAGTCCCGGCTTGAGGAAGTGAGGAAGGCATGAAAACGGAACTGGAAGACGTGACAGGAAGGTCAGATAACGCAGCCACGAAGCAATGTGGCGATGTGGTATCCTTTAATGTATTCGTACAGTACCGTAAATGGGTTTAGTTATTTACAGAATAAATTTACATTTTTATTTTTTTATTATAAAAGTTCTTTTGGTTTTATTGCAACTGACTGTTTTGGAGCGTTCATTCTGATAAGTATTTGCGTCCTTACGTTACTATAATTATTTTGGGTGTCCCATAAAGGTCCCCGCTTCTTTAATTTGTTAAACGACTGTAATTTTTCAAACAATCTTTGGCAAATGTTTTACCATAACTTTAGTTTACGAAGTCATAGAGAGGTCTCGTTTGCGGCATTGATTTTCCTTTTTTTTTTTTTATCCACTTTTAAATGATATGCAACTTGCCAGGGGTTGCTATTTGACAATAAAAAACTACCCCTATTTAGAGGTGAGGGTTGAAACCCTAAACCACATAAAAAAGTACCTTGACTTATGTTAGTAACATTTACCAAAGATTGTTTGAAAATGTACAGTCGTTCAAAATTTAAAGAAGGGGGGGGGGGGGGGCTTTATTCGACACCCGGTATGTATAAATAGTTTAGATATGTATATACTAGGGGTTCCAACCCTGCTCGCTTCGCTCACACACCACGGCAGGGATTATTGTATTATCTGATATTTTCACGGAATTGACGATTGAGCGGTGACCTATACATTGTTTATAAGATAGAGATAAGTAGACACGACCAACCCCAATAATTACAGTGCGGCATACGTTGTAAATTCACCATTAATATTTAAATAATGAATAATACACATTTAAAAAAATTATTGCTATGAACAACTAAAGGAAGCAATATAATGTAACACGAGATGTTTGACTCATAATACAGCAAGCCTATTGTTTGATTTTACATAATCTGAAAACCCTGTTAGTTCTGAAGAATAACTACATAATTATAAATTTGTCAATTGGTTGCAAATAAACTTGTTTTGGTCCATTGTAGGCCTAACCTAAAATTATTGGTCCAAATCTACTGTTTGGATTTAATTATAAGACAGCAAGAACTTTTCTGTGATTTTTGTTTCTGTCTGCATTTACTTTGTTAGTCCAACCGTGGGTTGTGAAGAATAATAAACTGAGTCTTAATTTTTGTTTGGCTGCTATGGTAATGAATGTAAAGAAACATGTGTTGCTATGCTATTGATCCGAACAGCTTTTTTATCAGAATTTTCACTATTTTTACGCTTTAAAATAAAACGTTTGCAACATAATTTGTTAGTGTTCGTCTACGACCTAATTAACAACATAAGTTTATGTTTGTGTATTTCTATGTTACGCAGAATCTTCTCCAGGTTGATTCTATGTAAGTCAGTCATCCATTCAGTCAGGAAAAACATCTTATATTAGTATACCAGGTGTCTTAAAAGTCCCCCCCCCCATTGTGTGTTTTTTTTAATGGAAATAAACAGATTTGCTTTGGGGATTGTTAGCATGACCAAAAAGAAGTTTTTTGGTGGAGTAAGTCGACAATTTTTTAAGTCACGCCATTTAAATAACATCAAAATGATAAAGATAATACATCTGTTATTTTTTACATTGGTTTCATAAGGTAGGTCACTCAATCTACGTCATAAAACATAGTAAGGATAGAACACGCTTGTCACCTTATCACACCAGAAATGTTGGGAAATGTTAGGCAACACTTTGAGTCCAGGCTGTATTTTTGTCTAGAAGTCAATGATGGTTCTCGTTTCAAGCACTTAATCCGAGTGAAAATGAGGCGAGTGCTAAAGGTTTTACTCATTGTATCATAATTATTAACAAAACTTAAAATAGGAGTTTTTTAGGGAAATTATAACTTTGATTGGCCATTATGTTGAACAGAGTCAACGTACAGACCTCCGGTTTGCGCCAATCTTCTTCTTTTATCAAGACCTTTAAAATGAGGTGTCACTCAATAGGGGTTCTCATTTAAAATGTTCGACTTACTTCAAAAATTCCCCATTTTCGGGGGATGGTTTGAAATTTACGATAAACTCAAAAACTCTATTTTGGATCATGTTAACAATCCCCAAAGCAAATCTATCTATTTCCATTAATACAAAAAATAATAGGGCGGGACTTTTAAGACACCTGGTATGGGTTACGAAGAAAATGTTTTAGTAATAAATCAACTGTTTTGAAATTTATCATTTGTATTTTTATACAAAACTGTCGTATTTTAATTACGCACAAATCCTTTCAAAGCTTATTTTCTCATTCAAACGAGACTTCATTTTGATCGTTTACAAGTTGAAAACATTTTAGACAAAATATGGGTTTTGAAATTTTTTCAAGAAGAGTTGCGCCAAACACTCTTACAAACATAATATACCTAATTAACGCAACAATTATTAGAACTAACCAACAGAAATGGTCTGTACACTGTATCATAGGTCGTTCCTTACGTTTAGGCCTAACACGACATACAACATTTTTTTAACATTTATAAAATTAAGCTTAAGTTATCTTCCTTCCAAAACCGATTAAGATGCAATGAAAGACTGTTCTTACATATTTAAAATGGAACCAGAAACTAATTCTTGTATCCAAGTTCTGACAGAAGTATGCTAAGTGCCCCCCCCCCCCCCCACCCCCTCAAGAGCTAAAGCATTCTTAGCCTAAGATTAAACTGCCTCGTAACAACTCAAGCTCAACTAAACACATTTAAACATACTTAGTCACGTTCTATATGCATTAATATTCATAAGGCAGTCCTTTGATCAAGTATTCGCCTATTAACAAGCTGTTATACTTAAATTATACACATTAATTTTCTAAAGACATTTCTAAAGGGTTAGTTGTTATTTGAATTTTTTATTCTGTTTGCTTTGCATTGCGCTGTTCTTTTGAACCCCAATCACTACAGAGAAATATACAGGGTGCTTTTATGACCTATAAACAACCCCCGGGTTTGGATTTTCTATCAATGCTCGGTGGAGAGTTAAGGGGGTGTCTCCAGACTTTTAACTAACCCTGTATATTGAAAATACATACTGACTGTCTTTGTGTACCTACTCATTCGATTTTGATGAAACATTTAATTTAATGAGTTGTAAATTATTTTCGTCATATTTATTGGGTCAGAATTATTTTGTACAAAAAACTAAATGGCGGATATCTAGAAAACAAAGCGTTTTCGGGTCTGTGTTTATATAAAATGTTTCTTATTTTGACCCATAAAACCATTCCCAGAAGTTTGGCTGTTTACTTATGGGACACCCGTATATCAGGACAATGTCTAATAGGAATTAGGTTCTTGTTATATTTAATAATAATAATAATAGCTTTATTACCGTTAAACATAATACATGCAATAGGCAACAGTTATATTGGCTTAGAGAACAATGCATAATTTCACACCACAAATAAATAATTATATATCAAATCACAAACCATGAATTCCTCCAAAGAATAGAACATCTTTTGCTTAAGCCATTTTTTAATTACATTTTTTAAGGTTTTTCCTGGCAAAGTTCTTATATGCAAAGGCAGTTTATTGAATAGCATAATATACTGTTGCTAATAATAACAACTTTTATGCGTTTTAGATGGTCTTATACTATAAGCTATAATATCACATTTGTTTCTAGTATTGTAACCATGTCTCATACTGGTTATCAAATTCTAATATATTTTTTTGGACATGAATTAAGTTACAATAAATCTATCTATATTATAAAAGCGAAATGGCACTGATTCATTCATCAGCAAAACTAAAAATCTACTGAACCAAATGAGTTCAAATTTGGCATGCTGTTCAGTTGGACCTTTAGACGCGCACTAAGAACGGATTTTGAAAACATCCCAAAGATACGCACAATATTTGCGTTTTCTAGCGATTTTTAGCGATTTCTCAGCTTTTTCGAGAACTAATTGGCAGAAAATGTTGAAATTTGGTACTTAGGTTCGTTTAAGGCCCAAAAGTAGTCTGTTAAAAAATGTTTGAGATTCTCCCAAAATTACGCCAGAAATAGGCGTTTTTGCATTTTTCCTTGCGTTTTCAATGCGTTTTTGATCATCCTCAAATTACGCCCGAACGGATTGGAATGAAATTTGGTATGTAGCTTCCTCTAGGGCCTTAGGCGCTCTCTAAGAAAGGGTATGAAAAATTTCGAAATTTTAGGAGGGGTTTGGGGGGATCAAAGTTACTAAAATCATAATTTCAGATCTTTTATTATTATGACAATAGTGCTT
>JAGFPH010000686.1:85713-100355 GCA_018207615.1 Philaenus spumarius | reverse complement strand
TTTTATTATTTAAGATCTATATATATAAAAGCCAAATACCACTCACTGACTGAACACTTAAAAAGAATACAATTACGTTAAAAAGACTGAAAATACCAACCACCACGGTCAACGCCGTACGGGTCAGCTAGTATTATATAAAGGCAAGGCAAAGTCATAATCCCAAGTTTACAAAAACCGTGTTTACAGGATTGTCCATTTGACAACAAAATAACGAGCCTTATAGCTTTTTTTTGCAATATAACAAGTCTCCCTGAAGGACCCGAATTGCCCCAGAGTCGTACACCATACATTAGAATTGAATGGAATAGGCCATAGTGTGTTAGAAGAAGTACTTCGAAACTAACACACTGCTTTAATTTTCTTAATAAATAAATTGCCCTAGATAGTCTTATTTCAAGAGCGTTAAGTAGGTATCAACATACAATTAAAACAAAACGCACTCAAATATTTAACTTTTTTCTAATAGTGTAGAACACATTTAATTCGTTTTCTAAATGATTTACAGTGAAACCGCGATAGCTTTATTTAATTTCTCTTGGCAGCATTTGCCGATATAAAGCTAACACTTTAGTACTACAATTAATTATGGGACGATGGGTTTTACTCGAATTCTGAGGCGTCTAGTTCAGTCTAAAAATAATTCGACCACGCAGCTGAACCGCTGACTTGAGTTGAGCGAAATTCCAAAATTAAATGTATATATGTTTTTGGGTTTCAAACAACTATTTGGGAAATTGATCTACTCACGAAGGTGCTGCCAGCATGTACCAAATATATTGCCAACGGTATTTTACGTTTTGATTGTTTTTTGGGGAACCAGATGGGCTAAAAAGTCACGTAAAAAAACAAAATGTGCAGAATTATTTCGTGTGTCTATTTTTTTTAAAGAAAACTTTAAAAAAATGTATTCTAGTACGAAAAATCTCAAAAAATTGTTACTTTCGGTCAAAAATTGTGTCTACTACCGGTAAGTTGTTTTGGCTAAAAACTCGGCCAAAGGAATTAGAAGAAGACCTATGTACTAAATTTGGACCAAATCGGACATAAAATGCGTCCGTTAGAGTGCGCACAATTATACACATGATACTTCCGGTCGAAAATGTGGTCTACTTCCGGTAAATTTTTTTGGCTAACGAACTTGTCCAAGTGACTTAGACAACCAACGTGTGTACCAAATTTGGACCAAATTGGACGTAAATGGCGTCCGTTAGAGTGCGCACACATATATACTTAAAGTTACTTCCAGTCAAAAATTTGGTCTACTTCCGGTAAATTTTTTTGGCTAACATACCAGTTCAAGCGACTTAGAAACGCAATGTGTTTACCAAATTTGGTCTAAATCGGACGTAAAAGGCGTCCGTTAGAGTGCGCACACATACATACATATGCATACATATATATAAAATACATATATATATATATATATATATAAATGATTTTTAAAGACACCTCAAAACGTGTTATGGGGACCATGATCGGTGCTCATTTGCTACTCCCGACATTGTGTCTTACCATAAGGGCCACTGCAATAGCTCATTTTTCCTATGGAAATTCGCTAATAAACGTTACGAGTCAAACAAATTCAAAGTTACACATAACAAAATGCATTACGCCGATCTATGCAGCACACATGTTATCCAGTTCAGGTCACGTGACTGCCTCTAGCTACTGGACCAGGTGCGCTGGACAAGGTAATTATTCTACTGTCAAGAGATGCAAGCGAAGCGTCACATTATTTCCTGTAACTGTAAGGACAGTAACTGTTGACACTTGTTACGAAGAAAGAATTGTGTTCGCCATCTGTACTAATATTATAAAGAGGTCAAATTTGATTGTTTATTTGTAGGGGGGGAGGGGTAATCTCTGGAACTACTAAACCAATTGAAAAAATAAATTTACTAATAAAAAGCTACACTATCCCTGAGCAACATAGGTTATGATTTAAACATTTTTTATTTCAATATTTGTAAATTTAGTCGGAAAAATTCTTAGGTTATGCCTAGACTGACGAACCAGCGCATGTATTTACATTTATTACCATAGTAACCAATTGAATAAAATAACAGATAAAACAGCAGTTTGCTTTAATATTTCCATTAACAGCTGATTAAAAAATGTGAAGTAATTATTTGTATTTCTAACTTTTAGGTTAATTTTTTATTAAAGTATAGAACTGAGACTTGCTGGTTCTTTTAACCTTTATTATAACTGCTGTTATACAATATACGAAATAATTTGATTTGAACATAAACATTATTTAAAGTGTTAGTTTTGCGGTTATTATTAATCCTACACCTTTATTATAAGGAAAACATAACATGATTATGTTTATAGAAGGCTCCAACGGGGTTGGCGTGCGGAGCACGCAATGGTTTCCTCTAGTGTCAAATAAATTTGCGTTTGTTATTAAACATTGTATTAAGCGCATTACATCGGTTTAATTTAAATTAAAATATATTATTATTATAAACTTGTGACTTCCATTTTATTAATACAGCAAAGATAATAGCAAAAAATTCACAAGATGAAGCTGGGAGCTAAACCCATAGAGTCCAACAGCTGCAATACCAACAAATGAACAACATTATGAAAAACTAAAAAACGACAATTGAAAGTAGAAAGTTAGTATCATTCAAAACGTACTTCGCCAAGAAAGTACACAAACATAACTTTTGTGTGTTTGTCACCGTTAAAGCAGGTAAAATAAATTACACGTAATTTTAGTTTAGGCCTGCACTGATGAACCAACACATATATTTTCTTGAATGTACAGGTATTTACATGAATTACCATAGCAACCAATTGAATAAAATAACAGAAAAAACAGTTGATTCGGAATGTCCAGCGGACTGAACCAACTTATGTTTCAACACACACAAACCAATAAAAGCTTGAGTTAAGGACATATTAGAATTTATAAGTAGGCCTAGTTATTCATAATATACGGTAATTGACAGTGAGCAACCAAAATTAACAACTGATTTCCAAATATGAAACAATTATTTGTATTTCTAACTTTTTGGTTAGGTTTGCGTTTAATCTAGACACTGGTTCTTTTAGCCTTCATTATAATTGCTGCTATACAATTTACGAAATAATTTCATTTGGAAATTTAACATCATTTACCATTATAGTTTTGAGGTTATTATCAATCCTACACCTTTATTATAAATAAAACAAAACGTATGTTTTTAGGAGGTTCCATCGGGGTTAGAGTGCGGACCACGCAGGGTTCTCCCCTAGTCATGTATAAAATAAAACGGTACATATACAATTTTAAAAATATTCTAGTGCTAAACCACGTCTAAGTAATACTTACTTTTAAATAATTATCTTGAAAGAAATATACCTGATTATAATTATAAATATGCATATTTTCCTTTCCCTGGGAGTTAAGGGGGACCGCGCCCTCCTCTGCCCGAGTGTATGGGCGCACATGCGAAGTATATAGAAAACACATTTACCCTAAAAATGTATTACTTAACTAGGGGAAACCCCTACGTGCTTCCACATGCCAACCCCTTAGAACCTTCTATATACATAATCATACAATGTTTTCTTTATAATAAAGGTGTAGGATTACTAATAACCTCAAAGCTAATACGGTAAATAATGTTAAATGTTCTAATCAAATTATTTCGTATATTTTATAACAGCAGTTATAATAAAAGTTAAAAGAACCAGCAAGGCTCAGGTCTAAACTTTAATAAAAACCTAACATAAAAGTTAAAAATACAAATAATTGCCTCAAAGTTTGAAATCACCTGTTAATGGAAATATTATAACAAACAGCTATTTTGTATATAGTAATTTATTCGGTCGGTTGCTGTGGTAATAAATGTAAGTACATGTGTTGGTTCATCAGTTGGTACAGTGTTGGTTCAACAATGCCTAACCTAATTGTTTTTCCGACTAAATTCACAAAAATTGACGTAAAAAATATTTCTATCACTAGTAGTTCTGTGAACAGTATACCTCACTCATTGAAATAACAAATGTGGTTTTGAGCTTAGGTTAAAAATAGTGTGAAAGTAAGGAAGTAAGCACAAGGTTTAGCCAGAGAAACATTATTTACAATTCCCGCGATTCCGGGATTTCTAGTTCTCGTTTTTATTTCTTTTCTGAGCTTTAACTTCTAAAGATTTTCTTTTAGAGGCATTGTGTTTTATTTAGGTTAATAATGCGTAAGATAGCTAAAAATATCGCTTTTTAGAGTGACAACATACAATTAAATATTTACATACTTAAATAACTCAAACTTAACAATGTATCATAAGTTAACTTAAGTTCCATATAATATTCCAATATTAGAAATAATGAAAACAAACGATGTTAAAACGTCGTGATAGTGATCTCAACCCATGTACCAACACTTCCCACGGTGTCCTACGGTAATTTTTTGTATGTCCTTTATCGCCACGAGGTTTCATTTGTTTCATCTCATTTTGTAATTCAAGTAAAGCTAAGTCAAATACTTTTATGAAATTTACAATGATAATTTACAGGTATACAATTCAATTCTTTGATTTATCCTCTACACTTTCTTATAATAATATGTCATTTTTGGGCAAATGATATATTCCTAAATTACTATTCAAAACAGGCCTAGTTTTGTTAGCAGTCTTGTAGTAGGAACATAAAAACTGGTGTTTTCAAAATAAGAAATTTGAAGTTGATAAATATTTTTATAAAATTATATTTAGAACTAAATTACGAAACTTTTTTACATTTATGAAAAAAATTACAATAATTTTTACTACTTTTTATGTAGGCCTAAAGTTAAACATTTTCCTTTCGTTACTGAACGTGATTGTTTCTTGAGCTAATAATTTTCTTAATTTTACTTCAATAATTTTTCTGCTGGCATATATGAATTCTTTAAACCTTTATCTACAAAAAAGCTATGGAACACTTTCGAATTGGTTTAGAATAAACGTATAAAAACATGATTGAAATACAAAAACTTTAACGATTTTTAACAAATTCGCAGTTTACGGCCATTGTGTGAGCTTACCGTTAGAGATACGGAAAAAATCAAGAATACAATTTTGTTTAAAATTTAATTTTCTACTAGCAAAATGTTATTAGTTTTTAAATTTGACTTACGGTTAAGCCACAAACTGGCTTTGGAAAAAAGCTTACACTGAGAGAAACGGTCCGGCCGCCATTTTTATTTTATTTAAGGGGTTAAAAATGAAAAATGGAAAAAAACCGTATATATACATGGCTTGGCCTAGGAATAAGGAACATTCATGCAAAAAATCATCAAAATCGGTCAAGGCGTTTGGCCGTAATCGTGAGACAGACACACAGACGAAATGCCGAACGGTCTAGTTAAAACAAAGACCTCGCTTACGCTCAGTCAATCAAAATAAATATCGCCTTTGTTACTCAGGGATAGTGTAGATTTGTATTAGTAAAACTATTTTATTCAATCGGTTCAGTAGTTCCAGAGATACCCCCTTAAAACAAACAAACTTTACCTCTTTATAATATTAGTATAGATAAAACTCAAATTAAATTAATATATTATTTGGTTAATCTCGTCAACGTATGCATTTAACAATGCCATACTTGCAGTGTTTCAACTCAGTCGTTACTTTCAGGTTACATAATTAGTTAAACAGCTGTAAAGTTTAACAATGTACCTATGGAAAATCAATACAATATTGGACGTACACAGTTCCATAGAACTCTTGCATAATCCAGCCGTATGCAATACGTATAGGCGGGATGTGGTTGCTCTTCACGTCTGTTGCAATGCGACCAATTAACCACTTAACATGAACCTTGTACAGAGAGATTAATTGCATCAGTCCAGTACGTGATTGTTAAATGTTGTTAAATACGTAAAAGTAAATTAACTATAATTTAAATAAGTTCCAGTGAGTCCTATTATGGTAAATACTATTAGCAAGCTGAGAGTCCTTCCCCAAGCGTACACGTAGGTCTACTGGAGTCGATGGAAGTGAGTTTTACAGTCAATAATACTAAAAGAATTACAAGTTTACAAAAGTTTAGGCTGTTAAGAATAGTTCGTAATATAATTTCATAAAGATATTGATTCTATGTTGAGTTAAATACAATCTTCTGCCAATCCAATCGTTGTGTTTGTGACAGCTACCCTTCACGTTAATAATCAATACTAATCTAAACTAATATTATAAAAAGGTAAAATTTGTATGTTTGTTTGTATGTTTGGGGTAATCTCTGAAACTACTGAAAAGATTTAAAAAATTGTTTTACTAATAAAAAGCATCACTATCCCTGATTATTATAGGCTATAATTAATTCATTTTAATAAAAACATTTTTATTTCAATATTGTTAATTTAGTCGGAATTTATTATAAGGTTATGCCTAGACTGATGAAAAACATATGTTTTTTTAATGTATTTACATTCATTACCACAGCAACCAACTGAGTACAATAACAGATAAACCAGCTGTTTGTTCTAATATTTCCATTAACAGCTGATTTCAAATTTTAAAGCATTTATTTGTTTTTGTAACTTTCAGATAAGGTTTTTTTTTTAAAGTCTAGACCTAAGCCTTGCTAGTTATTTTAGCCTTTATTATAGCTGCTGTTTTAAAATATACGAACTAATTTGATTTGAACATTTAACATTATTTACCATCTAAGCTTTAAGTTTATTATTAACCTTACACCTTTATTATAAAGAAAACAACATAATATGTGTATAGAAGGTTCCAACGGGGTTGGCGTGCGAAGCAGGCAGGGGTTTCCTCTAGAACTTTATAAATTGCACAAAGAATTCATATATGCACTCACTAAAAAAAATATTGGTGTAAAATTTTAAAAGTTATTAGCACTGGAAGTAAAATATTTCAGTAACCGAAAAAAAACTAAATTTAGGTATACATAAAAAGTAGAGACATTTTTTCAAAATATACAAAAGTTTTGTAATTTAGTTCTAAATAGATGTGTTTAAATACATATATCAATTTCAAAAAACAAAAAAAATCTGAAAATACCAATACTTAATTATGTTTCTACAACAAGAACAGAATTATCTGTGATCAACTATTTCACGGAGTTTGGTAACGTAACACTTGAGTTTGGATAATATTTCACATTTGAGAATTTGGTTCTTTAAATCCCGTTGGCGGTACGACCTATATTTTATGTAAGGCGAGACTATACACTATGCACAATGTTCAGTAGCATAAGTACAAATATGTTTGTCGCGGAAACAGATTTATTGAAAACGTATATCTTTAGTAAACATCTTAAAATATTGATTCATGTTTATGACTTCCGTCGCAAAAACTATCTTGTTTTTATAGTGCTTCGGAAAGACTAGCGACGTAATGCACTTAGCGCTGGTTAATATTTGATGCGACCAGAGCTGTTGAAATAGAAAATGAAAAACATTGATTCCAAGAAAACACTCAGATTTTGTTTCTTCAGTACAATTCTTGTTCACTGATTTACATAATGTATTTATTAGTACATCAGTTTCTTGTAAAAGGACTAATTACTCCGTTACTGCAGATTACATTTTAAGGGAATAGTATTTGGTTGTTTACTAAACATTTACTGAAAACCGGTGAAATATCTATCCGGCTCGCTCAAATCAAGACTGTCAGAGATTAGGCTGGGTTTGGTTGTGTTAGGTTATTCGTTGGCTAGGTTAGTTTAAAATTAGTTTAGGTTAGATTACGTTAGCGTTATTTAAGCTACTTTACCTAGTGTTAGATTAAATAAGTTCGGGTTGGGTTTGGTTGTGTCAGGTTATTCGTTGGTTAGGTTAGTTTAAAATTATGTTAAGTTAGCTTACGTTAGCGTTTTTTAAGCTACTTTATCTAGTGTTAGATTAAATAAGTTTGGGTTGGGTTTGGTTGTGTCAGGTTATTCGTTGGTTAGGTTAGTTTAAAATTATTTTAGGTTAGATTACGTTAGCGTTATTTAAGCTTCTTTACCTAGTGTTAGATTAAATAAGTTTGGGTTGGGTTTGGTTGTGTCTGGTTATTCGTTGGTTAGGTTAGTTTAATATTAGGTTAAGTTAGGTTACGTTAGTGTCACCTGCGTTACGTTAACTATTGGTAGAATAAATGAGTTTAGGTTGGGTTTGGTTGTGGCAAGTTATTCGTTGGTTAGGTTAGGTTAGGTTACGTTAGTGTCAGATCGTTACGTTACCTAGTGTTATAATAAATTAGATTAGGTTGGGTTTGGTTATTCGCTGGTTAGGTTTCTTTAAAATAAGTTAGGTTAGGTTACGTTAGTAGGTTGTGTTTGGTTATTTGTTGGTTAGGTTAATATTAATATTAGGTTAGGTTACGTTAGAATTACCTACGTTACGTTACCTAGTATTAGAATAAATTAGATTAGGTTGGGTTGGTTATTCGCTGGTTAGGTTACTTTAAAATTAGGTTAGGTTAGGTTACGTTAGTAGGTTGTGTTTGGTAATTTGTTTGTTAGGTTAATATGAAAACTAGATTATTTTAGGTTACGTTAGTGTTACCTACGTTACGTTACTTAGTATTAGAATAAATTAGATTAGGTTGGGTTGGTTATTCGCTGGTTAGGTTACTTTAAAATAGGTTAGGTTAGGTTACGTTAGTAGGTTGTGTTTGGTTATTTGTTGGTTAGGTTAATATTAAAACTAGATTATTTTAGGATACGTTAGTGTTACCTACATTGCGTTATCTAGCGTTAGAATAAGTGAGATTAAGTTAGATTTTTTACACCTCTATCCTGGTTTTGAAATTATATTTAATCATAAAGGTAAGTCGTATTATTCGTAAAAATAAATAACAAATAGGAATTTGAAGAGAGGATAATGCTTAATTTTCTGTTGATAATGAACGCCCGCCAGGCGAGCACAAAATGAGTTTGAATACAAAGACGATGTGTTGACATCAGCCCAATTACTGTGTGACTAATGGCAAGCCTCAGCTGTTGTATAATGTGAGCTCCACTTATTTCTACCGTTACTCATTTAGCGAGAAGAGAAAGAGAAATATAATTTAATTGAAAATATTTATATTATTAATTCAACGCAAAATTTTAAAACACAAATTTAAAATTGAATATTAGGTTATTTAATCGGATTTATAAATAACCTATATAAACTTCTTTATCGAGATATTTCCTTATTGTTTGTTACTTTAAATTATAATTTCGTTTTATTATTTCTTGATGGCAATAGTCAGAACCGTACCCTCTTTGAAAGCATACTAACACGTCTGGTAAGGCTAAGTTCTGTCTTAACCTAAAATTTGGAGAGGTGTTAGGAATAGTTGTATAATCAAAGGCTTAGTATTATTATTAGATTTATTATTATGATTATTATTATTATAAAACAATATAAAACTTATAAGTCCCAAGGTAAGAAATATTTCGAAAGATATTGAAAAGTGTCGCAATAGCTGAGACAAGCAAAATCCTAGTTGGCTGCACAGTTCAGTAACCTGGATGGATATGTATACTCTTGACTGACCTAAAAACAGGGCCAGTGGTTTTGGTACGCGGTGACGGCCGAAGGCTTTGCCGTCGATAGGCTAGTGATTTTGGGGAGAACTTTACCTTGGAAGGACACGATGGCAAGGTGAGCAAATAGATTGTATAATCATTCACTACGATTACATTAGGGTGATTACTTGTAGGTGCAGCCAAGTAACTTATACAGGGTGTAGAGAAAGTCTGGAAACGGTTTAATATTTCGTATATAAAGAAACTTTGAAGGTAGATGTGATTGGGGAACCAACTTTATGTAAAAATAATATTTTATTAAGCCTTCAAAAAAATTACCCACCATCTTTTATCCTCCATTTTGAAAGTAACTTAGATTTTTTAAATGGGAAGGTGGTCATACATCATTTTGATGTAGAATTTCAAGGGAAAACCAACGATGAAATTTGCACATCCATATCTTTAACCGATTAAAAATGGCGTTTAAAAAAACAACGAAATCGTGTTTTTCGATTTTTTTTCCCCATTTTGCTGTACTATAAAAAAAATATATATTTTTGGATTAATAATTACATAAGCTTACACAACTGCATTTGGTTGAACCAAACGAAATCAATTTTGAAAAAATCAAAATGGCTGAACTCAAAATTTTTAAGTACTCCCAAATATCGTTGAGTGGCACGTCGTTTGAAAGCTTATTTAATTCTAAATCCAAAAAGATTAATAATTAGTACTAAAAAATAGTACAGCAAAATGGAGTGAGACAGAAATGACCATAACGACCATTTCTGTCTCTACATCACATCAGTGATTCAGTGATGTCATTTTCGAAGACTCCTGACAGGACCATATTGGCTGAGAAGTACATACTTATTAGGGGTTTTAATCCCAGACCACTTTCTCAATCTCGGGATTTCAGGACTGCCAGGGGGTAGGGGGGAGGGTCAATCTCGGGATTCAGATTTATTAATTTTTCTCTGATAACCTTACGAAAATTAGGTTTTGTAGTAATTAATCTCCTTTAAATGTTGCTTATGTAGATTAAACCCTCTATAAAATTGAAACATTTAGCCTATATACATAATGTATTTGCGTTTTTATAACATATATTTGTATCTTTTCACTTTTGATTTGAATGATATTTAAACTGTATATTAGATTAAAATTTTCGTGGTGTATCAAAAACGTCAAAGTTTTACCAACGGTTACCTAATAACTTTTTTTTAATAACTTGTATATAAACCTGTAACATTAGTTTGCCTAACCTGGGGCTGGGAACTAGGAACAACAACATACGAAATTGATATTTATTTGTAGGTCAAACTTTAGTAGTACTTTCAAATTCTGAACGAACACAAGCGGTAAAAAAAGCTACATATATCCTAAGTAAACACTGTAAAATTTCGTAAAAAACAGTAAAACATGTAAAAGTACAAACAATTTTTAACTTAAACTAATCAAAAAAAACTTTGAAATTAAATATCTACTGTAATTTTAATTTCTCATATAATACAAAAACGCACAAACAAAATAATACTCTAAGTAGGCTACTCAGCTACTCTACTATTTAAAACTAACTTTATTACACAACAAACTATAGTAAACTGTAGACTCGAGCGCGACCGTTGAAGGTCAAGTCTGTCTCTTCTGTTGGGTGTCGCGGCTACGGAGGGTTGGCTTGGCTGATAAGAATATATGAATATTAAAAATTAACACTCACAGTTTGACATCATCAGTTCTAAGTTTTGACGTAAATCATCGTATTTTTTCTTTTAATTAATTAAAGTTATATTGGATTACAGTAATTTTGTAATAAAAATAGTTACTGTACATTGTATATCATACAAACAGGTTCACGTAGAAAATAAGAAGTAAAACGTCATTTACGAGAAAATCTATGAATTTCGTGTTTTTTATTATAATTATCAATCCCGAAAATCTCAGGATTGGTCTTAGCTCATCACGGGATCGACGGGACCTTAAAATGGTCCAGGTTTGAACCTCTAATTACTATTCACACCAATGGGAAGGCGTTTACAAGTGGACAATGGACTGTGATTTTAACTGATAATCTGCTTATTTAAAACCCAAAGAGTAATTTACGAAATTGTATGAACATTTACTATGTGAACATTTACAAGCAGAGCAACGGTGGACCGTATTAAAAGACTGTCGACTGTGGAAAAGTTTTTATAACGTTGGGGAGAAAACTGCCAAGAGGAACAGGGCATCAAACAAGAATCAACAAATGCGACGATCTTACAAAAATAGGAATTCGTCGGATTATCCAAACATGAAAAAAAAAATTGTAATGTGTCCTTTGGCAGTCTCAAGCCTGCAAAACGATCTTTGCTCCGAAACGGTGAGAGAAAGTTTTTAATTTTAGGTTTATTTTGTTAATAGTTTATAATTTTATTAAAACCGTAAAAGATGTCCGATTGAAATGTGACAGAAACAGAAATGTTTGTTACATTTTGTTCTTAATATGAACTCGTGAATCAGTATATCACATTCCTCGGGGCCCTGCGCCTGGACGCATCTCAACCCCGCATCGGCCTACGGCCTCAGATGGCTGGTTTTATTTGGCAGCTGACTCAAACTCCTTAAACATTAACTCCACAAGATTACCATGGGAAATTGAAGGCTTGTGAGCCGGAGCTCCTTCTCGGGTGAATAGCGGCTAAACGGATGATCGGATCTTAAATCTAACGGAAAATTGTTAGTTTGAAATTAAATTTTCTACAACAATTTTATTTAACATTTTTTGCTGTCTCTTACCGTTTTCTTACACTTAAAGTGGAAAAAATTAACTTTGCCCGCCGAAAAGTGCCTTCAAAACTCAAAATTTTAACTTAATTTGTCTAAAGGTTTCTCGTCGAGAGATTTACTTCAAATATGAGGTCGAGGGGGTACGATTACGGGAAGTTCCTCATAGTTCATTCGGGAAGTGTAGGTAGTGAAACCCGCCTAGCTTTATATAAGCACTTCTCGGATGAATAGTGGCTAAATGGATGTTTGGATCTTGAATCTGACGGAAAATCGTTAGTTTGAAATTTAATGTTATACAAGTTTTGTATTTAACATTGTTTTGCTATTCTTAGCGTTTTCTTACCAAACGCGCTCAAAGTGGAAAAATGAAAAAAATTTAAAAATCTTTCTCACCCAAAAAGTGCTTCCAAAATAAAAACATATTATTTTTACTGAAAGTTTCTCGTCGAGAGCTTTAATTAAAGTATGAGGTTGAGGGGGGTCCGAGTATGGGAAGTGCCTCATAGTTCATGTCAATGAATCAGTGAACGCGTCTAGCTTTATATAAGTAGATAATCAGTTTTATTTTAAAATTGAAATAGGGCGCTAATGGAATTGTAAAAGATTAGGTTGCACACTGGTTGTTAATAAACCCTGCAGGTACATTTGGGCTGCCTCAAGTTATTGTGGCGAGACCTATAGCAATGGTTACCATTTACTTTATTGTTTCGAAGTTTTTTTAATGACAACTCTCATGATAGTGGAATAATTCAAAATAAACAATATTGCCTTTTTTAAATACATTTTTCTCCTCCAAAATTCGTGTACACAGCTTTGTCATCCTGTAATGAGAAATACAGACGATAACGAGTCTATTGTGAATATAAGGTTTGGTTGAGCAGCTTACGTTTTTATAAACTTACTATAGTCAAATTCAAATCAGAGTGAGGCGGAAGTTCAAGCCTACGGAGGGTCAGCACGGTCGACTGGTTTCCGCTCCACACCTACCTGAATTTGAATTGTTTATAGTAGCGTTATGCAAACTTTTTTTATAACAAGAAAATATAAAAATAAATCACATAACGTTGTGTATCATGATCGTCTGTTTATTTTGATATTAAATTTGAAGTAAATCGGTAAATGTTGAGTAATTAAATGGCATAGCTTTTAATGTAACTAAGAACTATTTAATTACTCAACTTTACCGATTTACTTCAAATTTGGTACCAAAATTTGGTACTTGTTGGCCAAAAAGTTTTAAACATGTCGGACGTTTTATGTATTTTTGTGTGCTATTTTATTTTTGACGACGTCCCAATGGGCGTAGAATTATCGTGTGTAAACTGTGTGTGTTTTATATTTTAATGTGTTTCGTGTACAGTGTTTGAAAGTGCGATTAATCGCGAAACAGCTGTAGCACGTTCCTTAAAGAAAGAATTGGATAACGATGACGGTAAGAAACACAAATTTATTGATTTGAATTACGTTATCCGTAGCTAAATAACTTCAAAATGAAATTTTACGTTCTGCAGTTTTTTTGTAAAAGGACATATATTTTGGTAGTTTCGACTATAAATGTAAACCATTTTTTATCTGGGAGCTGCGCAACTGCCAGTGTGGCTTGTGCGCTTGTCAGTCAGTGGTTATGGTAATTAAACACTTAATTTTAAACGTGTTAAATTATTTATACAAAATAACTTAAGTATACAGGAACTATTCAGATTTAACTGTAAATATATCTGTACTATTGCGTCAGCGCAGTAGCATAGGGAGAGCCGCCATCTTGGCTGTGGCAGCGGCTTCACCGCCGCAGCCTGCATGCCTCACTCTATTCTTATTTAGTGCTCTGTGGTTGCCCGTGGTGGTTGGTATTTTCAGTATTTTTAACGTAATTGTATTCTTTTTAAGTGTTTAGTCAGTGAATGGTATTTAGCTCTTATATTTATAGATCTTAAATAATAAAAGCACTCATGTCGTAATAATAAAAGATCCGAAATTATGATTTTAGTAACTTTGATCCCCCCCAAACCCCTCCTAAAATTTCGAAATTTTTCATACCCTTTCTTAGTGAGCACCTATGGCCCTAGAGGAAGCTACATACCAAATTTCATTAAAATCCATTCGGTAGTTTTGAAGAAATCGTGATTTAATAACTTTGATCCCCCCCCCCCCAAATTTCCAATTTTTAAAACCCTTTTTTAGTGAACACTAGTAGTCATACCAGCTCTTTAGCCCCAACATGGGCTCTTATGGGACTACGTCTGAGATGCGTTGCTGACTTAAGCGGAGGAGTGGGGGTTGTTAAATTCACGTATATTTGTTAAAAAGTTGAGCGTGTAGTGATATATGTATGAAACTTTGTGCTCCGGGGGTCAGGGGCTCCTCCCCCAAAAGTTCGAAAAAAATTATTTTCTGAAAAATGGGAAAATTTTGAAAATTGAGCACGGGTTTAAGTT
>JAGFPH010000686.1:66649-85613 GCA_018207615.1 Philaenus spumarius | reverse complement strand
ATCTCCAATACTTCAACAACAACAACATGAACGATTTAAAATAGTAATTGTTAAGCCTTAGAACTACTTTGCATGATTTGTTTTTTGTAATTAAATAAATTATGGTTATTTATTAACCTAAAACTAAAAAACCCCAAAAACTGTACTTTTAAATATAACTATGAAGTAAAAATTAAATTTCTTATTTCTCATTAAAATGACAACATTTGCTTTCATTGGAATAAACAGCACTATAATCGGTCCGTTCTCCGAAAATATATATCAATATCGTTGTAACCTATCCAAAAAGCCCTTAAAAATTAAATTAAAATATACTTTTCGCGCCTTCCAAAGCGGCAGCCAGGAAGACTATACGGGGGTGGGGGGGGGGGGGGTCTGGGTTTCATCTAAACAATGCTTCGCCATAGCGGATTTATCTGGCCTATTGTAGCCTACTTTAAATGAGAAAAATGTTCTTTAGTTCCCGTCTTAGTGATTATTTTGGTTCGGCTATACTGTACATTTATTCAGACACGTTTCACATTGTATAGGTTGGTTACAAGACCGTAGAAAGGAAAACTTTTAAGAAGGAGACAGGTCAGAACCGGGGTTTTGAATCCAAACCCTTTTAACACGTTCACTGCTATGGACGCACATGTGACCTGGACACTGAACACTATGAGAAGCGGCCGATGCACAGTGCATTGCACTCCAACCCCCATATTGGAAGTATTTGAAAATACACAATGCATTGCGTGCTTCGCACGCCAACCCCCGTGTTGGGGGTATTTTCAATGCATAGAGCATTGCGTGCTTCGCACGCCAACCCCCGTGTTCAGGGTATTTTCAATGCACAGAGCATTGCGTGCTTCGCACGCCAACCCCCTTATTGGGAGTATTTTCAATACACAATACATTGCGTGTTTTGTTAGAGTAAAGTATTTTTGTTGAACCTTCATAGTTTTCTTATTTTAGATAAGATCAAGTTCACAGAGAGTAAGGCTGTAACCTACTGCATCCATATGTATTGTACGTTGTAGTTTAATCAAGTAAATCTAAATATCAGTATAAGCATGCAATGCACAATGATGTAAAATTTGTTGCTGGAACCTCTGTTGTGTTGTTACTTTATAATTTAATTTGCACTTTTTAAACCTAGTATTAAGTTTTACTACTAAATTTCAGGATTTCAGGGGGTTTGACCCCCTAACACCCCCCCCCCCCCATGGCTACGGCCTTGACAGGCACATGACTAAACTATAAGAAATCCTTAAAGTACAGAGATATAAAACATGTTGACTGGTGCACTTGTTTAATTTCGGTGAAAACGTTTGGTTAAATATAGTCCTATGTTTGTTTACACTGAACAGCCTCTTCACTTCACATGATCAAAACGTTTTTCTTTGATCACATTTTTGTTTGTTTATAAACTGCTTAAATTCTGTTTATACTTTGAGCTTTAGATTATCACAATTTAGTGTCATTGCCATTGCCAAGTACGTAAATTGAAGCAAGGTTAACGATCCCCATTCATTCTACCTATATCTATCCACCTGTTTTCATGAAATTACATCTATATTAATATTATAAAGAGGTAAAGTTTGTTTGTTTGTATGTGGGGGGTAATCTGTGAAACTACTGAACCGATTGAAAAAATAGTTTTACTAATAAAAAGCTACACTATCCCTACATAGGCTGTCATTCGTTTTGATAAAAACATTTTTTTTCAATATTTGTAAATTTAGCCAGAGAAAATTCTTAGGTTAGGCCTAGACTGGTGAATTACAATAGCAACCAATTGAATAAAATAACAGATAAATCAGCTGTTTCTCTAATATTTCCATTAACAGCTGATTTCACATTTTGAAGCAACTATTTGTATTTCTAACTTTTAGGTTAGGTTTTTATTGGAGTGTAGACCTGAGCTTTGCTGGTTCTTTTATAGTTTATTATAAGTACTCTTATAAAATATACGAAATAATTTGATTTGAACATTTAACATTATTTACCATCTTATCTTTGGGGTTATTATCCTACACCTTTATTATACAGATAACATGATTATGTGTATAGAAGGTTCCAATTGGGTTGGCGTGCGAAGCAGGCAGGGGTTTCCCTTAGTACTTTATAAATTAAAAGAAAAACTTAGATGCTTTTACAAACGGAATTATTTAAAAACTACAACAAACTAATTTCATTTGTTTGAAATAAAAATATAACCATGTTAATTATTTAGCGCATAAATAGGAAGGGGCTTTCAGCTTTAAATGTACAAATATAAACAATGGTATACTGCCCCCTGCTCGTTTCGCACACTAACCCCCGCGGTGAAGAGAATTTCCTTACATTTCCCATAATCTTCAAATAAGTACATTTAAAGAAAAGGGTACAAACGGTTTGAAAATAAATTTAAAAAGTTTGGGTATTGATGTGGTATTTAATTATGCCTCATTGTACAACTTAGGATTGACATTATACAATATTAAAAATGTAGCCTGGATACATTAAAAACATTGGATAACAAAAAAATGTAAACGGTGAAAAATGTTAAACTAAAAAATATTAAAATTTGTTCGTACGTGGTTTTTTTTTCAAAACTTATATACACATATATTATTTCTCAAAGTTTTTTTGTTATTGTGTCAACGCCATATCTCCCATAATTATTCATCAGAATAAACTTAATGAATAAAACATAATTTTAAAGCTTATGCTCTTCGCTATTGTAAAAAATAAACAAATAGCTTCAAAGGTAAGTTTTTGTTAAAAAAAACTATTAAAATTACGATCATATTTATTATTTCTCATTGTTAATTTTTTTGTTGCAAAGACATATCTGCCTTAATTATTCGTCGAAATTAATGAATCAAACATTATTTTAAAGCGTATGCTCCTCGCTACTGACGAAAAATAGACAAATAGATCAAAATTAATTACGTAAAAAAATATTAAAAACCTTTCATTTGAAATTGAATACGAGTCCTAATGAAATGCGCAATCTATTAACAATCATAACCAACATGAAATAAACGTAAAGCGTTATAAACTGGTGTTTATGTATAAACAAACGTAAATAAATAAACGTAATTAACTGAATTAAACCGACGTATTAAATCAGCTAAGTACTCCTAACACCGAAATATTCGCAAGGGTCAGCTGGTAATATAATTTCTGATTTGGAATACAATTTTAGTGAAATAAAACAAAATAACTATCCTAAAGTTAAATCCATTCACTGCAAAATTTCATTTGAATTATTTACATAAATAGAAGTACTACACATAATCACTCCACTTCAACCGCTTATGATTCATGGTTCTGGTACGTTTGCCGCAATTATTACCTGAAATCCCCACCTTCGGAGCGTTGTTATTATCAATCATCAAGTACAATTGTAATCGATTCTTTGAATCGATTCTTCCACGTAGCTTTTACTGGGTGATTCACGGTTCGCAGTAGTGATTTTATGTTTCGATAAGTTTACCAGTCACTGTTTCGAACAGACGACCAGGTAATATAACAGTCTCAAGTACATAGTACATTGAACCTTTAGCGGATGTAAATCCCATCGAATAATCATGTCACCATTCACACTTCCAAACATCAAACACAGATGCTATAAACTTAGCTGTACCACTGACTTAATGTGGACATCGCTTACTGTAATCGGTTTAACATAATACATTTATATAGTCGTGTTCATATTATGTAGATTAAACTATATTTTTGAGTTACAAATATTACATTACAATAACTACACAATCTTCATATTGATTCACTTTGTTATAAATAGTACCTTACTATCTATATCTATACTAATATTATAAAGAGGTAAAATGTGTTTGTTTGATTGTATGTAGGGATGTAGGGGGTAATCTCTGGAACTACTGAACCGATTGAAAACATAGTTTTACTAATAACAAGCTACACTACCCCTGAGTAACATAGGCTATAATTCATTTCGATAAAAACATTTTTATTTCAATATTTGTAAATTTAGTAGGAAAAAATCTTTGGTTAGGTCTAGACTGATGAACCAACACATGTATTTACAGCAACCATAGCAACCAATTAAAATATCACTATGTATTTATGTATTACCGTAGCAACCAATTGAATATAATAACAAATAAAACAGCTGTTTGCTCCAATATTTCTATTAACAGCTGATTTCAAACTTTAAAGCAATTATTTGTATTTCTAACTATTAGGTTAAATTTTTATTAAGGTGTAGACCTGAGCCTTGCTGGTTCTTTTAACCTTTATTGTAACTGCTGTTATAAAATATACTAAATAATTTGATTTGAACATTTAACATTATTTACCATCTTAGCTTTGGGGTTATTAATCCTACACCTCTATTAACGGGGTTGGCGTGAGGAGCACACAGAGGTTTCCCATAGAATATATGTAAGCGCCTTTGTCCTTACCGAATGACTTAGAATCAACGTGGAGCAAAAACTACTTAAGGTACAGAAAAGAAAATTTAAAAGTGTTTTCATAAACGCACACTAAGAAAGGATTTTACAAAATTGTCATTTTAATTCGTAAAAATAGTGAAAACTCGGTGATTAACTCCCAGAATTGTAATATAAAACAGCAGTTCGGATAAAAAGCTTATTTACATTCATTACCATAGCAACCAACTTAGTAAATTTAGAATCAGTTTATTATTCTTAACAACCAACAGCTTTTTATGTTAGATTAACAAACTAAAAGCAAAGACAGACAAAATCTACGAAAAATGTTAGTCGCTAGGCGGGTATTTACCCGCATTCTCAGAAAAACTGAAATAAAGCTGTAACTGTTCAACGTTGACAAACAATGTTCCAGGTACCGGTATTTTTCTTCTGACCGTTTTGTGCTGTAAGAACTTTGAGGGTTTCCCTACTAGCGACCCAAAATTAAGTGTAAGTTTTTCGTAATTTCTTGTTATTGTTTAGGTTAGTACGACTTAACACAACTTTGCTCTGTGTTGCCAACATTGTTCACCTGCGATTTTTTATTTTCCTAATGGTACATTCTCTACGTAGCTAGACCTATAACATTCATTAGCTTTTTCATTTTGTACTTTTTACTATCAAATTTCCATAGGAAAAATAAGCCATGCAGTGACCCTTATGGTGAGACCTAAGGTCAGGAGTGGCAAATGAGCACCGATCATGGTCCTCAGAACACGTATTGGGGTGTTAAGCACTTTTTTTGACCGGAAGTAACAATTTTTTTAAACATTTGTATAATATTGTATACAAAATAAATGTAGGATATTATTCTGCACATTTGGGTTTTTTTATACGACCTTATAGCTCGCTTCGTTCCCTCGAACCAAAATCGATCAAAACCTAAAATACCATAAATGTACCTGGTTCAAATCTGTGTGGGGGGGGGGTTTACCATGGGCCCAACGGCCAAGTTTTGAACCCTATCAGTTTTGAATCAAAATTGAACCCTACCAAATTTTAAATGCTGCAAAATAGCGACAAAAATTCTGAAAAATTAAAGTGCGGGGATTTTGCCGCTAGCGCCTACTGACGTTAGTCCTAGGGGTGCGTCTAACTAAGGGTTATTAATGTCGTCATTCGAATTGTTGGGAAGGTCGTATCTATTTCAATCTCTGCCTTACATTAGTTATATGTAGGTCTGCCCTCAATCGTCATTTCCATGAAAGTATCAGAATATACAATAATTTGTTTGCATGGGCTTTTCAGTGGCTCCAATCCGGTGTTGTTGACCGAAGCTAGCAGGGGCAAAGTTCTTAGTATACCATATAAAATACTAAGGCAAAAGTCATTAAAATCAATTAATAAATTTCCGTAATTGCCTAAAATATTCAAAGACTTAGTTTGTGTCTAAATAAATTGGGTTTTCTAAACATAAATATATTTAACTTGATTTATTCACGGTTAAATGATTGCATTTTGTGAAGAAATTTCCAGTCTTATTTTATCGCGCGGTTAAGCTTTTTCAATTCAGTAATTTAACAATCTAATGGTTAAACTGAAAAGCGTGAATTCGCCCCGGGTTATTCCGACCGACTTAGTTCTATATATAGCTTCCCACAAAGCTGTTATTTAAAATATCTCACCCATGAAACCTGCTTTTTTCTACCGATATTTTAGAATATTATTTCCACCAAATAATATGCTCCTGGGTAGAGTCGTCTCAGACTCTTTCTAGATAAGTTACGCGTTATCTCAGATTTAATTTTATGATTTTCATTTCATATAACCGTTAATTTAAGTAATACCAACTTAAATTATGATACATTAAATTTTAAAATTGCACTCATTATAAATGACGTAAGTTAATTTATAGACTACAAATACAATAGAACTGTGGCGACAAAATCACACTGATTTAAATAAAACCCCAAACAATAAAACAAGGAACAAAAACAATAACTGAACAACTAAATTGTAAGTTATGTTTACTACCCTTATGTACATTTCGATGACATGGTCATCATCCTCAGAAGGTTTTAACACTACTCTATAAAAACCCTCTGAGGATGATGACCATGTCGTAGAATGTACATAAGGGTAGTAAACATAACTTACAATTTAGTTGTTTAGTTATTGTTTTTGTTCCTTATTTTGTGGTTTGGGGTATTTATTAAAATCAGTGCGACGTAAGTTAAGTTAAAAATGTTAAGTCATAAATGCAGTAAAACCGTACAAGTAAGATAACATCGACCAATATCTGAAGGATCAGGATAGCTCAGTGGTAGAGTGTTGCCCCGGAAAGGCAAAGGTCCTGGGTTCAAATCCCGGTCTTGGACCTTGTTTTTTCTCTTGTAATTTAATTAATTTAACCCTTGCTGAGGAAGCGTGTAAGCAGGTAATTTATTACAAATTAAAAATACTAATTAAAAATGTGATTGGGAATAATGTGAATCAACATATTTAACAATAGTTTACATTGGTCACTCTCCAACAAAAGGATACTTTCAGTTCTGAAATTTTTTAATTTTTGTTACCTAGTATTTTTTGGTTTTGCTGTGAGTTTCTGAAAGTGTATATCGCTTATACTAGATAAGGTCCAGCATGACCCATGACCTCGAGATGTGCAATAGACTGGGAGTTTATTCGAGTGGTGGGGGGTCAGAGAGGTTCAGTCTATTGCCGCTCTCTGAATATAATACCGACGTCTTGAAGCCCTTTGACAATAAATATATTGTCTATGCAAAAATCTATTTAGTATTCAATTAGCACTGTTTATTATTAGCGAATTGAACCACGATGGCAGTGGTTGTTAATTCGTCAAAGCTTTATCAATCGTCATGGCAACCATCAATGGAAAAGTTCCGTTTTCAATTCCAATTGGCCCCGAATAATTTTCTAAATGGTTTCTTAACAGACATCGTTGGCTTTGGTTCGGATTCCACGTAAAACTGTAGGTCCCGTCTTCATTAGCCTTAAGTGCAAAACAGCAGGACGTTAAAAAAAAAATATTAGCGAATTTCAATAGGAAAAATGAGCTATTGCAGTTTCCCTTATGGTGAGACCCAAGGTCGGGAGTAGCAAATGAGCACCGATCATGGTCCCCATAACACGTTTTGGGGTGTCATTAAAATTCATATATATATAAAGCCTATATGCCTATATATATATGTATATATGTGTTCGCACTCTAGCGGCCGCATTTTAAGTCCACTATGACCAAATTAAGCCAAGGACCAAATTTGATACACCTGTTGGTTGTCTACGTCGCTCGGACGAGTTCGTTAGCCAAAAAAATCCAACAACCGGAAGTACGTGTTTTGACAGCATGTACCTATTTTTTGAGATATTTACTACGAGAATGAACTTTTTTAAAGTTTTTTCTAAAAATATAAATGTAGGTTGTTATTCTGCACGTTTTTTTACGCGAACTTATAGCTCGCTTGGTTCCCCCAAAATCGATCAAAACGTAAAATATCATAAAAGTACCCGGTCGAAGCCAAGTGGTGCAAACTCGTGAAGCCACTAGGCGCAAACAAATCCTACTAATATATTGCGTACACACATTCCGCTGTTCAACGCCTTCGTGAGTTGACCTATTTCCCAAATTGTTGGTTGAGCCCCTAAAACATATGCCTGTAAACTTAATTTTGGGAATTTGCTCAACTCACGTCAGCGGTCCAGCTGCGTGGTCGAGTTATTGTTTATTTGTTATTGTTTATATTTGTATGATTAGGTTTAATATAAGGCAGTGTCAAATCAAAGTTAGGGGGTAGAAAAGTGTTTTACAGACAAATCCGACAGAAAATGAGATAAAAAGCTTAATTCGGATTCGTTGGTGTATAAATAAACTAAAAATGACACTATTCTCAACAGTGCATATACGAAACTCTTATTCTATTTATCTATATTTATAAAATCCAAATACCACTCACTGACTCAAAAGGTTTTCGAAAAATTCGAAATTTTAGGGGGGTTTTGCTGAGGTTAAAGTTACTACAAATCCCCATAAGAAATACATTTTATAATATATTTATTGATGCAGTTTTTTGGTTAATATACATTTAACTTTGACTTGTCTATCCGTGATGTCACTTTCCTTCCAGCTGACGGCGTCCCCACTTGCCTAAATTCTTCCCTCCCGCCAGCACATCTGAAAATTTCAAACCAAAATCGGTACATTTTAACATAAAATGTCGAGAAACCTTTTTGTTGCCCTTTTGATTCCCTATGGGATGGTGTAACAGTCAAAACAATCGGATAAAGGATAATAGCTAAGTTAAAGATAATAACAGCTTCAAGATGAACATATAATATTGTACTATTTATTGTGTTGGTATAGGATGCCGGGTTGAGCAAACCAATTATTACACATAACTTAACTACTATACTTCATTCGATTGTTATGACAGTTACACCATCCGATAGAGAATCAAAGGGGCTACAAAAAAGGTGGCTTGATTTTGTGTTAAAATGTACGGTTTTTGAGAAATTTAGGTTTGAACTTTTAAAACGGGTGCTATTTTGAAACGCATGATTTGATATAATCACCTAAATATCTTGCAGTTTATATCGTAATTAGATTAAACTGCATGCCAAGGTTGAACTCAATCAGTTAAACATTTCTCTAGATATGAATTATTTTGTAAAAAAATCACGGATATCTGAAAAACGGAGCGTTTTCAGGCCTATGAACTTTTTTTCAGCAATAGAATGAGCTGCTGAGACATTGGCGTATAGTTCTGAATCACCCTGTATTAAACAATTTTAATAATAATAAATGTCAAAAACAATAATTAAACAAATGTACAACTTTTCATTACAAAACAGTTGGTAACATTAAATTTTTTAAGTACTGCTAACAAAAAGTGTCCTGTTTTTGGAGAATGACACGTACGATGCCTTTAAAGCTGACAATAGGTTATTATCTTGCAAACATTTACTACAATATTCACTTAAAATACCAATGGAAGCATACAGTTTGTCATAACACAGTTAGAATAGAAAATCATTGACCTACGTTCCACGTATGCACTGATTGATAAGCATTCTTGCTTATAGTATGTACTAGTGGATCCGATAATGATTCGGTATTGCTTGATTTCAGTATATAAATACATACCAAGATTATTAAAGACAATTTAATTAGTGTATTGAAAAACTAATTTTAAAGTGATAAAATAATTCGACCACGCAGCTGAACCGCTGACGTGAGTTGAGAAAATTCCAAAATTTATAGGCCTATGTTTTAGGGTTTCACCAACGATTTGGGAAATAGGTCTATTCACGACGGTGCTGAATAGGTTCAAAATGGTTCGCACGCCATTCCGCATATTGGGAGTATCTTCAATACATAAAGCATTGCGTGCTTCGCACGCCAACCCCCGTATTAGGAGTATCTTCAATACAAAATTAATTGCGTGCTTCACACGCCAACCCCACGGTAAAATGGCTTTGAACCGGGTACTTCTATGGTATTTTACGTTTTGATCGATTTTGGGTGGGACCAAGCGAGCTATAAGGTCGCATAAAAAAACAAAATGTGCAGAATAACATCCTACATATATATTTGTAGAAAATGCTCAAAAATAAATTCATTCTCGTTGGAAAAATCTAAAGAAATAGTTATTTCCGGTCAAAAGATGTGCTTCCGATTGTTGGATTTTTGTGGCTAATGAACTCGTTCGAGCGACGGAGACAACCAACATGTGTACCAAATTTAAACCAAATCGGACTTAAAATGCGGCAGCTAGAATGCGAACACATATATACGCTAAACTATATATATATGCTATATAATATATGCTAAACTATTATGGTATTCGTGGAAAGGCAAATGAGTGGTTGCGGTCATACTTAACATGTAGAAAGCAAAGAGTAGTCTATACAGACTCTTACGTATTGCACTGCTCTTCTTGGGAAATAAATTCTCGAGGTGTGCTACAGGGATCAATATTGGGTCCTTTACTGTTTTTGGTCTACATAAATGACCTGCCTTATAATATTGAGGAAGCAAAAGCGGTCCTGTTTGCTGATGACACCACTTTAACGGTTTTTGGGAAGAATAGTATTAATCTAGAAAATTCTGTTACTTCATCACTGATTATGGCAGAAAATTGGTTTTTATCAAATGGTATAAAACTTAATAAAAATAAAACTCGGCTAATGCAGTTCAGTTGTAAACAATTAAAAGACAAAATTTCAATTAATCATTTAGAACCAAGTACAGGCTCATTTAGAATGTCCTTCTCTTTTTTAGAAGTAATTATATGGGTGTCGATCAGTACAAACATGGATATTCCATGAGACGGCAAATGCTTCAATACCCAGTACATAGATTAAAGTTGTTCGAGGACGGGGTGTGCTATTCTGGTCTCAAATTGTACAACAGGTTGCCAGACAATATAAAGGAAGTGCCTAGCATTAAAGCCTTTAAAAATAAACTTAAGGCCTTCTTAGTAAAGCGGGCATTTTACTCGGTGGAGGAGTACCTGGGGCTTTGAATGGATTTTATATGTAGTTGTTTTTTTGTATGATTAATTTGAAATTGTTAATATAGTTATATATGTCTTATTTTTATTACTTGTGTTGTATGTGTATTATGTGTATATGTGTATTAATTTTTATTCTGTGTATATGTTTTATCATGTGTAGATATGTGCCAACTCAAATGTTCAATAAGAAATGTAACCAAATGAGGCTAATACACCAAATACCAAATACCAAATACAAATATATGTATGATTTTTAATGACACCCCAAAACTTGTTCTGGGGACCATGATCGGTGCTCATTTGCTACTCCCGACCTTTGGTCTTACCATAAGGGCCACTGCAATAGCTCATTTTTCCTGTGGAAATTCGCTAATAAGATTCGTATGACGAGGGCAGTTGGTCAAGTGGGTGTCAAATCAACTCTTAAAAATCTCATTGGAAAGCTATTGCCATTAAAATGTAAATAAACGGTACCAGATAACTGCCACATAATTTCTCCCAGTTGAAACTTTATACCTTCCCAAGAGTAGCATAGGAGGTTTTTATTTAGAAATGCAAAAGTAGGAAAATGTTACCATGGAAAATATTAGATGCATGTAACACATCCATATTATATTATTATTTTTTAAACTATTCAATCGATTTCGAACAAATTTGCACCAAACATGTCAATTAGGCCTGTATAGATGCACGAAAAAAATTTTTGAAAAATGTTGAAAAACAACCCCCTTTCTGACCAAAAATCAGTTATTATTAAGGGTACTTTAAGGGCTACAAATAAGCCAAATTTTATCAAAATCGTTACAGCCGTTTTTGAGAAATTTTGATTTTTCTCGTTTTTTGGCCATTTTTGGGGGGTAAAACTCCTTAAAAATCAAAATTTGAAAAAATGTAAAAAATGGCCTAAAGATATTCCAGAACTACACCTACATACCAAATTTCATCAAAATCGGAGGGTTGGTATGGTCTCCAGCTCTGTACACATCCTAACAGACACACGGACAGACATCACCAAATTTTGGGTTCAGGGAGCCCCAACACAGATAATTCCACTAAAAATCTTTTGGGGGTTCAGGAAGCACCAAAACAGATAATTCCACTAAAAATTCAAATTTGAAAATTTGGACGAAAACAATACTTTCTCCATATACTACGTATAGGGTGAGAAAGTAAAAATAATGTAAGTTTTACATAGGCATTTTTCTCTTGTGCTACACATTTTTTTATAATTACTTGAGGGGACATTAATAGTTCTACAATTTAAAAATAGAAAAGATTTGTTTAATATTTTTCTGTATAAATGGAAATGTTTTACGACGAAAACAATTTCTTATTTTACGTTTTTCTTACAATAAATTTTACGACATTTCCACTCCGGGTTTTCTTTAAGCTTGTTACAGAGTTATTCATATTTCATGTTATTCGGACACAATAATAAAATCACAAAAGTCGTTACACCCGACAGCCTAAGGGCACAAAGTAACAGTTTAGGTTTACGGCTTCTTTCTGCTATTTACTTATATAGTAGGAATCCCGCTTGTTGTCGGCGAGGTTTTATTGAACGTGCTAAGAAGGCGAGGTGGGTTCTCGGTTGTTAAACCCGATTTATAGGTTTCTGGTAATGTCATTAACACATTCACCAGAACGAAAGGATAATAAAAGCAATTAATGAGAAAAGCACGTAGTAATTGTAAGTATAATGGAGTCAAGAAGGCGTTAGTGTGTATTATGGGGTGTGCAATACAATAATTTATAAAATAAACGGTACCAGGAACTGGCACATATATTTTCTCACAAACATATTTAAATTATTAAACAGATTCACTGTGTCTTGTAGGGTGGGGTAGGAGAGGTGATTTTTTTATTAAAGTAGGAGATTAACTAAAACTAATAAGTATTATTATTATTATCTAGAGAGAAAACTATTCTATCGATTTAGAACAAATTTGCACCAAACACGTCAATTAGGCCTGTATAGATGCAAGAAAAAAGGTTTTAAAAATTTTTGAAAAACAACCTCCTTTATGGCCAAAATAACCCTAAAAATCTGATACTATTATTATTAATATTAGCTAAACGATAATTTTTAGAAAGATGCGGTTTTTGCATATGGTATGGTACATTAAATTCTACAAATGAGCCAAATTTTATCAAAAATGTTAGAGCCATTTTTTTATAAAAAAATAATAACTGGTATTTTGGGTTTTTTCAAAAATTTTAAAACCGTTTTTCGTGCATCTATACAGGCCTACTTGACATGTCTGTTGCAAATTTGTTTGAAATCGATCGAATAGTTTTCGCTCTAGCTTTGTATACATAGGCCTACAGACATACATACATACAGACAGACATTTTGTAAAAACCACTTTTTTGGAATCAGGGGGTCCCAAAACGGAGATTTCCTCAAAAATCTCAACAACATAAAAAGTCAGCTTGCATACAAACACCTTCATCCTTTCCGAGAAAGTCGACTATAACAGATTTTTATTTCATAAATTGTGAAAAATCTCCAACGCTTCTTCCAGGTTCTTATCATTTCACTAGTTAAGGGTCGGCTCTAGTAAAACAGAAAGCAACCTGCGACTCCCTATAGCAGCGGTATGTTACGTGGACATTGCTCATCCTAAATCCATTTAAAACCCGCAATTATTCAAATAGCGGTTTTTTTAAAATACCAAACTCTTGGGGACAAAATTCTTCATCCGAATGGCTTGGTAATTTTTCACTATAATTAATAGTTACAACGTAAAAAAAATTTTAAATTCACCCTATAGCGGCGGTAGGTTACACGGACATTGCTCATCCTAAATCCATTTAAAAACCGCAATTGTTCAAATAGCGTTTAAAAAAAATACCAAACTCTTGGGGACGAAATTCTTCATGCGAATGGCTTGGTAGTTTTTCGCTATAATTAATAGTGACAACATAAAAAAATATTAAAAATCAATGTTTTAAATTGTTAATAAATATTAAACAAAATAATTTTCTTAGTTTTGAAAAAAACCATTTGCATGCATATTACCATAGCTTTAAAATGACATATCGTTTATAATTTTCCGATAAAAAATAAAGGCAAATTTTGGATTTTAATTTAACATTGGTGTAATGGAGTGTCAGCCAACATGGCCGACATCTAGAGCCGACCCTTAATTAGTACATTTCCTAAACGATAAAAAATAATCTTTTCATCATACTGTATCGAAAATAGTCACTTTCAATATCAGGTGTGAGTAGGCCTATTGAAAATAGCGTTTTCATCACACTTTATCGAAAATAATCACTTTCAGCTTTGAGTATTGAAAATAGCGTTTTGCCGGTCTAGGTCGGCAAAATCAGCTGGAATTTCTGCCGACCTCTAAATTAGTTATAAATTAAAACACCAGTAGCACTATCTATAATAGTTGTGATTTGAAATGTCATCTTATTAATTTATTTAGAAATAATAACGATTTTAACAAATAAAAACTACAATAAAAACTACATTTTGATACCATTATAACTACAATTTATACAAATTTATTCATGTAAAAGTATCGGTAGTAGTGTATTAAAATTGTGTCTGTTATTTTGAAAATATATATATATGAAATTTATTATTATAAATATATTAATCACAGTGTGATGAAAAGTATCGTTTATCACACGGGCCAAAAGTGGCTTTTCGATCCTCGCTTTTCGTGGTTAAACTTGAGCTCGTATCGAAAAACTCACTTTCGGTCCTTGTGATGCAATATACTATTTCTCGGTGTAGATTGGCAAAATCAGATGGAGCTTTTTGCCGATCTCTGAATTAGTTATAAATTATAACACCAGTAAGCGCTATCAATAATAATTATTATTTGAAATGTAGTCTTATTAATATATTAGATATAGTAACGATTTTAACAAAGAAACAAAGGTGAGTAACAATATAAACTACAGATTGATACTATATGCAAGTATTAAATACATAAACTTTTAACTTATTATTTAAAAAAAATACATCAATACGTTTATTCATGTACCAGTATCGGTAGTAGTGTATTGTGCCTATTAATATTACTCGATGATTTTTGATATCAGCTGTTCCAATTAATTTAGTGTACTTGAGTAATGTATTGTTGCCATTGTAAGCAATATTTCTGAGCAATTGTGATCAAAATGTCAAATGTTACAATCAACTATCAAATACTTTTTTAGATAAGGTAGCTGAAGTTTCAAATCAATTTATTATTACTCCCATAATGATAAAATTTTCCTTAAAAATCAATGCCTATATTATCTTAGAATTATGGAATATTTTATTTGTATCGCTACTGATGTTAAAATCAGCTGATCTAAATAATTTATTTAGTGCTGTAAACGTAAACGTTGTCATTGTACTTCAGGAATTAAATTTATTATTAATGTAAATGTAAATTTATTATTAATGTAAAGTTACCCCATATAGAAAAAGAAAGCAGTCGTGGCGCTGCCAAAAGAAGTGAAAACTGCCATGAATATAGAAAATCTTGTTTTTATTATTTAACAAATTTTAGATTTCAATTTTAAATGTGACAAGATGAAACTGAAACAACTTACAAATTGAGGAGCATAATGTCCATTTCAGAGGTATTACCAAGTAAACTACTTTAACACAATTATGCAATGAGGAAGCACAATGTCCATTTCAAAGGTATTACGGAGTAAACAATAAATGAGGAAGCACAATATCCATTTCAGAGGTATTACCAAGTAAACTATTTTAACACAACTTATGAAACGAGGAAGCAAAATGTCAATTTCAGAGGTATTACCAAGTAAACTATACACTCTGCTATAAACACAGAGGGTGACGGAAAATGCTTAACAAAAGGGGGGGGGGGGGGGTATAAGCAAAATGCAGTGTTTTCTTGAAATCAATGTTTTTCATTTTTTATTTCAACAACTCTCGCAGCATCAAATATTAACGAGCACTAAGTGCATTAGTTCTCTTGAGTTTCCAAAGGAAGATAAAGACAAGTTAGTTTTGTGACAGAAGTCATAAACCTGAGTAAGTATTTTAAGATATTTACTAAGGAAATAGATTTTCAAAAGAGTCCATTTCCACAACAATACCAGTTATACTCATTGCACTGGTATTGTTCAAAATGTATAACTTTCTGGTGGATAAAAACGCAGTGACAAGAACTGCCGTAGTGGTACTATTTGAATTTTATAAATAGACTAGCTGCCCGATCCGGCTTTGCACGGATAGACAAATCAAAGTTAAATGTATATTAACAAGAAAAAATATATCAATAAATATATTACACTATGTATTTCTTATGGGGATTTTTAGTAACTTTGACCCCCCAAGCCCCCTCTAAAATTTCGAATTCATTTTTAAACTTTCTTAGCGAGCACCTAGATCTCTAGTGGAAGCTACATACCGAATTTCATTCCAATCCGTTCGGTGGTTTTTGAGATTTTGTGATGAGTGAGTCAGTGAGTGGTATTTGGATTATATATAAATAGATATAAATAAACAGATTCTGATATAAATAACTACCTCTTACCGAATTGAAAATGTCTTCACTAGAACGGCTAGTAAACGTGTAAACAGAAAATTTTACATGGTTCAAATATTGCTCACATGAAATATAAATTATATTTTTTACTCTAAAAGTATGTTTTTTATTAATCCCATTCATAAAACATTTAAGATACTAAACATTGAACAGCTCAAAAATGTTTAAACATTAGTAAGCCCCCGTAAAAAATCACAGCAGATTAATTTAATACACATCAGAAATACATAGTTAAATAAACTATTTAAACCCAACAGTCTTTATCTTGGCCTACTTAACTGTATTTTACTTGGTATATGCGTACAATTGTAACGGTTATAAAACTGTAGGCTTATTTGTTAATTTTTTGTATTTAAGTACATTATTATATATTTAAAGAAAGGTAAAAATAGTATCTTTCAATTGCTTTGCATTTCATATTGATAGATCAAATGATTTAGAAGTTATTACTATTATAGTGAATAAATTGATAATCGATATGTTTATAATTATGTTATACGAAGATGTACGAATGTTTCCGAATATAAACGAATATGTATCTGTTCTTTAAATTTGTATAAACGAATAATTTATTGATAATAAAAGGTTGTATTTATACAACCTAAAAGCAAATATTATGACGTATTATAGCATAAATTAGTTCTATAACTCATATTTAAAAAATCAACTTCACAAGAAATTATAATGATTGGTAAAATCAGCTGTTATATTTTATGTTACTCACGTACACTCGCTTTTATAGGAGTTAATAAAATCAATAATAATTATTGCTTTCGTACAGGCAATTTCCTTTAATAACAAGACCTATTTTTTGATTGAGCAACAATTATCTAAATACATATAATTGGTATATTTTACATTAGTATTTTAGTAGCCAACATAGATCAGTTTCGAACAGTAATTTTATTATTTATCTATGTCAGTTTCATCGTCATGTTATGAATACATAGTCGGTATTGTACAATAACCACTCACTTATTTTTAATTAAACTTTTTGCAACAATTACGATAATACTATGTAACTATTTATTTCCCATCATTATATGGATGCAATAGCGAGTTTTAAAGTTATTACTGACTATATGCACAGCTATAAAACGCCATAAAAACCAAATTGTCACTTCCAGTACGCAATAAATTTATTACCAACACCACACCTGCTCTGTATCACCATGACCTACATTGTGTGTAATCACATTTCCAGGTGTATGTTTTACTGTTATATTATACTTTTGTGAAAAATTATTTATTTATTTCAAAGTATTTAACAGTATTTGGTTGTATATCTCCGTTATACATAATACTAGCTGGCCCGATCCAGCTTTGCACGGATATACAAATCAAAGTTAAGTGTATATTAACAAAAAATATATTATATTAATAAATATATTACACTATGTATTTCTTATAGTATTTTTAGTAACTTTGACCCAGCAAACCCCCCTTAAAAATTCGAATTTTTTTAAAAACCTTTCTTACCGGATACGGTCTTTGAGGTAGCTAAATAAAAATTTTATTTCAATCCGTTCGGTGGTTTTGGAGAAATCATGATTTAGCAACTTTGACCCCCAACCCAAACCCCCTCTTAAATTTCGAATTTTTTGAAAACCTTTCTTAGCGAGCACCTAGGGTCCTAGAGGAAGCTACATACCAAATTTAATTCCAATCCGTTTGGTGGTTTTCTTAGTAACTTTAAAAACCCCAAACCTCCCCTTAAATTTCGATTTTTTTTTTTAAACATTTCTTAGCGAGCACCTAGGGTACCAGAGGAAGCTACATACCAAATTTAATTCCAATCCGTTCAATGGTTTTTTTAGTAACTGTTGATAGGTTTATATTTTATATATCATGACATATTCTAAGTTGGCAACACTGCAGACAGTGTGCACTACCTGCACTCAATCAAGGTAGCACAGCAGGCTACAGCTCACAGTGTCAGACATGTAAGCAACATCATACCAGAACAAGTGCTGTACCTATTATTTGAATTATAAGTAAAGTTTAATCATTATAATTAAAGATGTGTTATTTAATTAAACAACCCACAACAACAGTAACTTTGACAACCCCAAACCTGACCTTAAATTTCAAATTTTTTTAAAACATTTCTTAGCGAGCACCTAGGGTCCTAGAGGAAGCTACATACCAAATTTAATTCCAATCCGTTCGGTGGTTTTTTTAGTAAATTTGAAAATCCCAAACCTCCCCTTAAATTTCGATTTTTTTTTTAACATTTCTTAGCGAGCACATAGGGTCCTAGAGGAAGCTACATACCAAATTTAATTCCAATCCGTTCGGTGGTTTTTTTAGTAACTTTGACAACCCCAAACCTCCCCTTAAATTTCGAATTTTTTTTTTAACATTTCTTAGCGAGCACATAGGGTCCTAGAGGAAGCTACATACCAAATTTAATTCCAATCCGTTAGGTGGTTTTTTTAGTAACTTTGGCAACAACAAACCTCCCATTAAATTTCGAATTTTTTTAAACATTTCTTAGCGAGCACATAGGGTCCTAGAGGAGCCA
>JAGFPH010000686.1:27024-41478 GCA_018207615.1 Philaenus spumarius | reverse complement strand
AAAAAAAAACTTCAGTTTGAACTTTTAACCAAGTTTTTTTGGAACTTGGATTGCTTTAAAATGAAAGTCTTCAGTTATTGAAAAATACATATTATGCGCAAGAGCAATGTATTACATTATTTTAAAATATATAATACCGGGTGTTTCAAAAGTATTATCAGAGTTTAAAGCTTTGTAGTATTAATTACATTTAACTGGCGATAAATAAATAATATAATAAATGAAAGAGCAACTAACACAGAGTTTCCTACAAGTGTTCAATGCTAGTGTTGGTCCCAAACCTTTATCAGTATGTCTGAAGTAATTGTTGCTACAACTGCTTCGATCCTGTTTTTAAGTCTGGCAGGTCAGCTGGTAGCAAAGGCGCATACACATGATCCTGTGCGAACCCCAAAGGTAACTATCGCATTACGTCGAATCGGATGAACGGGGAGGCTGTAAGAAACAACCTCTGTCATCCGGCTCCTTGCGGCCGATCCAGCGGTCGGCTAAAACGTTGTAACCATCCGCGTACCAGTGAGGCGGTGCACCGTCTTACTGCCAAATAAAGTTCTGCGGTTCGGCTTATTCCAATTGAGGAAAAAGCCGTAGTTGTATCACAAAAGAAGTCCCATACAAGTTCCACCGGGTTATGGCACAGAACACCTTGCATTTAGGGGAGTATCGTTGCAGTTGCACCATCTCGTGGAGATTTGCTGATATTTTCTAGAGGGGGGGGGGGCTAGACTGGGGTATGGGGCTTAACACGTTCACTGCTAAGGACGCACATGTGAGCTTGGCACTGAACACTATGAGAAGCGGCCGACCCAGTGCATTGCACGCCAACCCTCGTATTGGGAGTATTTTCAAAACACAAAGCATTGCGTGCTTCGCACGCCAACCCCCGTATTGGGAGTGTTTTCAATACACAAAGCATTGCGTGCTCGTATTGTGGGTATTTTAAATAAACAATTCATTGCGTGCCTCGCACGCCAACCCCCTTATTGGGAGTATTTTCAATACACAGCATTGCAGCTCATCCTTGAACTATTGTAAAAAATAATAATAAAAAAATAATAAACTTTTCACTGAACATTATGAGCAGGGGCCGACGCTCAGTGCATTGCAAGCCAACCACCGTATTGGGAGTATTTTCAATACGCAATGCATTACGTGCTTCGCACGCTAAACCCCGTGTTGGGAGTATTTTCAATACAAAATGCATTGCAGCTCATGCTTGAACTCTTGTAAAAAATAAAATAAGTATATGTAAAATCAAACGGCACATAAAATTTAAAAAATATTTTAGTGCTAATCTCCTTAAAGAAAAATACTTGACTATAATTAATAATATACATATTTTCCTTTCCCTGGGAGCTAGTACCCTCTGCCCATAGGTATGGGCGCCCATGCTACTTAAGTTCAATGTCGAGCCATCATTGAAGATGACACGATCCAGAAAATCTTCATTGTCATACAGCAACATACCGTTTGCAAAGTTGGCAAGTTAACCGGTAGTCTGAAGGGTTTTTAGAGCTTGTAACAACTGAAATCGATAAGGCCGTAAGTGTCTAGTTAAAACATGTTCGCTACCGAGCGTCGCACAGATGCGTCCACGGTTCATTGCCATAGACTATCGTGACACTATTAAGCAATATACATAGACTGGGGCAAACAATTTTGACATTCGTCACAGACCAAGGTGGAAAAACAGAATTCCCAGCAATTGTTATGTGAGAAAGGGGGGAGAAATTTTCCTGAGAACTTCGCGTCTTCACAATCCCACGAAATAAAAGGCGGGAAAACAACCAAGAATTGTTGCGTGAGAAAGGGGGGGGGGGTCATTTTCATGAGAACGTCTTACGTTCCCACGTAAAAGAACATTGAGCGAAATTCACACAATACAATTTCAAGCTTTTAAAATCGCCAAAGTTGCTGACCAAGCATTGCATATCAGCGCAGACCTTTTCACATACTAGTTCCAACAAATCGTGTCTTTAAAATAAATATACTATTACTTAAAAATTAGCAGTTGAAATAACAAAATAATACTGCCACAAATGTGCGACGTCAATCAATTTCAATTAGACCAGGCGTTTGTGGACAGAAACTGGCCGTCGCATATATGCGTTACTAGTCTATGCGTACTAAAAAATGTTGCTATGGTGGTATCGAACGTGTTAAAACTATTCACGAAGACGTCACTGGAATTGCTAATTCCAAGTTTCAGAAAATCTTTGCAACTAGCGCTCTCTAACGGAAGATGGAGGAAGCAGTGCGGCGCATGCGCACAGGTGTACCAATAAAATGGTTTGAGTTGCTCTTTCATTTCATGTATTATTTATATTTGCTAGTTAAATGTAATAAATATTAAAATGCCTCAAAACTCATTTTGAAATACCCCTTAATTTTGTCTGAATTTAAAAGTACAATAATTTCGTCAACATAATATGAAAACTATTTTGTAATAATATATTACGTTAAAAGACTTACTAAAATCGGTGCTTATTGCAGCTTTGATTATGGACCTGGGACCTGGTCCATAATCGTAGATTGCAGAAATGGTTCGGACAAGTTTATAGCATCTGTGTTTGATGTTTGGAAGTGTGAATGCTGACATGATCATTGGATGGGATTTACATCCTCTACAGGTTCAATGTTCCAGTATTTAGGAGTCTGTTATATTGCCTTGTCATCTGTTCGAAACAGTGACTCATAAACTTATACACAAATAAAATTACTACGTCGGAAATATCTTTGCCATAGGGAGGAATTGAAGATGAACAATTTTAAATATATATTATTATTATCAATATATAAAATAAAGTTATTGTTTACAAATTGTGTGAACAAGTTAATTTGTTCGAAAACAAATTTTTAAGCATTTCCTTTATTCAATATTATGTAGATTAAAAGATTATTTAGAATATAATATTATAATAGATTCCTTAGTAAGAGTTGACTCTGCCTAGGCAACGTCGACTCTTACTGGTCTTTTCAGTAGAAGTTGATTAAAAGCGAAAAGTTATGAATCTAAATTAACATTATTTATTAGTCAGAGTTAACTATACCTAGGGAAAGTATACTCTTACTGTATTGAGTTAAAAAAAGTATACTTTTTCCAAGGAAACGGTCTACTACCGAATAAATAAACGGGACCATGAACTTGCACATACTTTCTCACAAACATATTTAAATTATTAACACGTTCACTGCTAAGGACGCACATGTAAGCTTGACACTGAACACTATGAGAAGCGGTCGAAGCACAGTTCATTGCACGCCAACCCCCGTATTGGGAGTATTTTCAATACACGATGCATTGCGTGCTTCGCACGCCAACCCCCGTGTGTAACCCCAACTGCGATTTCATAATTGTGTTGACGTAGGAGAGGGGATAGTACATTAAATTAGGAGAGTAGGTAATACAAATTATTATTATTACCTAAAGAGAAAACTATTCAATCGATTTCAAACAAATATGCACCAAACATGCCAATTAGGCCTATATAGACGCACGATAAAAGGTTTTGAAAACCATTCCTTTCTTGGCCAAAAAACCCCAAAATTCAGATAATATTATTATTATTAGGGAAACGAGAACTTTTTGAAACAAGCTGTTATTTTGCATATGGTAGGGTACATTAAGGGCTACAAATAAGCCAATTTTTTCAAAATCGTTAGTGCCGTTTCTTTTGGCCAAAAAGTGGGTTTTCAAAATTTTTCAAATCCTTTTTTCGTGCATCTTTACAGGCCTAATTGACATGTTTGGTGCAAATTTGTTCGAAATCGATCGAATAGTTTTCTCTCTAGCTTTATATACATACAGAAAATAGGCAGACATACAGACAGGCATACAGACATTTTGTAAAAACCACTCTTTTGGACTCAGGGGTTCCCAAAACGGATATTTCCACAAAAATCTCAACATCGATTTTTTTGCGATTACTATACTCTCTATACTATAAAGTAATAATTTTGTTTTGTGTTCCGGAGCCCCTTAACGAAATAATTACATCGCTTTAGTCGGACATTTTTTAATTCAAGCCCATTTTCTAGGAATCATTTAGGCTGAAAATAATTAATTTCATAAACCCAATAACCCATAAGGGCACAGTTAGACCCAGTTGCCCACGATGCCGATAGGACGGTTGGAGGGGAACAGCGAAATGTGCAGTTTGTAAGAAGAATGCAAGGAAACAATGTGCAAAACGCAACGTTGGCCTCCATGTACTGACATAAGAAAACGTATACGCTTTTCATACTTTAACAGTGTTCATTGGCGTTTCTTCTTCATTTATTTTATACATTCATAATTTGTATCATTGATATTTATGCCAAACTCTTGACAGTTTTGTAAACATGAATTAAACTTCACGGTTGAATAAGATTTGCTTTCCCACCAAACTGTTTGATCCCCATTTGGAATATTTTGAAAAAAAAAGTTTGTTAAAAAAATGACGAATATACTTTTAAAACAAAATTATTTAATGTTTAATACATTAACAACAATAAAAACGAGAGAAAATGAACAAAATCTGAAATATATCGGGTTGAAGCTTGTACAAAATCATTTGCTTTGAAATATGAAAAAAAATCTTGAAATTTCTTTATATTCCAGAAAGAAGAGCATTAGCTTCCAACCAACATCCTCATCGGTTTTTCATTCTTCTTGTACATTTGACTTGCCCCATCTGCTTGGATTTCATCGCACTTCGAATACAATACTGCGTCAACGGGCACATATGTTGCGCTAGGTGTGCGCGTTCCCCGAACAACTCTCCCACTTGCAGAGGCCGATTCGTCACCAACCCCGGAAACTGCACGAATGAACAGAATCGTCCGATTATTTTATACAAATTGCCCGTACAGAGGTCACGGATGGCCTCCGGACTACGAACCCCACCTCGAGGCGTGCCCTCGGCGTCAAATCCTCTGTCAAATATGTAACCGTAACATTCCCGGCAATAACCTGAGGAATCATCTGAACTCGTACCACGAGGAACAAACTTTAGGAGAACGCAACGTGGTCACCATTGCCAACGTCAATCTCCGGCGTACCACTCGATCCGCCAAAGCGATAATTGCTTTCGAACAACCGTTCTGGTACCGTTTTAGGTATAACTCTGTGGAGCGTTCGTTCAGTTTCGCGGTCCAGTTCATTGGGCCGAAAGACGAATCAAAGAACTATATTTACGAGCTGGACTCCGATCCTCAGAACACTGCTGCCAATGGAGTCACGTTCACACGAACCACGCATCGTTACGTGGACAGTTTTAAGTTTATTTTGCTCGATGATGATGGGATCTCGATGAAACAAAATTTCGTACAATCACTCGCGCATAATCGTTCGAAGAGGCATTGTATCAAATTCTTTTTTGAAACATTGCTGTAGCGAGCTGCCATTTTTAATTTTTCTGAAAATAATAAACAAATAAAACAATATTAAACACTTTAAATACAATTTGTTTAAATTATAAACAAAATAAGCTATTCATTTTAATCAGTCTGTTAATTAGGAAAATTAATATATTGATTAGATTCTCTTGTTTCTCCTAATATAAATATGAAGTTACACTTGAAACAAGTAAAATGTGAAATAGAATTTCGTAATCGTTTACCTGCGTTTCTGTTTTGATTAGCGTAAGAAATTACACTGAATTTATTTCTGTCTGTTTGAATGGTGTTCGGAAATACATTGGTTCCATAGCAACGTATTTCAACAACAATTAAAATACAAAAATATAAAAAATTCAATTGGGTAATTGAGATGATATTAGTCAAAACTTTATTGTATAAAGACAAATTAATCGCAACTAATTCGACCACGCAGCTGAACCGCTTACGCGAGTTGAGCGAATTTCCAAAATTAAGTTCGTAGGCCTATGTTTCACGGTGTCGACCTACAATTTGGGAAATAGGTCTTCCGCGACGGTGCTGAATAGCTGCCTCTGTGTACGAAATATATTAGTAGAATTTGTTTGTGCCTAACCCCTGGAGGTTAGACTAGCGCGCTCCTTCGTTCCAATCGGAAAACTCGCTTTGTAAGATTGCACCTTGATCTTTGGGCTCGGGTTATGAGCTTCGCTTCGCGCGCGTAAAAACTCGCCCGTCGGCCTCGGATGAGACGATACTTCAAGGTAAAATCCACCTTTGAACTGGGTACTTTTATAGTATTTTACGTTTTGATCGATTTTGGGGAACCAAACATTATTTACCGTCTTAGTTTTATGGTTATTATCAATCCTGCACCTTTATTATAAGGTAAAGATAACATAATTATGTGTATAGGTTCCAACGGGGTTGGCGTGCGGAGCACGCAGCGGTTTCCCCTAGTTATTTATAATTGTTAAATGTAATAACTACTACAAATCCTAAAAACCCCGATATTAATTTTTAAACTGTTCTTATATTAAGTATTCAGTAAACAATGTTTTTACTTTTAATTGTAGCAATATTTGAACTTAGGCCGAATTCCAATTTGCTGACTTTTAAGAATTTGGTTCTTTATATCTTGTTGAGAACTCCAAGCACAACCACTTTACCGGTGTTCTTATTATGTGGCCTACATTTTATCCAGGACTAGAATACTATAAACACAGCGTTAATTGCAAAGGATGCAATTAGTATTGTTATGAAACAGGTGCAATTGAAAATACATCTCCTTAATAACTATCTTGAAATATTTACTCATGTTTATGACTTCCCGTCACAAAACTAACTTGTGTCTATCATCGGAAAGTCGAATGACGTAATGCACTTAGTACGTGTTAATATTTGATGCCTGGAGAGTTGTTGAAATAGAAAATAAAACACATTGATTCCAAGAAAACACTGCGCTGCAGTTAGCTTATTAACGGTGTCTACTGTTCTATATAAATTATTTATAGGCCAGTCGGTAGGGGTAATTTTAGACCAAAAGTTCCAGTAATTTACAATACGGCTGATTTTTTTTTATAAGTACATTAAAGTATGTAGATTAACATAAAAAAGTTTACCAGTACATCGATTTCCCAAAGTCGAAAAAAAATCGATTACCATTTTTTTCGATTATCCTTAATATTTCGAGCTGGGATGAAGATAGAGAACATGAAAAATACCACCGTGTAGGGGAGGTATTTTTCAATAAAAAAGGTCATATGTATTTATTTCCTCCGAGCAATGGTTTGTCTGGAAAAAATCGATAATGCAGGTATGTATTTTGCAGCAGGGAAATCATTAAAAGTTAAAATCTCATTCATATATGAAGCGTTGGCTCATTCTAAATTGACTGAATTTTAATATATCGAATTGAAACTTGACATAGGAGTTAAAATATGTATTTTAAACATTGATGCTGAGTCTCAGCTTGTTATCTTGAAAATGACCCGATCTAGAGCCATTTGACTTATCAATGACTTATCAATGGGTTTCTCGATTTTAGGAGTTCCGGACCCACGAACTAATTTTAATCTATTCCAGTTTCATCAATTTTTGGAATGTCAACATCAAATTTGTTTTACAAGTTGAATACACCCGTATAAATATTTTTAGTAAGTATGAACGATTTTGTTGTTGCTACTTTTAAAAACGAGGCGCTTGAAAATAGTCTTCTGTTTTACCTATCTCGTTTTAACTATATTACTTTTGGATTCAACGACTCCATTTTCGACATTTTTGAACATATCGATTTAAAAATCGGTACAGAAGTTACAAACACAATAGTTTTTTGCTATACTTGTTTAAAAAAAATATATTTAAAAAAATGACTAATCTGCAGCTGATCAACTCAAGAGTTTTGATGAAAAATATAAAAAGGTCTAAAATTATACTTTTTTAATTTACTTGTGCTTTTAAAAGTAAATAATGAAAAAGGTTCATACTAATTGAACTTGTTTGAATCTATATATTTAACTTGTCAAAAAAATTTCAGATTGATATTTTGAAAATTTTCTTAACTGGAGCCGATTAAAATTAGTTCGTGGGTCCGGTACTCCTAAAATCGAGAAACCCATTGATAAGTCAAGTGGCTCTAGATCGGGTCATTTTCAAGATAACAAGCTGAGAGTCAGCACAAATGTTTAAAATATATATTTTAACTCCTATGTCAAGTTTCAATTCGATATATTAAAATTCGGCCAATTTAGAATGACCTGACGATTCATATATGAATGAGATTTCAACTTTGGTGATTTCTCCTGCTGCAAAATACATACTTGCATTATCGATTTTTTTCCAGACAAACCATTGCTCGGAGGAAATAAATACATACTGCCTTTTTTATTAAAAAATACCTCCCCTACACGGTAGTATTTTTTATTTATCCTTATCTTCATCCTAGATCGAAATATTAAGGTTAATCGAAAAAAAAGAAAGACAATCGATTTTTTTTGACTTTGGGAAATCGATGTACCGGAAAACTTCTTTCTATGTTAATCTACATACTTTAAGGTACTTATAAAAAAAATCTGCCGTATTGCAAATGAATGGTAGTTGTAACCTACACAGACTGGGCTATTAGGTAATATGAATTTTTTTATATACGAAGTATTTAAATACCACTTAAGATTTAATGTTTAAAGTATATACCGGATGTCTAAAAGTCCCCCCTATTTTTTTTATTAATGGAAATAGACAGATGTGCTGTAGGGATTGTTAACATGACCAAAATTTTAGTTTTTTGGTGTATCGTAAATTTGAAACCCTTGACCAAAAATATGATATTTTGGGGGTAAGTCGAAAATTTTAAACGAGAACCCCTTATTGAGGGATATCTCATTTTAAAGGTCTTGATAAAAAAGATTGGCGCAAACCGGAGGTCTGTATGTTGACTCTATCCAACACAATGGATAATCAAAGTTATTATTTTAACAAAAAACTCCTATTTAAAATTTCATTAGGCAAATGATTATGTTAAAATGAGTACAAACTTCAGCACTCACCTCATTTGCACTCAGATTGAATGCTCGAAATGAAAACCTTTGAATTCTTGACAAAAATACAGCCTGGACTCAAACATTTCCCAACATTTCTGGTGTGATAAGGTATTGTATTTGGATAATCTAATAGAACTCCGATCCAATGCAATATTTCGTTCCACTGGAAATTCAGAGATAGTGGCGCTATCTATTGGGGAAACGACGGAAGCTGTGTGAAACACCAATGATTTCTCCCTAGCGCTACCTCGCGGCGCGACCATGCACTATTTTCCCGACAACCTAATTTTCGCCACACTGCTGCCTTATGGATGCAAGATGTATTTATTATTCATGATCTATGGATAAGGTGACAAGCGTGTTCGATCCTTACTATGTTTTATGACTTAGATTGAGTGTCCTATTGGATGAAACCATTGTAAAAAATAACAGACGTATTATCTTTAACATTTTGATGTTACTTGAATGGGGAAAAATTATTTTTCCAAAATATAATTATTACTATTTTCGTCCAAAAAATGTTTTCCCCATTTAAATAACATTAAAATGTTAAAGATGATAAATCTGTTAATTGTTATAAAGGTTTCATCCAGTAGGTCACTCAATCTAAGTCATCAAAAATAGTAAGTATCGAACCAGCTTCTCACCTTATCACCCCAGAAATGTTGGGAAATGTTAGGCAGCACTCTGAGTCCAGGCTGAATTTTTGTCAAGAAGTCAACGGTTCTCATTTCTAGCATTTAATCTGAGAAAATGAGGTGAGTGCTAAAGGTTTTACTCATTGTAACATAATTATTAATGAAACTTTAAATTTGGGAAAATTATAAATTTGATTGGCCATTATGTTGGATGGAGTCAACATACAGACCTCCGGTTTGCGTCAATCTTCTTCTTTTATCAAGACCTTTAAAATGAGGTATCACTCAATAGGAAATTTGAAATTTTCGACTTACCCCCAAAATACCCCATTTTACGATACTCCAAATAACTCCATTTTTGATCATGTTAACAATCCCCAAAGCAAATCCGTCTACTTCCATCATTTAAACAAATAATAGGGGGGGGGGCTTTTAAGACACCTGGTATTTTGATTGCTTAGGAAATATACCACATAGCAAGTGAAAAGCGTGCCTGGCACGCAACAAGGCTGGGATCAGTAGTGTTGACGATATTCACCAAAATATTGCTAAAAACACCAAGTTTTTTTATTTCCTAACTGTTGTTGAATTGTGTAATAAAATAGTTATGTTATAGGTACTTTGCATAATGGAACAGAGGATCTAAACCTTTGGGAATAGAAAATGCTTTTAAACTCATGACGTTTATTGTAATACTGTGTTTGGGAACCCTCATTTCTTTCTCAAATCACTACCGATATATTATTAACTAAGTTCTCCGCCCCCTATCCGCTTAGCTCACCAACCCCGGTGGTTACCCAATTCGAAGCAAATGCAAACATATGATCGTATACCCTGATATTTTCACGTGAGTGATAAACATAGCTAATGTAGGACAGAGATCGAAATAGATACGACCATCCAAAATAATTTGAATTGTGGCATGTTGTAATTTCACTAATAATATTAACGTAATCAATAATCAATCTTTCAAACAAATTTCGATATTACCAACTAAGGAAAACAATATAATATGCAACACCGGATGTTTTAATTATAATACAGTAAGCCTTTTGTTTACTTTTACCTAATCTAAAAAAAACTGTTAGTTGTGAAGAATAATTACCTGATTCTAAATTTGACAAATTGGTTGTAAATAAACGTGTTTTGGTTCATTGTAATACTAACCTAAATTATGTTAAGTGTTTGATCTAAACCAGCTGTTTTATTAACGAATTTCCATAGGAAAAATGAGCTATTGCAGTGGCCCTTATGGTGAGACCCAAGGTCGGGAGTAGCAAATGAGCACCGATCATGCTACCAAGAACACGTTTTGGGGTGTCATTAAAATTCATATATATATATATGTATATATTAAGTGTTCGCACTCTAGCGGTCGCATTTTAAGTCCGATTTGGTCCAAATTTGGTACACGTGTTGGTTGTATACCTAGCTCGGACGAGTTCGTTAGCCAAAAAAATCCAACAACCGGAAGTACGTTTTTTGACCGGAAGTAACTATTTTTTAAAATTTTTAGTACGAGAATGAAACTTTTTTACAGTTTTTTCTAAAAATATAAATGTAGGATGTTATTTTTGTTTTTTTACGCGACCTTATAGCTCTCTTGGTTCCCCCAAAATCGGCCAAAACGTAAAATACCATAAAAGTACCCGGTTCGAAGCCAAGTGGTGCAAACTTCCGAGGCCACTAGGCGCAAACAAATTCTACTAATATATGGCGTACACATAGACAGCTGTTCAACGCCTTCGTGAGTAGACCTATTACCCAAATTGTTGGTTGAAACCCTAAAACATAGGCATATAAACTTAATTTTGGAAATTTGCTCAAGTCACGTCAGCGGTCCAGCTGCGTGGTCGAATTATTTATAATTTGTAATAACAGATGTTTGGATTACATTATATCACAGTAAGCATTTTTTTTTTAATTTTGGTTATTTTTTCCATTTACCAATGACTACACATTATCTATATCTATATATATAAAAATGAATTGCTGTTCGTTAGTCTCGCTAAAACTCGAGAACGGCTGAACCGATTTGGCTATTTTTGGTCTTAAAATGTTTGTAGTAGTTCATAGATGGTTTATACGTAAAGAAAAGTTTGAAAAGTTTTCCGAAAAAGTTTCAAATTTGGAAGAAACTGAACAGCATTTATTGTATGAACTCAAAATCATAGCTCACTAAAACAGCTGTTCGTATAAAAATCTAATGTTCATTTACATGTATTACCATAGCAACATCACTTAGCAAATTTATAATCACTTTAATACTCTTCAAAACCAACAGCTTTTTAAGGTTAGATTGAAAAACTATAAACAGACACAAATAAAAGTGCTTACAGAATTATAATTCTACTGAAACATTGGTTATTAAATATCTATATAGGCCTACTTAGAGATATGCTGCTTAAAATATTGTTTATATAAAATATATCATAACTATGAAGTTTTTAATACTTTTCAAAACATATTTTCGCTATCAATAATAATAATAACAAACAAATTATTTGACACCATGCATAACCATAAACATACACGAGTTTAAACATATTTTATTGAAAACTAAACAAACCATCTGAATTAAATTAAATGCCATTAAAATTTCACATTCGTAGCTTTATTTTGATATATACTGTATATTGTATATTTAAATACTAAACAATATATATCTTATACTAATTAGGCCTATACATTTAAAATTACAAACTATATTTGAACCAGTTTGTTACATCCTAAATTAACGCGGATGTTACAAAGTGATTCAAATATCTTTTCTACGACCCCCAGCTAATTTAAACCCTCGCTAAGAAAGGGTTAAAAGAAATTCGAAATTTTAGGGCGGTTTGGGGAGGGGGGTCAAAGTTACTAAAAACCCCTATAAGAACGAATTGGAATGAAATTTGGTACGTAGCTTCCTCTAAGGCCGTAGGTGCTCGCAACATTGTCAATGAAATTAAGTTAAAGTCAAAACGATAATTATATTTAAAGCTTTTTCATGTTAGATAGTAGTTTACAGGAATACAATTTTCAGTGCTTTCCTAAATAGCGTAGACTTTATTTCATGACTACAGTAGGATACGCACAGGTATTCAACGAACACTTAAAAAGAATTACAATTACGTCAAAAAGACTGAAAATACCAACAACCACGGGCAACGCCGTACGGGTCAGCTAGTTTACGAATAAAAAAATTAATTCCAATGTTAAAAATTAAGACCAGGGAAGCTGGTATACAAGTGTTTGCGCCATCGGCCGCTAGGATTCGACGGTCACGGTCACATGACAGTCGGACCTATCTGTCTCTCCTTCTCTTTCTATCCTTGTCCCACATTCGGCCGGAAAAACTACAGTGACTAGATAGAGACAATGTGGCCAAGTGAGGTCTTGTTTCCTATTGGCCGGCAGCCAAGTTTATCCTAAACTCTTATCTGTTTCTATTATATTTGTTAATTTTTTTGCACGAAAAAACAGAATACACTTTTTAAGAAGAAACACAGTTTTTATTATTTAATTTTAATATAAATATCAAACTGTAAATATTAAATCGCTTGTTTTTCCCTTTATAAAATAAAAACAAACAAAGAGGTAATTTCTCTTATAATTACAAAGAGATATAACACTAATCTTTACATTATAATTCTGAGCAGATGACATTACTTTTAGGAAAAACATGGCGGCCACTTTCATATGGCCACACTGTCTCTATCTAGTTACTGTAGGAAAAACGTGCCCTGAGAGCTCCTAGCGACTGATGGCAGAAACTCACTTGTATACCTACTTTTCTAGTTTGAATCTTGGCCGAGCCCATTTTAACTGTTCGTTTTATAAGCGAATTTCCATAGGAAAAATGAGCTATTGCAGTTTCCCTTATTGCAAGGCGCAACGTTGGGAGTAGCAAATGATCACCGATCATGGTCCCCAGAACACTTTTTGAGGTGTCATTAAAAAAATATATATATATGTATATATGTGTTCGCACTCCAGCGGCCGCATTTTAAGTCCGATGTATACGTCGCTCGGACGAGTTCGTTAGCCAAAAAAATCCAACAACCAGAAGTACGTTTTTTGACCGGAAGTAAAAATTTTTTGAGATTTTTCCTACGAGAATACGATGCTAAGCACACGATGCTTTGTGTATTAAAGGTACTCCCAATACGGGGTTGGCGTGCGAAGCACGCAATGCTTTGTGTGTTGAAGATACTCCCAATATTCGGAATGGTGTGCGAAGCATGTTGCAGCTATTCAGCGTCGTCGAGAATAGACCTATTTCCAAAATTGTTGTTTGAAACCCTGAAACATAATCCTATAAACTTAATTTTGGAAATTTGCTCAAATCACGTCAGCCGTTCAGCTGCGTGGTCGAATTATTTATATCTAGTCATTGATTTTACTCTGATTTAAAAAAAAAAACAGGAGGAGGAAGAGTGGGGGGAGGGCGTGTACAGTATATATAGGTTGTAATATTTTATGTATACTTTAGTAGTGTTAAAACCCTCTGAGGATGATGACCATGTCATCGAAATGTACAATAAGGGTAAGGTATTAAACTTAACTTACAATTTAGTTGTTTAGTTATAGTTTTTGCTCCTTGTTTTGTGGTTCGGGTTTTTATTTAAATCAGTGTGATTTTGTCGCCACAGTGCTCTTTTATTTGTTTAATCATTGATTTTAGTTTGTTAACGTAATCTAAAAGAGCGGTTGCTAGCGAAGAATAATAAACAAATTGGCTAAGTTGGTTGGTATTGCAATGAATGTAAACGAACATGTGTTTCTAAGCTTTTGATCTGAACAGCTGTTTTATCAGATAAAGTGCTGAGAGCGAACCCTCAAAATTTCAATATTTGTACGCTTTAAAATTACAATTTGGCTGAATCCTTACTTAGTGTGCGTCTACGACCCCTTAATAATATACCTTTAAATTGTCG
>JAGFPH010000686.1:7239-26624 GCA_018207615.1 Philaenus spumarius | reverse complement strand
CCCCCCCCCCCCAACCGATGGTGTTGAAACTATGCGAATCAAAGTTTTGAGATCTCTTCCACTTGAACACCCATCAAAAAGTGAAAAGAAAATTTTGTCCGGGACTTTTCGATTTCTTATAAGTTTAGGGGTGGTTTCACCCGCTGAGGGGGTGAAAAATGTTCCAATATTGCTCTCCAAAGATGTTCATCAGAAATAACGAGAAATAAAATAGGATTTAGTTTCAGCTCGTATTATCTGTTTTCCCTGAACTTGATCATAATTTGGGTACACCCCAATTGGTTGAAAACTACTTCAGATAATCTCAGTTCATTTCACTTCCCACCAAAAGGTAGAGGTACTTTTTCGTCAAAATAGGGGCGGTTTCACCACTTACGGCGAACCCTTGTGGTGCATTTCTTTATCGGTTTCTGTGGGGCTACTAAATTTGAATCATAATTTGTGCATTCCATAGCATTATTTGGAGGTGTCATAATTTTTGTTGTGATAAAACCATTAGAAACGGTGTTTTTTTTTCAATTTTTAGGCGTAACGCCGGGATTTTAGAGCTGCGGGACCCCGATTTTTGGAATTAGCGACCTAAAATCATAAAGTACAAGTGGTCTGGTCCGGCGGCATTTCCTGAAATCATACATCGCATTTTAAATGTACTTTCTGCCTAAACACGTTATTCTCAACATTTCCACTTTCTGTAATTAATATCTGATTTTATTAGACTTTCAGTAAAAGCTAAAAGATTTATATTATTTCATTTTGGTTCCGTTGAATATGTTAGGCACATTAAGAGAAACCTATAAAATTGTTTTAACGACCTAGATACCACCCCTCGTTTCCCTCAGCACATTCAGTACGGAAGTAAAGCCTCGCCTACAACAAGCGAGGTCCTTACATAAACACTTAACATAACTCCCAGAAAGAAGCCGTAAACACAAGTTGTTTCCTTTGTTTGTACTTCGTGATTTTATTATTGTTACATGATTTGGAAAACGGTCCAGAATAAAATCAACTCCTATAAAAGTGAGTGCACGTCCGTAGGTACGTACGTGAGTAACATTAATATACAGCCGATTTCACCCATCATCTGTAAACCCAGTGTAGATTATAGTTTGGGGTTATGTTTACAATTTCACTAGTTATAATATCTTTTGAAGTTGATTTTTTTTTAATATGAGATATAGAACTAATGTATGCTATAACATAAGTTATAATATTTGCTTTGAGGTTATAAACTGAATATAAATGCAACCTTTTATCGTCAATATATTTGTTTATACAAATTTAAAGAAGAGATACCTATTCGCTTCACAGCTGATTTCACCCATCATCTGTAATACTTAAACAAACCCAGGGTATGTAAATACAAATGTTGAACAAAAATTGAGAAAGAACTCCGGAGTGGTTAATATAGATTTGTCTCCGATATTTCTTCTGCATAAGGCACGACCTATTTCTGTATCCAAGTGTCATAATAAGAAATGTCTGCAAAGGAAACACACATTGAAAATAAACGGCAAACAGTGACATCGTAACGTATTTATTCTTCCAACTTGAAATCTATTCTTATTTTGTTTATTAATGCAATACTATACAGAAAATACTTTTTAATTTTATACTATTTATCATAAAATAAATAAACATAATTTATAAAAGTAGACAAAGTTTGTTTGTTACAACTAAACTCTCGTAACACGATCGTGTGTTTTTTTTAAGCGGATGAGCATTGATTGAAAAAGTAAAAGTTTTGTGAAAAATCCACAGTTTGTTTTTCACGCTGACCAAACCGTTAAAGATAAATCAAAACGGTGAGCAGAAGAACTGTTCTCATTGGAAATATCTAAAACGTTAGCGCGATACTTTCTGAGCTGATTCCACAAACAAAAATAATGAAAACGTTCACATAAACGTAGTTTGAAATAATTTGTTTTCGAGTTATCCGCCATTTTGTTTTAATTTTACAAAATACTTAATATTTTTATAAATATAAAAGGTGTTGAGCTCAAACTTAGTATACCTATTTGTTGAATAATCGTTTAGCCTTGCACGAAAAATCAAAAAGTACTTTTGAATATTTTAAAAATGGCGGCCGTTTAAAATTTTTAATGTCAAATATCTCAAAAATCGCTAACGTTACATAAAACTTATAGGATAAAAAAATTACTTTGTTAATGGCAAACATAAAGGTTTTTTTATTTTGTCTGTAGCTCTTCAAAATGTGTATTTCTTGGTAGTTGTTAACAATACCCAATTTTGGGTCCACATATGGTGCACACGTTGGTCTGCTGAACGGCTCGGACGAGTTCGTTAGAAACAAATCCAACAACCGGAAGCACTTTTATAGACCGAAAATAAATTTTGTTTGAGGCTTTTCGAACTAGACTGAAACTTGATTGGGGTTTTACGTAGCCATTTTTATAGGAGATTCTTCTGCACATTTTTTTTTTTATACGACCTTATAGATCGTTTTGTTCCCCAGAAATCGATCAAAACGTAAAATACTATAAAAGTACTTGGATGGGATTTTACCGTGGAGCAGCTTCTCTTAACGGCCTTAATACAAACTCGCAAAGTGAACTTATCCGCTGTGAGCGAAGCGAAACCGTTCAAAGTTCGAGGTGCAAACTCGCAAAGCCTAGCTGAGCCGTTGGTGGAGGCTGAGGCGCAAACAAATTACAGAAATTAATTTCATTTAGGCAACCAGCTATTCAACGCCTTCGTTAGTGGACCAATTTCTCGAATAGGTTGAAACCCAAGAACATATAAACTTATACTTCGTCAAATATACCATGACCTCTCGATGCGTTGGCGGGAGGGAAGAATTCAGGCAAGTGGGGACGCCGTCCGCTGGAGGGGAAGGGATAACACGCACAGACAATATATTTATCGGAATATTTTATTCGCTTCCAACCCATAGTATTACTTTCAGAGCACGGCAACAGACTGAGCCTTTCTGAACCCCCACCACTCGAATCAACTCCAAGTCCACTACGCATCTCAAGGCCACGGGTCATGCTAGACCTTCTTTATTACACTATTGGCTGCCTAAAGTAATTAGACGTTTCCCAGCTCCCGTCTTTATATCCTTCTCAACAGTGAGCATCTCCAAAAAATTAATATCAAAATTACAATTTCTAATCAACTATGGACCATTGGTTGAAACTCAGCACTACTTTGTTTAGAAGCTTTTAAAATACGTGCTATTATAATTTATATTGCCGGTACTACCCCACAGTACTATACCGGACGCCCTGGTATAGGCTACCAAATCTGTTTGAATAGCAGTAATTGGTTTTGTATAATGTACTGAGAATGACAGTCATCGTAGATTTGAATAACAATAAACTGATTCTAAAGTTGCTACTTTGGTTGCTATGGTAATAATGCCTTTAAATTTTCGTATTTGTATCTTAAGTAGTTCTTGCTCCACGTTGATTCTTTGCCAGTGATTTAGCCAATCAGTCGTGACAAAGGCTCTTATATAACAGATATTATGCAAGAAATTACTTTCTTATTTAGCAGTAGTTTCCGTGAATTTGATTTCTATAACACTAATTTCATATCCGCCTTCCAAAGTATGAAATAAGCCGATCCTGGTTGCTAGAGCAAATTGTTGATTATCAAACATACACTGACAATCATCCATCAGCTGAGCTATCCTCTGAAGCCTAAAATATTACTTATACTACCTAGCAAGCAGACCTATGTAATGCAGTAATGCAGTTGTCTGCTTGCAATATTGAGCAGAGCAAGTATTTTTTTAATCAATACTTTGGAGCACCTGACTTAAACAAAACAACAATTGCACAAACAATTTCTGAATTTACAAACAGCTGCAAAACAACAATTGCACATAAAACTATTGTATTTACAAACAACTGATAGTAACAGTCTTAAGTTAGATAATGATCCTTTTAACAGCTGTATAATCAACACACAGTAAATAAATAAAATTAAATATTTCTTCTATTAAAATAACATTGTAACTTTAATGGGCCGCAGGGCAAATCCCTGATGTCCGATTTGGACCATTTCAGATTTATACCTTCCCATATACAATATTTCTAATTATTTAAATTATTAAATTGGATAGCCCACGTTGGGGAACTAAATTACAATATTTCTGATTTTCTCTGTGAGAAAAGCCACACGTTGCGGCGTCAAATTTTATGTATCTCAACTTTTGTGAGAGAAATGCCCCACGTTGTGGAAGCCAAATTACAATATCTCTACCTTTTCTTATGGAAAATGCCACACGTTGTGGTGCCAAATTTATTACACTCCACTTTGTTAAATTATCAAATTTAATAGCCAACGTTGGGGAACTAAGTTATAATACTATTAGATTACCAATGCAATTCAAAACACAAAATAGGTTTACAATTTTAATACTTCTTTAATCGAAAGAAAGAAAAAATTAATATATATATGTACAATATTCACAAAACAAGTTAATTCAAATCAAATGTTCGTTATAGTCTTTATAACACTCTTAGTATCTCGGGGGGTCAGTGCCGACTTTTCCCAATATTATTTTATTGAAAAACAAAAGTAATGATTAAAAAACAGTTATTCTAGATAAAGATGAAAATTGAAAAGGGGAAAGGAAAATAGTACAATGTGTTATAATGTATGTGTATGTAGGTGTATCAAAAGGGGAATTATATCGAAGTTAAATTTATACTGATGGTCCAAACAAATTCTTCTTATAAAAGTATTTTACAACGTCTTTCCAAAATATGTAATATTAAAATCTTCACTGATGGATGGTTTGAAATATAGATAGAGTTAATTCAGGTAAGTACTTATAGGCCTATGGATAGATCTCACCCAGTTTATAACTTCTTCTTCTGGTTATGGGACTTTAAATGATTATTTATTATTATTACACTTCACTTGAGTTAAGGTAAGTTATTTATTTAAACGTAGACAAAGTTTGAACACTAATAATCTTCAATTTATTGGAGAGCGTTGGTCATAGGTCTTGCTTCTTAGGCGTCTCTTCAACAATTAAAATCCTGGGATCAAAAGTGGCTTGCTTTGGGCCTTCAGGAAATGGGTACATAAGGCCTGGTGAATTTCGTATCTTCTGGGGTGTGGATTGTTGTACAGAAAAAAGTAATTTAAAATGTAATGTATTTATTTGGTGTTGTTTTGATTAAATTTTGAAATAATTTTGTTTTACAACTAATATTGAATAATAAAATTAAAAAGAAATTGATTAAATAAGAAAATTGCATAAAAATACCAAAAATAGCTCCTTGTACAAATTATTTTCTAACATCTACTATTTACAATTAAAACTATACATTTGGCTTTTAAACTGGTGTTTTCCGCGTTGCAAGCGGTCACATGACTGTGGGCGGGGCTTAATAAACATGTCGTCTTCCTCTATCTAACTTTTGCCGTTGTTTCGTCGACTTTCAATGGATTGTTATGGCTTAACGGTATTTCCTATAAAATTTTGCCAAAGACATTTTTGATGAAGAATCTTTCATTCTATCTAATGGTGTTCTTCATTTTTTGATTTGAATTTTGGTTCTCTTAGGATCGATGATTGTATTTCTGATATGGCCTAGATTTTAGTATGCCGGTCTGATTTCGAGTGGATTAAAAAAATGAATTTCGGTCGCACGCTTGTTGATGGAGTTAATCTTATAATTTGGATGGATTGGTTGATTAATTTAGATGAATTTTGATATAGGAAAGATAGGGATACGAGGTCTGGAAATATTATTAATTACGTAAAATGTTATCGAAAGTCGGGTGTTTTAGAATCTTGTTAATTTGTTGCTTGTGATTCCGTCCGCTAGATGCCGTCGGTCGGATTGTTTCTGAATGATTTTTACTATCAATCTTCTGTCTCTCTCGCACTCATGCGTGTTTAGTTGAAATATATTAATGTATGATTCTTTTGGCTTGTTAATAATTTTGTGATATATTTTGAATTGTTACACATAGTTGGTTACTATGACCGTACCAAATTTCGTGCGGATCACTTCAGCCGATCAGGAGGAGTGTGTGGAAATAAAAAGCCAGAGTGTAGAATAAGAGCTTCGCTCGATCCCCTCAAAAAGAATTTCCGCAAATACGTTTCCTGTACCACAAGACCGTAGCTAGGAAAACTTTACGGGGAGGGGTCAGGTCAGGACCGGGGATTTGAATGTAAACCCTTTCAACACGTTCACTGCTAAGGACCCACATGTGAGCTTGATACTGAACACTATAAGAAGCTGACTCCCACCACTCGAATTAACTCCGAGTCTACTGCGCATATCAAGACCATGCTAGACCTTCTCGAGTTGTGGGGGGGGTCAGGTCAGGACCGGGGATTTGAATGTAAACCCTTTTAACACGTTCACTGCCTAGGACGCACATGTGGGCTTGACACTGAACACTATAAGAAGCTGACCCCCCACCACTAAAATTTACTCCGAGTCTACTGCGCATATCAAGACCATGCTATACGTTTTCTAGTATAATTTTGTGAATTCTCTCAACTCACGTCAGAGCTTTAGCATCGTGGTAGAACTGTTTACCATGTAGTAATCATGAAAAGTTCATTACATTTAATTTTCCCTTCTCGTAAATGTTAAGCAGTATTGAGAGAAATCTATAAAATATGTTTTAACAACCGGACCAACCCCCAACTTTTCTCTCAGCACATTCAGTACCTACATAAAACCTCGCCTACAACACGGCAGATCCTTACATCAACACTTAACGTAACTCGCAGAAAGACCTCGTAAAACCAAACTGTTACTTTGTTCCCTTCTGTTATACGGTGTAATTACCTTCGTGATTTTATTCTTGTGTCAAAATAACAAATTTGGACATACTCAAAGAAAAACTTCTAGAGTAGAACAGTAATTAAATTTAGTGTAAAATTTGAAAATCCATCTATATAATTATAAAATCCAAAACCCACTCACTCACACACTGTTAATAGTATCTCAAAAACCACAACACCTAGGAACGTGAAATTTTGTAAAACTATTCCTCGTAGGAACTAGAAGCGCAGTACGAAAGGATTTTAAAATATTTGGCCTTCAAGGGTTGAAACAATGCCTAAAAACAATAAATATACATTTTTATACTTTCCTTAAAGTTAGAGAACTGATGTTTTGTAAATTTATTTCTTAACAAGATACATATAAAAAATAACACAGTTTTACATTTTATCACGTTTTGCTAAGGGGTGGAAATGTAGTAACAACCCCTAAAACAATAAATATTAATTTGTATAGTTTCCTTAAAGCTAAGGAGCTGAAGTTTTGTACACTCATTTCTTACAAGAGATATATAAAATTAAACCAATTTCACATTTTGTTACTTGTTGCTAATGGGTGAAAATGTGATAACATTACCTGAAAACAATAATTATTAATTGGTTTTTTCCTGAAAGCTAGAGCGATGAAATTTGGGACTTATAAATTTTAAAGAAAATATTTATTGACGTAAGCTGATCAAAACTATTCCGATCGCATATGAAAGACGTATCTGGCCAATCGGCAACCCTCAGCCAAGACTGTGATTTACCAGTCTGTAGATTTAGCTGTTGAAAAAGAAGACGCTCTTCACTCTGAATTATTTATTTAATTTACTCAGCTCACATAGCGTGACGAAGACGATTGACGGCCGGCCAATGAACAAAAATACCAAACTAATTGGAAATACATGTAATAATTCACTTTCTTGAAATGAAAGATGAAAGAAAACGTGAGACAAATTTTAAAATTCTGTAACATAATGATGCAACATAGCGAAGCACGGGTATTCAGTTAGTATAAGCGGCTTGGTCCTGACTGAATGACATATAATCAAAGTGGAGCAAAAGCTACTTAAGATAGCATTACGAAAATGTAAAGGTATATTCTTATGCGGTTATAGATGCCCACTAAGAATGCTTTTATTACAAAAAAATTTATAAAAAGTTTGTTTCTTGTCCAATAAGAAACTCTGAGCCACAAGTTCGGTGAATAAAACTACACAAATAAACTGAAACCCATTTATTAATATAGCTATTCTAGTTCCCTGATGTACATTTCAGTAACCAAGTTACCATCATCGGAGGGTTATAAATCTAAACTAAAGCTAACAATAATGAAACATAAACTAAACAGACCAATTCTCCTCCTTTTCCCACCTTAGGTAGATCAACCAATCATGAGTGACCACGCCAAGGACTTGTTTCCAAAAAGCCAGATAGAAGAGGCTAACGGTACTTGTCCCTGACCTTGGGAATGGCCCAAGGTTGAGACTGAAACGTGTTACACCGATAAAATAAAACTTCTTAAACTACCGGAAAATAGTGTACAATATAACTTACAACTTATTAAAATAAGGAATAATATATTTTTATAACCAATGGATAAAGTTAGAATATAATACAAACTAAACAATAAATAAGCAAAAAAACTTGCATACGAATATATAAGTACAATGGAACAGCTAAATACTACGGCTGATAAATGGCAAGGTTTTACCTAGGTTTCAACAAAGAGAACAAACATGAAATAAGTTTGAGTACAATTTTCTGCCAATCCTAACGTAACAGTTCCTCCATTATCGAGACCTATTTCAGTACTGGATTCATCCGTTATGGAATCGTCTAGGTATAGTTAGCCACGCCACTCCTCCTACTACCGGTATTTCTTCTTATGTAACCTGTTATGTAATATGTTATGTAACACGTTATGTAATATAAACCTACTCTTTTGTTGTATTTACTATTATAATTTTTTTTCTTTTTTTTCTCATATTTTTTACAATTTTAGATTTTGGAAAGTTATTTCTGATTGACTGTTAATTTGTTCATTAATAATATTTTCTCCGTTCATTTTTAGTTTGAAAATTTAAATGTTTTCCATTATATTTAACCGTCTTCCTTTGTTACTTTGGTGTAAGAGCTTCATTGATTCTTTCATTTCATATGGCAAATGACCCTCATATGAAATGCCATAATGAAATTAAAATGAATGCTCATGAAAAATTAAATTTATATATGTTTTTGGGTTTCAAACAACTATTTGGGAAATTGATCTACTCACGAAGGTGTTGCCAGCATGTACCAAATATATTGCCATCGGTCACCACGGTAAAAGCCGTGGATTTAATTCTGGTAATTTTACGGTATTTTATGTTTTGATTGTTTTTGGGGGAACCAGATGGGCTATAAGGCCACGTAAAAAACAAAATGTGCAGAATTATTTCGTATGTCTATTTTAGAAAACTTCAAAACAATTTAATTCTAGTACGAAAAATCTTTAAAAAAATTTACTTGCGGTCAAAAAATTTGGTCTACTTAGGGTAAATTTTTTTGGCTAACGAACTCGTCCAAGCGACTTAGAAAACCAACCTGTTTACCAAATTTGGTCCAAATCGGACGTAAAATGCGTCCGTTAGAGTGCGCACACATACATACATAAATATATATAGGCCCTACAGTGTGTAAATTAAGTATCGAAACAAATATGTATTTTTCAAACTAAAATAGGTACAAATATTTTGTTTGTGGTATTGACTCTTAACAAACGTTCCTGATTTTCTGACATAAAAAAAAATTATATTTTTACTCCTCCATCTAAAAAAATTTTGTAAAAAATGAAATTTACGAAATCGATTTGGAAGCAATATTTTAGATCAAGCACTTTGAAATAAACATATTTTGTCTCTTGAAATTTTTTCTAAAAACTCTTCCTTTTCGAGATATTAGCAACTTTATGTCAATTTATTTCAACACGTTTAGGTCCGCCATTTTGTTTTGGGTGGTCCGATTTTTATTTTCTTTATGTCATTTTCCTAGTCTTAAATAGACCTTAAAAATGAGGTATCACATGACCATACTTCCCATTTAAAAATTTAAGTTACCCCCTACCCGCCACCCCCTTAGGAGGTTGAAATTTTTTTTAATGTCAGAAAATCTGGAACGTTTGTTAAGAGTCAATGCCACAAACAAAATATGTGTACCTATTTTAGTTTGAGAAATACATATTTGTTTCGATACTTAATTTACACACTGTATATAATATATATATAGGCCTACACATATATGATTTTTAATGACACCCTAAAACGTGTTCTGGGGACCATGATCGGTGCTCATTTGCTACTCCCGACCTTGGGTCTTAACATAAGGGCCACTGCAATAGCTCATTTTTCCTATGGAAATTCGTTATTAATATTGACCAAAAACCGAATTTTCAAAACAAATTTCAAATTTTTTTTTACTTTTTCGACCTCCCCAGATGTAAAGATATTTTTCTTTTCAACTTTTACCTAAAATATTACAAATCCACAGACTTTGCTCAGGCCCGATTTTTTCTCGGGTCAAGGTCTTTTAATGACTGGGCTATAGATAAACCTTGTTACAATCATTACAACTGACTTCATAAATACCGGACTTCTCCAACGTCGGAATTTTATCTTTAGGATTGCCTAGTAAACTGTTAAGGTTGTTTCGACTTTTGTAAGCAATCTTGATATCAAAATTTTTAAAGATAGATCCCAAACCATTGGTGAGGGCTGACTCAAAAGGTAAACTGCAAAATCTAACTTTACTCTTGACCGGTTGGAGAGTCGTAGTATTTAATCTGTCATGCTTTAGTCTCTGTTTCCTAAGGATATTTAAACAACTTTAGGCTCAAAAACGTTAAACACCACTACATCTTTAATTTGGTTAATTTCTTTTATGAAACGGTTCTTAGTTAAAGGCACTTTAATGGCTCTGTATATCAAGCTATTGAAAGCAGCTAATTTATGTTGAATGCAGTGTTTCTTATTGTTTAAATTAACCACAGTACTCATTGAACATCTATTGTTTCTTGTATTTAAGGATTCAAAGTGGTTTAAGGAACAATTTAAAATAAGTATTACATTATTTGTTTGTAATAACAGAGTAAGTACCCACCGTATTGTTATGTTTGCTGTGTTGGTTTAGTACGAACTAAAAAATCATTGTAAGTAACTCAACTATTATCCTTCATATTTACATTTTTTATTTGTTTGCCTTACTGGACTGGGTATAAATATTTCATAAATACCTGTGTATCACTTTTTGTGCTGCTCACAGTCCTGCTTAATGTCTCTATATTTAACGAGACAACGATCGTTTCGCCATCGATCAGGCATTTTCAAGTCACTTTAAAATTCATAAACAATAATTGGCATTATTTTAACGCACATCAAAAATATCACATAAAGTTTTACACACCAAAAATTACACAACACAATTAAAATTTTTTAAAATAAATTTAAAAAAACAAACGAATATTAATTTAATGTACACAAACAGACAGGAGTACATGTGCAGGCTTAATAAATGTAAATTTTTAGACCGGTGTGTTGTGATTTGTGTACATTAAATTAATATTCGTTTTTTTTTAAATTTGTTTTAAAAAGTTTTTAAATTGTGTTGTGTAATGTTTGGTGTGTAAAACTATATGTGATATTTTTGACGTGCATTAAAATAATGCCAATTAATGATTATGACTTTTTAAAGTGACTTGAAAATACCTGATCGAAAGGCGAAACGATCGTTGTCTCGTTAAATATAAAGACATTAAGCAGGAAGGACTGCGAGCAGCACAAAAAGTGATACACAGGTATTTATGAAATATTATCCTTCGGACAGTTACATCATTCGATAAGGGCTACAAAAATGATGTCTTGACATTTATTTGTTGTTAAAATGTACCGTTTTTTGGGTAATTCGGGTTTGAAATTCTCAAACCGTCTCCATTTTGAAACGCATGATTGGATACAATCGTTTATTTTTCTTAAAACATATCATTGTTAGGTTAAACGTCGTGTCAAGCGTGAACTCAATCGGTCAAACCGTTCACGAGATATCAACTATTTTATAAAAACAAAAACACACACACATACAAACAGACAGACGAAGAATTTAGCTCCTTAAACCCATGTTTATATTGAGAAATATGTTTGCCCCGATCCTAGGAACAAATCCACAAAAGTAAAGTGTCCCCAAAGAGTTCGGGGACACAATGCATAGGTACTTGAGCATGCGCTATAACGTCTTACCCTCTCCTACTCGACTGTGAGTCTTCAGTACAGTCACTACCAAAAAGTGTTGATATACAATCAACACGACTACATACCAGACATGAATTAGGTAGGGCAGGCGACTCTGACTATACTCCACCGCGAGAGGGGAAATGTGGTGGGAGCCGGCGTAGGAGACTTGCACACCCCCTCTTCGCGCTCCATCATAATTGGCGCTCTCTTGTGCGTCTGTTTGTGTAAAACTACTGGAAGTCTATGGTTTTGTTGAATTGAATGAATATACTAGTATGTATTTAAGAGAACTTGGTCGGCTGCGGCTCATTAACTTTTTTTGGAATTGTTATTTATAAACATATGTTTATAGAAACCTCACAGGTGTCCATTATTGTTTCTGTATTTTTTGTTTTGTTAGAAAGTGGTTTTATTATTTCTTTAGTTTGATCAAATTTGTGTTAGTTTTTAATTATTATTATAATTGTAACAAATAGTTTGTTATTATAATTTGAGTTCTGTAATTCAGAAACAATAAAAAACCAATCAATCTATAGATTTAAATAGAAATGTAAATGTTCCTTTCTTCAAAATCTTATATCTCCGTAAGTTCTTCACCGACTGCTTTGAAATTTGGACACAAAGTTTCATTTGAATATTGTTTTTTGAAAAAACAACGCCAAGTTAGACGTAAAAACAACAAAAACTATACCTAATATTTTACGTCAATGGGAACACCCTGGAAAATCATAAATATGTTTATTGTTGTTACAGTAATCAGCTGTTTGCTATAATATTTACATTAAAAGCTGATTTTAAATTTTGAAGCGATTATTTGTATATATAACTTTTAGGTTAGGTTTTCTATTAAAGTGTAAACCTGAGCCTTTCTGGTTCTTTTAACCTTTATTATAACTGCTGTTATAAAATATACGAACTAATTTGATTTGGACATTAACCATCTTAGCTTTGAGGTTGCTATTAATCCTACGCCTTTATCATAACATAATTGTGTGTATAGAAGGTCCCAACGGGACTTGCGTGAGGGGCACGCAGGGGTCTCCCCTAGTCAAAAATAAAAGATAAAATTGCATATTATCTTCACGAGTTTCAGTAACTCAACATACTGTAGTTGTAGGTTATGCCTTGCTATGGCCGCCATGAATTCATACTTATAAACGTATTTCAAGTGGTAATTTATTATTATTTCTAAATACATTACAGTCTAGTTTGTTGCAACGCATTCATAGAGGTAGTCGAAATTGTTAACATGTTAAAATATAAACCGTGGTTGCGTTAATTAACAGAAAAATGTTGGCCATAATCCGACATTGGGCAGAGATAATATATGCAGTGAATACATGCTTATATAATGGTACTGTATATAGTAGCGATAAGTTATATGAAGAGGGCTGTACAACTCTTCATGTCGACTGCAATGCCATCATCATTCATTCTCCACTCTCCACTTAACTATGCAGATTATGTACTGTTTAGATTAGAGAGAGTGGGCTGGAACGTAATTTATTTGCAAACATTTTTCTTCTTTCTCTTGTATGTTCTTTAATACAGTACTTCAAGTTAATTCAATATTGTAATTTAAGAAATCAAACGCTGATTTTTGCAATGGTATCCTTATATATTATTTGTCAATGTTTTTTTTCGTGGCAATGCCATACCTCCCTTAATTCTTCATCAAAATTAATGATTCAAATATAATTTTACAGCTTATGTTCCCCTCTATTGACGAAAAATAGACAAAGAGCTTAAAATAAATGTTTTCATTACAGAAATTTATATAAAAAAACTTAGATATTATATTTCATATGGTTCCTAATGAAAGGCGCCATCTATTAACAATCTGTTTAACTAACATGACAGCTGTTGGTTAGATGGTTTACATTCTATGTATGTGTAATCTATCACAAAAATCTAACAAATTGAATCAACGTAAAGCGTTATAAATAGTTATAAACTGTTTTTATGAAACAACATAAATACATATATACGAAACAAACTGAATTTCGTACTGAATAAGAGTATTGAAACAGAAATTTTTGCACGGGTCAGATAGTCAATGTTATTGATAAATACATAATATATGTAATAGTTTTAAAACTGCATACAAATGAGTTTAATAACTTCTGTTTGCTTTCGTTAATGTCATTTTAAAAAACAGACTATATTTATCCACTTCTTCAAATTATAAATAAATGAAAATATTTTCAAGAAATGTGTTCGTACTGCATAGCCATAACCTAAAATTGAATTAAGGATTTGATCCAACGCAGTTGTTATATTTAAAACTAGGGGAAACCCCTGCGTGTTCCGCACGCCAACCCTGTTGGAACCTTCTTTACACATAAACATGTTATGTTTTCTTTATAATAAAGGTGTAGGATTAATAATAACCCCAAATCTAAGATGTTAAATATTCAAATCAAAATATTATTTCGTATATTTTATAACAGCAGTTATAATAAAGGTTAAAAGAACCAACAAGCTCAGGTATACACGTTAATAAAAACCTAACCTAAAAGTTAGAAATACAATCAATTGATTCAAAGTTTGAAATCAGATTTAACGAAAATATTGGAGCAAACAGCTGTTGTATCTGTTATTTTATTTAATTGGTTGCTATGGTAATGAATGTAAATAGTTGGTTCAAAATTCTAGGCCTAACCTAAGATTTTTCCGACTAAATTTACAAATATTGAAATAAATAATGTTTTTATTGTAAAGATACCAAACATTCGTTTTTATTCATTCGTTATTTATTGTTGGTAGGCCTACATCATATCAGGGATCATCTCATTAGTCATCAGTCCCTGATACTTATAATAATAAAAAGGAATCACATAGCCCATTATACTCATATACCATTTCAAAACATTAGCAATAAGATCTCATCATGTTTGTAAAAATCATATAGGCTTAAGTGTAGGCCAACACAATGTAAAAGGAAAGAAGAAATAATAATTTTGAGGAGGGAGAAGAGGCATAGTTTAGAGGAGCATATAGAGAGGAAGAAGAAGGTAGTTAATTGTGAAGAGTTTGTTACTAGCTTTGTTTGAGAACAGTTGATTATTTATTTTAAAGCAGACAATTTAAAATATACCACATAAATCTGCTAGATTATACAAAAAGAAGAAATAATGTGTTACGCCAATCAAGTTAATAAATAATCGCAAGTACAGATTACAAAAAAATAAATAAAAGTATCAAATTATAATATCTACCTTAAGCTATTTGGGTGAGTCAACTATAGTTATTCATTACAATACATCAGATCTGCAGGTTCTCTATTATAAACTTTATACCTTTTTAAAATTACCCAACAAATAACATCATTAGCTTCCTCAATCTAAAAAACTGATCAAAGGACTATCTTATTTTAAGCAGAACATTTTAGCGTAAGTTAAAAATAAAATTGTAATCATCCATCAATCATTCCATACGAATCAATCACTATTCATTAGCCCTAAGTATAAAAATAATTGTTTTAGTACTTTAATTAAGAATTTTGTTAATTTGTTATTGACGTTACAAAAAATTGTGTTACAAATATAACCGTTCGCAAGCCGGCAAAATTTATAAACATTTAACCCCGAGATAATTAAACTCATGTGTACAAAATGTGTATTATAAAGTGATTGAATCATTTCATTGTACCTCTGTTTATTTGTAAATCGAAGTTACAAACAGGGAAATTCGTATAATAAACAACATTGAAAGAATTATATAAAATTATCGGAATTAGTTATAGCCTATGTTACTCAGGGATAGTGTAGCTTTTTATTAGTAAAACTATTTTTTCAATCGGTTCAGTAGTTCCGGAGATTACCCTCTCTACATACAATCAAACAAATGTTACATCTTTATAATATTAGTATAGATTTGGGTTGCATAGATTAAAAATGACACATAATTTCCTTTATAGAATTAGTATTTTGTCTGGCACAGTTAGTTGATATTCTCCAGATCTGTTAAAGGATGTCCCATTGAAAAATGAAAACGTTATAAAGTAAACTAACTTGCATAACCTACAATTTAAATAACCATAACTTAATTTGAAATTTCCATCAACTCGCGTCAGCAGAGCAGCTACGTCATTGAATTATTGAATTTCACTTCACTTAACTTTGCATCGTAAATAAACCGTGGTTAAATATGTTAATTCGCATTTTTCATAATCAAATTTCTAATTTTAACTTGTGACAGTTGTGCCAGTGAACTACATTGTCGGTTTTGTATAAAGTAATTCAAAGTTTTATGAAAAGTCAGTAAATGCAAAGCAACAGGTCACTTACCTAAGATGACGAAGGATAATAGTTTACTTAATGGAAATAATATTCTGATATATTCTTACAAAAACTGCAGGTTTTATGAGGACGATATTTCACATAGCAGAAATGTGACGGCTTGGAGGAAGCTATATACAAAGCTAATGGAGTCGGTCGGCATAAACTGGAGACAATTTATACACAAAGTTTAGCCGTTAAATTATTAAATTGATGATTTGTATGAACTTAAATACTCCATGGAAATTTCATTCGAAACTTTCCATTCTAAATACAATACGTTTAAAGTAAACAGGTCGAGTTGAATATAAAGTACTTTTAGAAATCGAGAATATTGTTAGGCCAGTTAATTTGGATCAAAAACGGGCCGTGGTTGGACTAAATTGAGCTGGAAATGGTTTTAGTCTATGCACTTTATCTATAACTAGAGGGCTCCGGTGACTCGCTTCGCTCGCCAACCCCAGCGGTGACTCGCGTCGAAGCAAATGCAAACAGGTTATTTTATATAAATAGGCCTTACTATTAAATTATAATATGTCTTATTTATTTTAATTAGGATATAACATAGTATTTTCTTATTTTTAAATTACTTAATTTATTAAGGGTTTATTCTCTAGTTTTAAGGAAAGTATAACAATCAAATTTTTTACTACATTTTCATCAATTAGCAGAACGCAAAAAAATGTCAATGTATGATACTTTTTTTATATGTTGTAAGAAATAAATGTAAAAATTTTCAGTTTAGTAACTTTAAGGAAAATATAATAATTAATATTTAATTTATTACTTTCTCACTATACTATAGTATAGAGAAAGTATAGTGATCGCAAAAAAAGATCGATGTTGAGATTTTTGTTAAAATATCCGTTTTGGGACCCCTTGAGTCCAAAAAAGCGGTTTAAACAAAATGTCTGTCTGTATGTATACAAAGCTAGAGCGAAAATTATTCGATCGATTTCAAACAAATTTACACCAGACATGTCAAGTAGGTATGTATACATGCACGAAAAACGGTTTTGAAAAATTTTGAAAAACAACCCCCTTTTTGGCAAAAAAACCCCAAAAAATCTGTTATTATTTTTTTATAAAAAAACGGCCTTAACGATTTTCAAAAAATTTGGCTTATTAGTAGCCTTTAATGTACCCATATGCAAAAAAACCCGCATCTTTCCAAAAATTCTTGTTTAGCTAATAATAATAATAATAACTGGTTTTTGGAGTGTTTTGGCCATAAAGGGGGTTGTGTTTCAAAAATGTTCAAAACCTTTTTTCGTGCATCTATACAGGCCTAACTGCAGTGTTTGGCGCAAATTTGTTCGAAATCGATCGAGTTGTTTTCTCTCTAGATAATAATAATAATATTTATTAACTAATCTTTTACTTTATAAATCACCTCTCCTACCCAAACTACAATTATGAAGTCACAGTGAATCTGTTTAATAGTTTAAATATGTTTGTGAGAAAGTATGTGCCAGTTCCTGGTACCGTTTGTTGTTTTAGGGGTTGTTTTAACCCTTAAATCAAAATCAATTCTAGCCTATGTTACTAATTATAGTGTAGTTTTTTTATTAGTAAAACTATTTGTTCAATCGGTTCAGTAGTTCAATCGGTTCACAAAAAAACCAAAACAAAAAAAAAACCCAATAGAGTAGAAGAAGATAAGTTTCCGCTGATTTCTGTGGTGTACTTTAATAACTGCTACTAGCGTTAACCTCAATTTTGTATCCTAATTTAAAGTTGAAGGCCTATTGTGCGTTATGACGTGTAAAATATAAGCAACTACTAAATTGGAGTAAAAATAATAAGCAATCAAATTTAAGTTTAGTAACCGAAAAGCTACATTATATTTGAGATATTCGTTTTATTCACATTTCACAGTACAGACAACGTTAAAAATGATCAGTAACGCGCGCTGCTACCTGTGGACAAAACTAATAACAATGATTTGCCATCTACTTAGCCACAGCCTTATCTATTTCTTATATCTTGAAGCCTATCAAATGTTTCGCAATGCCATCCCTTATCAACAATGAGTCATCTGTTTCAGTTAGTGCTTGAACACAGTGTAGGTATTTCAGGTTATGTTCGTAGGGTGTATTTTGTTTACCAAATTGGTATTATAATTGTTTTATTGTACGAAGTTTTGTGCTCAATCGGTTTAACGGACGATATACGTGTTTTTTCGGTTTAATTAAACTGTTATTTAAAAGAACTATCATCAAATTAATCGTAAGTTGACCTTGTTTGTTTTTATGTAACTAGCTAACTAAAAATAAGGTAAAAATTTACTTTAACTTGTCAATCGATTTCTAAGGGAATTTGATATACCTAATATGAAAGAACACATCTAACTGATTGTAGAAACAACAAAAATTTTCCCGGGAAATAATATTTGTAGGAGTTATGAAAGAAATAAAAGTTGAAATTGTATAGGTTAAGTTTCGACTTTTCCGCGATATTTGACGTAATTATAACAAAATAAATCACTTCACATAAACCAAACATGTAAGAATTAAATAAACTAAACAATATTAACCCCAAAAGTATCCACAAAGAAAGAAAATGTGAAAATAATGAAACAAAACGTAAATTACGAAAACAAATACATGGAACAATAGAAAGTACAGTATAACTGCGTATTTAAAATGGAAATTCATCAACGTTGCCAAATCGAACAATAGGTTATTGTACTGAATAAGGTGTGTATAAATCAAGGTCACTAGATAGTAAAGGTTGCCTCATAGTCATGTAGACAAACTCAAACCTCCACTTTTTTTGATATTTATCAAATAAGGCAACCTTTACTATCTAGTTACCTTGTGTATAAATATCTATTTGAAACCTGTGCAGGCTACTACTAAACAGCTGACCGCAACATTTGAATCTCATTGGTTTTATAATATTTCGTCGTATTATCACTTTATATAATTAGAATTAAAAAAAAAAAAAAAAACTAGAGGACTAACCTAAACTATAATTACCTTTTCTTGGAAGCTGTCGTACAATCCTTTGGTTTTTCGTCAATCTAATATCATGACGGCCGTTTCAACTATTTATCAGTCATTTTCAAATGTT
>JAGFPH010000685.1:441321-452896 GCA_018207615.1 Philaenus spumarius | reverse complement strand
TCTGTGCTGTTGAGATCAGTTGAGTTGAGTGGGAAAACAAAAAAATTTATAAAAACTAAACAAATAAAATACAAAAATAGATATAAACCAATTTAAGATACCAAAAAAAAAAAAAAAAAAAAAAAATACAAAAAATATAATTCCTTACTCGGTACGGCTGTTTTCACTAGCACACGAGGGGATTTTTTTTTTATTGTTTCATCTAAGCTTACAAACTTTAAATATTTTCAAAATTCAAAAAAGTCACGACTTTACTTTTAAAAATATAATCAAAATGGCGGAGTTATTAAAAGTCGTTGACAATTTAAGGAAGTCCGAACTCATTTTTGAGGTGGTTGTCCGTGGTGGCAGGTCTGATACGGTGATGTCTTTGCGTACCATTTTAAGAGGTTTCTTACAAACAAACAAGGAACCGAATTTAGCTATTCTCACGGAGACCATACTAATCGAACAAATAGAGCTTGCAAAAGACTCTTTAGAAAGTTTGAGCGAAGACATTGAAGCTCTAAATTTAAATAAATTGGATAAGGTAATTAAAATCACGGCTAGAATGAATCTCTATGAGAAAAGGCTGAATATTTTATTACAGGCTTCTAAGTCGATAAATTTAAGCGTAAGTTGCACGGTGACGGAAGATTTAACTTCGTTGCTTGCTGATTTTGACACTTGCAAGCAAATGTTTACAAGAGTCAAACAAAATTTTCAAAAGGATAGTCAGGTGGCATCGGCGGTTTCACAAGTGCCCATTGCGACAGCCTCCCAAACAGGACTCCTAGTAAATTTGAACAATACTGATCATGATATGAATGTATTAGGGGCTAAAGTGCCCATCCCTGTGGCAGAAAGTCAAAAACCAAGCGGTTCAGATTTTCTCTATAGTAAGTTAAACCACCCAGCCGAAAAGTTAATATGTACACTTCCTTACACCGATGGGTTTGATCTCGAAAAATTAATCAAGTTCATCAAGGTAGCACTAAAATTAAGCAGTATGTATCCAGACATAAAACGTAAAATTTTAAGTATCTTATTGCCCTACGCGCAAGGGCCCTTAAATTCTTGCCTGTTGAAGCACACGACTTTTGCTGACTTTCATAGGGAGGCTCTAAACAATTTTATACCTGCAAAGCGTCGTAACACCTTGGAGCAGGATCTCTTTTATCGTCCCCAGGGACAGAGGGAGACCTTGCACCAATTTGTTCATGATATTAAGGAAGCAGCACAGGTACTGCTCATCAATAAAACTGAGTTAGAAGTAACTGAAGTAATTATAGACGCTCTTTCTCCTGAAGTCAGGAATTGTCTGGTCTTCGCCAGCAAACCACAAAATTTTAACGACCTTGATAGGCTTTGCGCACAAGTAAACAACACTTTGTTCGTGGACAGGGAAAGGGGAAACAAAGAAACAAATCAGGACAGGCCAGAAAGAGAATTTAGACCCTTCAGGTCAGCTCCAAGTTGTCACAGATGTGGTCAAAGGGGTCACGTAAGTCCCCAGTGCCGAAATGCGCCCTTAGCCCAAAATAATGTGAGGACAAATTACTATACACACGATCCAAAAAACGAAACAAGGAGGGGAAACTATTCGGGTTATCCTTCACTGCTCCAAAAAAGAAAATTGCCGACTATAGTCATATAAAATTTTACCAATCCTTTTTCAATAAAGGTAGGCCTTATAAACAAAGAAACTCAGTAAACGTAGAGCAATATGCTTCATCCACAATAAATAACAAAATAATAAATAAACAACCATCAACTGGAAACCAGTTTAGACAAAAAATATCCAATCAGTTTAACCTAACTCCCAACTGCTTTTTGTGTAAAAAAACTGGACATTATATCTGGGAATGTTCCTCTTTTGTTAGACACAAGAAAAAAATTTCTAACTTTTCAACTGGTCTCAAAACTTCTTTCACCAGAAAGGGGTATAAGCCTCTTAAGTCTAAAGCCTTATGCAATAAAATCTTACCTCTAGTTCAAGTGCAATTTAAAAATTTAAATATAAACGCTCTACTAGATTCAGGATCCGTTAGAAGTATAATGTCTTCTAACCTTTTTGAAAAACTAAAAAACTTAGGAGTAATAAAAAAGGTACAGGAGGTAAGATCAGATTGCGTCACAGCCAACAGTGAAAGGTTGGAAATAACTCTTGCTTGTCTGTGTCATTTTAAAATCGAACATTTTAGTTGGACTTTTAAGTTTCTAGTGGCACCTCAGCTGTCTTGCTCTTTAATCCTGGGTTCCGATTTTTTTCTTAAGAGTCAACTTGTTTTGGATATTTCTAAAGGCACTTTCAATTTTAGTTTTAACAAGGCTAAACCTTTTAACTTAATAAATTTTCAAAAAAAGGTTCCTCCTGCACTGTGTTTGCCTTCCACCGCTCAAGTCTCGCAAGACCCGTTGGGTCACCTAGATAAGCAAAATCAAACCGTCATTCAAGAGTTGATAAAAGATTTTCCAGACGTTCTCACTAAAGATCTAGGCTTAACTGACCTTATTCAATACAACATTGAATTGAAAGATAACATTCCAGTTAAAAGTCAACCTTATCAACTCGCTCCTCCCAAAATGGAATTTCTGAGAGAACATATTAGAGAATTAGTAGATAAAGGGGTGGTGGAGAAAAGTATTTCTAATTATTCATCCCCAGCTTTTCTAGTTCAGCATTCGGAGAAGAAACCCCGGATGGTAATAGACTACCGTAAGCTTAACCAGCATATAGTCGTCGAAGCCGTGCCCCTGCCTAATCTGCACCAGTGTTTTAATTGGTTTGTGGGAGCCAAGTATTTCACTGTGTTTGATCTCAATTCTGCCTACCATCAAATCCCACTAACTCAAAGGTCGAAACACCTAACCAGTTTTTGCACACCTTGGTTGCTCTATCAGTTCACACGAGTCCCTTTTGGACTCTGTACTGGTGCCCAAGTCCTAACAAGACTTCTAGACCAAGTTTTTTCCGATATCAAATTTAAATTTGTTTTCAATTACCTTGATGATTTAGTCATCTATTCTGAAACTTGGGATGAGCACGTAAAACATCTCCGCGAAGTCCTCTCTCGTTTGCGACAGGCGAAACTAACGGTTAACCCCGAAAAGGTTCGTTTTGCCGTGGAAGAGATTAGTTTCCTTGGTCATCTAGTTTCAGCAAGAGGCGTGCAAATAGACCCTGAAAGGACCAAGGCTATCAGAAATTTCCCTAGACCCACCAATCCTAAAGCAGTGTCACGCTTTATAGGAATGGTTAACTTCTTTACCAAGTTTATTCCGAATTTCGCCGAGCACGCCGCACCCTTAAATCTGCTCAGACGTAAGGGACAAAAGTTCGCTTGGAATAAAGAACAAGATGCAGCTTTTCAACATCTGCGTAATGCCATTGCGCAACCTCCCGTACTTCGAATGGCAAATTTTGACAAGCCTTTTGTCCTGCAGACGGACGCAAGTTCTTGCGCCCTAGAAGCAGTGCTACTCCAAGAAATTGACGGGTGTCGCCAACCTATAGCCTATGCTTCCCGCACTCTCACCCCAGCGGAAAGAAAAGCCTCTTCAGCGTACGAGTCAGAGTGTCTGGCCGTTGTCTTTGGAGTAGAAAAATTTCGACAATACCTCGAGCATCGCGAGTTTCTCTTGGAAACTGATAATCAAGCCCTTTCTTGGCTACTGGCGCGTCCTAGACAATTAGGCAAAATGGGACGTTGGATTGCTAAGTTAACTTCACTTAAGTTCCAAGTGGCACACATAAGGGGAACCCAAAATGTCATAGCCGACTCCCTTTCTAGAATGTTTGAACTGGAGAAACCCTCGGTAGAACAAGAATCTATTTCTGAAATAAACATACCCTGTAATAGCCTTGTTACAAATTTCCCACTAGCTTTCCAAGACATTGGCGCTCAACAGCGCGCTGATGAAGTCTTAGGACCCATTATCTCAGACCTAGAAGCAGGTGTCACTTCTAGTCGATTTTGCCTCAACAAAGGAACCCTCTGTTTAAAAAACCATAAAGATGTCCCCATAAAAATTTATGTACCTCGATCATTAGTAGACTTGGTCATCAACTATTATCATGATTCCCCAGTAGGAGGTCATTTAGGAATCTTAAAAACAAGACTCAAGGTGAGTGAATTTTTCTTCTGGCCTTCACTCATCAAAGACGTTAACAGGAAGGTTCGTAGTTGTAATACGTGCGCAGTGAGCAAGCCCGCTCAGAATAGCAAACTAGGCTATTTATCATCCATAGTCCCGACCCGTCCTATGGAGAAAATCCACATTGATTATGTTGGTAAATTACCACGTACCACAACAGGCAATACCATGATACTGGTCGCTGTGGACCAGTTCTCTAAGTTCACCTGGCTTTGCCCTGTCAGAGAAGCCACTACCTTAAACACCATCAAGGCCTTAAGCCAAAACATTTTTCAAAATTTCGGCTTCCCAAAAATTATAATCTCTGACAATGCGACTTGTTTTACATCTCACTCGTTCCGCAATCACTGTTTCTCTCGTGGAATCAAACACGCAACCTTGTCACCCTATCATCCTCAACCAAACAACGCGGAACGTTTGAACAGGAATTTGAAAGCAGCTCTTATTGCCTACCATTCTAATAGTCAAACTTCCTGGGACATATCACTTTCACGGCTTCAACTAGCTTTCAATTTTGCAACTCACGAGACTTTAAAAACATCTCCCTTTAAAATTCTTTTCAATTTCACCCCTAATACTCCGCTCAGTCTAACCTGGAAGATCGATGATCTTCTTCCCAGGGACAGCTCAAACTCATATGACATCTGGCGTAAAGCCTAAAACAACATCTTTCGAGCACACCAAAGATCTGAGCAAGTTTACAATAAAGGTCGTAGACCACATGTCTTCAAGATTGGCGATCTAGTTTGGTGTAAGACGCACAATCTAAGCTCAGCGATAGATAAAAGGGCTGCCAAACTGATGCCCAGGTGGTCAGGCCCTTTCTGCATTTTGGATTTCTTAACCCCCGTCACAGTAGCCCTATCTTTCCAAAACTCCACGAATTTTGTCAAGAAAGCTCACGTTGAGCAACTAAAACCACACCTTGCCTATTCAGAACCCACTGCTCATTTTTCTAACTGCAACCCAGTTTCAGCAAACTGCACTCAATGTGTTTACCCTACCTGAAAGTGCCCAGTGCACATACTTGGTTTAAGTTGGTGTCAGAGGACACACCTTTGTTTTGCTTGTAGATACAAGCTAACCGGACTCGACATAGAGAACAGCGAGACTGGCCATCTCCATATTTCTCTTTTTAAACAAAACCTAGCGCTAGGTAACTAAGTCAATGAATACCAGAACAATCAATCTTATAAGTCATGACCAGTCATGTACTTGATTTGACTCGTCAGCTTAGGAAACTGATCACTTCCTAAACTTGACCTTATTGCCATCGTGCATTGTATATTAAAGGACATAGCGAGTCCATGCCTAGTATGTAATTTATGTAACTATTCATATCGTAATTGTGTTTTCGTGTTGAAAATCATGGTGAAGGTATCATGTCCAGTTTGTGATTTAGTTTAAGTATATTAGTCTAAGAAATTATTCTTATGTGTAAATACTTCATATCATGATCTAAGTGTTGTATTTCTCAACCCCAACTCCGTTTTTCGCGGGGGGAGATCTGTAGCGTTTGAATAGATTGTAAAATACTAGTACCCCTAATACACCAGCAACCATCCTTGCATCTCTACTTTATGTCCAATACCAGATATCCTATTTCTTAACTTCACCACTGTACGCCGCCACGAATCAGATAGACGTCTGTGTAAACAGAGATAAGCTTCCCTTCTAGAATGCGATGGAACATTTCAGAGTTAACTAGATCGCCTAATCAGGAACACGTCTTCCGCATTAGTTTGTCGGAATGTCTGTAAACCTTGGGTTTACGTTTTCTTGCTGAGTTTAAATATTTTTTTCTTTGCATATGTAGTTAGTAGTAAATGTAAATGTTACTGTATAATGCGTAACGAATTAGTTCACGTCAACTTTGGAAAGTAATTCCGCCTCAACTACCAGGTAAAACATGCTTTTCTTAACCGTTAAAAATTATAGAATTTCAGAATGTCTAAGGTTATACATAAAACTGTATTGTATGTCATTCATTCCATATTTAATCAGTAAATTTTTTTTGAAAGCAAACCATTTTAGTAACTCAAACATAGCCTTTTGCACATATTGTAAAACCTAATCAAATTATACAGTATTAACTAATGTTTCTGTGTAAACTATTCAGTATTGTTTTCCAGTGATTTTTGCTAAGAACTTTTGAATTATAACATATTGTGACAAAAAAAACGCATAATTTAGACATGCTAAATCATACGTGAATGTTTGACCTAGCCTAATTATGATTAACGCTAACGATACTATACCTGTAGATTCATACTTTAAAGTCATTGCATAATACTATGTTTTGTAAAAGTAGCCTGCTAACATATGCTTTTAAACTTGTGGCTAGTTCTAATGCTTTCTGTTTCATTCTGTAGTATTAACTGGACGAAGTAACTACCGAAATACCAGCTTAATAAATGATTGTAAAGAAGGCTCCAGAGTGTCTCTAGAGTTCTACTAATTTGGAACCTTGAGTTGCACCTGTTCAAGTTTCAATTTAAAAAAAAAACATTCAACTAAAAAAAAAAATAATAATAATTTGTCACAAGTGCGTTTCGTCAAAATTTTAATAGAAGATACTTTGTCAACAAACTCAAAAGGTGTAATCGCAAATAAACTCAAACATGTGCACAGTTACATAATTTTAAAATTAAATAAAAAGGCTATCTAGTTTGTAGGCCTACAGTAAAAATTGTATTTAGATAACAAACATATTGGGAGGCGCAATCTGCAGATATTTTCGATATTATAGACTCTAAGAGTTTCTTCAAAATTAAATAAATATTCTTTTAACGTGACGTCACCCTAATAAAATTTACATTTCCAGGTTTAATTAATTTGTTCATATTTTGTTTATTCTTCCAAATTGTTTCTTTTTTTTTATCTTTTCTTAATCAAGTTGGCCAACTATATTCAAGCAAAGGTACCTTGCTTTAAAAATAAAGAAGTTATAATATATATATATATATACATACACATAGACCTAAGTATTCTATTGTTAATTACCTATTGTGGATATATCTATAAATATATGCTAACTGTTATAGAGTGTTGTATATTCTGATTAACTAAACTATAAGCATATGCATGTATGTATGATTATTGAGATCAATAGTCTCTAAGTTTTTTTATTATAATTTATTTTTCTGACATAAAGGGAGGGATTCTATATTTTTTATAATCGGGGAGGGTTTGTAATTCTTTATATCTGTTAAATATTGGACTAATAATTTATATTCTTTTCTTAAGGGCATATAATGTTATCTTCTTTTAATAATTAATAAACAGTTGTTATATGAATGCTGCTTTAATATATAACCTTGTTTTTGTTTGTAAATGTATAACCCGGGCATTTTTGGGAGAATTTCAGGTTCACCAAAAAGGTAAGAGATGCATTTAAAAAAAATTTAATTTATGTGCTGTCTTTTTTTGGGCCCGGCACTCTCTCTTTCTTTGTAGACTGGCACACCACCTTCAAAAACACCTCACATTTCGAAGTGGCATCGAAATCCGTCGCTGACCTATTCTGTTCTGTCATTTCGGTAATTTAACACAACACAGGGTGCAAAGGAACTGATGTAAAATATTATAAACTCATTGTCAGGGTAAAAGAATAGAACCTCCCCACCCCTGGCACACCCCTTAAATTCCAAGAAGAGGAGCAGGACTTGTCCACTGCTTTGTCGCCAGACGCCGAACGCCCTGCATAAATGTCACCATTTGACTCAATAGAACTAGGAACGCCGGGCGACTGTCGCCGGGCGCGAAACCCCTTGCATAAAACCAGCCTTACCCCACATACCCGGCCAGGGGCGGACTGGGTCCTTCATTAGGGCGTAAACCTTGAATAGCCTGAAGGCGCATATCAGAAGGTCTGAGGGTATGGAAAATAATATCCTATATACACGATTTTATACTAATCTGAAAGTAAATTTGTAAATAAAATACAAATGATTTTCTTAGGTTCTTTCTTATTATATTTGTATTGTCCATTACATTTATATAATAAATCATGTACTTCCTGTTTACAACCTGCAACAGCTGTACAATGGCGCTATAAATTTACATAAAATTGTCCATGATATAATTTAACACATAAAATATGCGTTAACAAAAATAGTTTCTTAACAAACATCGTTGGCTGTGGTTCGGATTCCACGTACAACTGTAGGTCCCGTCTTCATTAGCCTTAAGTGCAAAACAGCAAGACGTTAAACACAAAAAAAAAAAAAATTCATTATTGACTAAACTGTTTTTGCATTGACTGAGAACAAACTGTAAGCCTAATTGTTTAAAAAGGCTGTTTTATTATTTGGCTTTAACGGCCGACTAAGAAAATAAAATAAACTAACATTTATTTGTGAATTTGTTTTTGATACTTTTTTGATCTCATTATTTTTTTAAAGTTTAACTTGATCAAGATTGCTTTGGCTTATTCTTAAAACTTTGTCAGATTTTGTAATGAAGAGATAGAAATAAAAGTATGAGATAATTCTGAAAAACAATGTAGCCTATAACTTACAACAACTAAACTATTTACACAATTGACACAACTAAAATCATGTTACAAAGCTAAATTTCATTAAATAATTTTATAAATTACTTTAAAGTCTTTGAGTTGTAAGAAAATAAAATAAATACTAAGTTATGATTTTTCTTCTGGTTCAAAGTATATTCAATACATCAAGAGAACTTTCGTTTTCTCGCTTTTTTCACACAGCTTAGCTATCACATCATTGTCTAAGAAAGTGATTGTCCTCTCACTTTCTATTTGGATTAAGATAGAGCCCTCTAAATAAGATGTAAGAGCCTCTAAATTATCTTGGTTCAATGTTGCTCGAAGTCTTAATTTTACAAATTTGAGTGTAGAGAATGTTCTCTCACAGTTAACTTGTGTCAAAGGGATGGTCAAAATAAACTTATAGACCACTTCAGTTCAGAGAATGATAGAGAGTACATGCATGTTTTAGGGCCTATTCATATATCACATTGAACACACACTTAATACACTGCTTGCATTCTGATGTATTAGAGCAAGTCTTATTTTCCTCTTCATCGGATTCATCATTGCTCGACTCATTATTAGATTTTAATCTGAAAAACTTTCTTCAATTATTGTCAAGTTTAAATCAGACAATACTTCAAACAAGTATTAAAGTTCTTTCAGTTTTTATCTGTCTACATTTTGTACCAATGTTCAAATTTTGTCCAACTTATTTGGTATCAGTCCATTTTTCTTAAATTCAGGAAATCTTCTAGGGTCGAATATAGGCCTAAGTATTTTTTATCTGAAAATCTCGAGTTCAATGACACAATATAGGCCAGTCGGTAGGGGTCAATTTAGACCAAAAGTTCCAGTAATTTACAACACGGCTGATTTTTTTTTATAAGCACATTAAAGTATGTAGATTAACATAAAAAAAAGTTTACCAGTCTATCGATTTCCCAAAGTCGAAAAAAATCGATTATCATTTTTTTTCTCGATTATCCTTAATATTTCAAGCTGGGATGAAGATAGAGAAAAATAAAACATACCACCGTGTAGGAGAGGTATTTTTCAACAAAAAAGGTCATGTGTATTTATTTCGTCCGAGCAATGGTTTGTCTGGAAAAAAAATCGATAATGCAGGTATGTATTTTGCAGCAGGAGAAATCACTAAAAGGGGACATCTTATTCATATAATAAGCGTTGGCTCATTCTAAATTGACTGAATTTTAATATATCGAATTGAAACTTGGTATAGGAGTTAAAATATATATTTTAAACATTTATGCTGAGTCTCAGCTTGTTATCTTGAAAATTACCCGATCTAGGAGTCGATTTCGATTATCGATTTTAGGAGTACCGGACCCACCAATTCATTTTAAACAACTCCAGTTTCGTCAATTTTTGGAATATCAACATCAAATTTGTTTTACAAGTTGAGTACACCAGTATAAATATTCTTAGTAAGAATGAACGATTTTTGTCATGCTATTTTTAAAAACGAGGCGCTTGAAAATAGTCTTCTGTTTTACCTATCTCGTTTTAACTATAGCACCTTTGGATTCAACGACTCCATTTTTGACATTTTTGAACATATCAATTTAAAAATTGGTACATAAGTTGAAAACACAATTGTTTTTTTCTATACTTATTTTAAAAAATATATTAAAAAAATTGACTAATCTGCAGCCGATTAACTCAAGCGTTTTGATGAAAAATCTAAAAAGGTCTAAAATTATACTTTTTTAAGTTACTATAATTGTGCTTTGAAAAGTAAATAATAAAAAAGGTTTATACTCCTTGATCTTGTTTGAATCTATATATTTAACTTGTAAAAAAACTTTTAGGTTGATATTTTTAAGAGTTTCTAAACTGGAGCTGTTTAAAATGAATTGGTGGGTCCGGTACTCCTAAAATCGATAATCGAAATCGACTCCTAGATCGGGTCATTTTCAATGTAACAAGCTGAGACTCAGCATAAATGTTTAAAATATATATTTTAACTCCTAAGTCAAGTTTCAATATGATATATTAAAATTCGGCCAATTTAGAATGAGCCAACGCTTAATATATGAATAAGATGTCCCCTTTTAGTGATTTCCCCTGTTGCAAAATACAAACCTGCATTATCGAATTTTTTCCAGACAAACCATTGCTTGGACGAAATAAATACATATGACCTTTTTTGTTGAACCTCCCCTATACGGTGGTTTTTTTTATTTTTCTCTATCTTCATCCCAGCTCGAAATATTAAGGATAATCGAAAAAAAATGATAATCGATTTTTTTTCGACTTTGGGAAATTGATAGACTGGTAAACTTTTTTTATGTTAATCTACATACTTTAAGGTACTTATAAAAAAAAAATCAGCCGTATTGCAAATTACTGGTAGTTGTAACCTATACCGACTGGGCTAATACACTTTTATCCTGAATTAGTCTTCTTCAGTTGAGTTGACAAAAGCATCTTCATTTGTGTTGCAATCACCATATACTCTCTTGGCAGTTTGTATTCTTTTTTTTTCAATTATGTCTCAATGCACAATTTGTCTGCATCTAAAGAATGGTCTTCATCTACTTTTTTTGTTGATGGAAGTAGTCATGAAAGACACAAATCTGTTAGCAGCCTTCTTGACATCTTCAAATTCAAACTCGTTACGAAGTTTTCCCAAAGATTTTACTGAAATAGAGAAATAGGCACGTTTGAAGATCCGGAACAGTAAACAAAATAAGGTAAGTAAGGCAATTGGACGGCTATACATCGACGAAAGTAAATCTCCAGTAACGTGTGATGAACCGTCAGAAAGCGACACTAGTTCTTCATCAGATGATGACTTTTAAAGTAAGTTACTAATTCGTATTTCTTTTTCCGGGCCTTGAATTATGTTAATTAATTGTTAGAATAATATATAAATACAGGGTGTTGAAAAAGTCTGGAGCCGGTTTAATATTTCGT
>JAGFPH010000685.1:388114-431537 GCA_018207615.1 Philaenus spumarius | reverse complement strand
GAAATTTAGCTTTGTAACATGATTTTAGTTGTGTCAATTGTGTAAATAGTTTAGTTGTTGTAAGTTATAGGCTACATTGTTTTTCAGAATTATCTCATACTTTTATTTCTATCTCTTCATTACAAAATCTGACAAAGTTTTAAGAATAAGCCAAAGCAATCTTGATCAAGTTAAACTTTAAAAAAATAATGAGATCAAAAAAGTATCAAAAACAAATTCACAAATAAATGTTAGTTTATTTTATTTTCTTAGTCGGCCGTTAGAGCCAAATAATAAAACAGCCTTTTTAAACAATTAGGCTTACAGTTTGTTCTCAGTCAATGCAAAAACAGTTTAGTCAATAATGAATTTTTTTTTTTTTTGTGTTTAACGTCCTGCTGTTTTGCACTTAAGGCTAATGAAGACGGGACCTACAGTTGTACGTGGAATCCGAACCACAGCCAACGATGTTTGTTAAGAAACTATTTTTGTTAACGCATATTTTATGTGTTAAATTATATCATGGACAATTTTATGTAAATTTATAGCGCCATTGTACAGCTGTTGCAGGTTGTAAACAGGAAGTACATGATTTATTATATAAATGTAATGGACAATACAAATATAATAAGAAAGAACCTAAGAAAATCATTTGTATTTTATTTACAAATTTACTTTCAGATTAGTATAAAATCGTGTATATAGGATATCATTTTCCATACCCTCAGACCTTCTGATATGCGCCTTCAGGCTATTCAAGGTTTACGCCCTAATGAAGGACCCAGTCCGCCCCTGTCCATAAACTGACATTTACAAGTTGGCTTGGCTTGTAGTTGTCTTAACCTGAAAATTAAGCGATTGTCAATAATCAGGTCTATCATAAACTTGTCCGTTTAATAAGCTTTCATTAAAAATGCGCAACAAATTTAAAATCTGAACTTCTTTTTATACCACCTTTTAAGTCACTTAGAAGGCGAATAGGTACAGCTTCTTTTTATACCTCCTTCAAAGTCTTTAAATATTCGAATAGATACATTATAGATACAATCCAGATGTTAAAAAATACTGTGCAATGCTCGTTCACCCAGGTACAAACGAGCCAAAGATTAACGAGCCATCTGAGACCGTAGGCCGAGGCGTGGTTGGGATGGGAAGCGTCCAGGGGCAGAGCTCCTAGTATAATTGACCGAGCGAAGCGAGGTCTCCGTTTTAACTCGACCGTTCGGCATTTCGTCTGTGTGTCTGTCTCACGATTACGGCCAAACGCCTTGACCGATTTTGATGATTTTTTGCATGAATGTTCCTTATTCCTAGGCCGAGCCATGTACATATAAGGTTTTTTTCCCATTTTTTATTTTTAACTCCTAAAATAAAAATGGCGGCCGCACCGTTTCTCTCAGTGTAAGCTTTTTTCCAAAGCCAGTTTGTGGCTTAACCATAAGTCGAATTTAAAAACTAATGACATTTTGCTAGTAGCAAATTTGATTTTCAACAAAATTATATTCTTGATTATTTTCCGTATCTCTAACGGTAAGCTCACAAAATGGCCGTAAACTTCAAATTTGTTAACAATCGTCCAAGTTTTTGTATTTCAACCATCTTTTTATACGTTTGTTCTAAACCAATTCAAAAGTGTTCCATAGTTTTTTTGTAGATAAAGGTTCAAAGAATTCATATATGCCAGAAAAAAATTGATTGAAGTTAAATTAACAAAGTTATTAGCTCAAGAAACATTTATTGGTTATTAGCATGTTCAGTAACGAAAGGAAAAAGTTATAATTTAGGCCTACGTAAAAAGTAGTAAAAATTATTGTAATTTTTTTCATAAATGTAAAAAAGTTTCGTAATTTAGTTCTAAATAGAATTGTATAAAAATATTTATCAATTTCAAATTTCTTATTTTGAAAACACCAGTTTTTATGTTCCTACTACAAGACTGCTAACAAAACTAGGCCTGTTTTGAATAGTAATTTAGGAATACATGTATATCCTTTGCCCAAAAATAGCATATAATAATAATAAAGTGTAGAGGATAAGAAAGTGTAGAGAATAAATCAAAGAATTAAACTGTATACTTGTAAATTATCATTGTAAATTTCATAAAAGTATTTGACTTAGCTTTACTTGAATTACAAAATGAGATGAAACAAATGAAACCTCTCGGCGATAAAGGACATACAAAAAATGACCGTTGGACACCGTGGGAAGTGTTGGTACATGGGTTGAGTATAAAGTTGAGATCACTATCACGACGTTTTAACATCGTTTGTTTTCATTATTTCTTATATTGGAATATGATATATGATATGGAAGTTATGGAACTGTAAATACATTGTTAAGTTTTAGTTATTTAAGTATGTAAATATTTAATTCTATGTTGTCTTGTCCCTCTATAACGTGATATTTTTAGCTACGGTATCTTACGCATTATTAACCTAAATAAAACACAATGCCTGTAAAAGAAAATCTTTAGCAGTTAAAGCTCAAGAAAAGAAAAAAACGAGAACTAGAAATCCCGGAATCGCGGGAGTTGCAAAATAATGTTTCACTGGCTAAACCTTGTGCTTACTTCCTTTCTGGCACACTATATTTAACCTAAGCTCAAAACCACATTTGTTATTTCAAGGAGCGAGGTCTACTGTTCACAGAACTACTAGTATAATCTAAGTTAAGGAAAAAGCTGAGAAAATAAATGTTTTACAGTAAAGTCATGTACTCTAGAAAACAGTAAAAACATTCATATTACAAGAACATTATTTATATTCTTAAAATAGACAGCCTATTATATATAGACTACATTTTTCTTATTTTTTATAGATACAACAAAAGAAAGTAGAGTGCGACACAATCTCAGAAATAACCAGCACGCCCACTACGAACCAGGAGAGCATTTGTAAATACGAAAATAAAAGGTCATTATCAGAACTGGACGATCAGAAGAGTGATGTTAGTAGCAATTCTTGTTCAGAAGAGGCTACGAAAGTGAAATTCATTCAAGAGGAACACTCGAAGAAAATGAAAATCTTCCAGATCAACGAAGAAAACGCACGATTAAAAACCGATATTTTAAATGTAAAACTAGAAAACGAGTTGAAAAAAGGAAGACTTTTAGAAGCTCAGTTAAAATTAAACAGTCTTTTAAGAACAATGAGTTATACTTAATATTTTATTACAATATTGAAAATATTATTTAGTACCCTAGGTTTAAGTAAAACGCCCTGTATCTAATGTAATAAATATTTATTATAGCAGCAATTAAATGTAAGCTACAATAATCTATACAATATTATAAAGAAGAAAATTGTGTACCTTTCGTTGCAATTATTTAGCCTAAATATTAGTCTATTGATCCGATTATGTTGAAAACCATATTAATGTGTTAACGAGTCTTTCAGTATAAATTTAAGCTATAAAATCACTCTGATACACTATATAAAATGTTAATTTGTATCATTCAGTAGGTAGAAGTCTAAATGTTCAGTCATATTGTTAGTTTCATACTAAAAACATTCAAAAGGCAAGCTATAAATTTCAGCTACTAGCGGCCCCGGCAATGCTTCGCTATTGCTTGATTTTAGTACGTATATAAATAGTATGATCAGATTAAATTATCAAACATAATTTAGTGAGTGTAATGACAAATTAATTTTGAAGTGAATTGTGATTCAAATACAATTCTAACGGTCAGAGCATGCGGTCGCGCGCATATTAAACATAAGGGCGTTTAATGTTATTAATGCAATTTATTTTATAGTCTATGGGCAGCTATCTCATTTGAATTAATTATTTAATCTTAATTTTCTTAAAATTAGCTATCCTATGTCATTACTTTGACTTAAGTACAATAATTGAATTGCAAACGGGTTTTTATATACCGTAACTTAAAAAAAATATTTCACAAATTTAGCTGTAGGCCTACAGTTTGTAGGAAGTTAGTGCAATTTATTTTTATTTTTCCCTGGGTAGTACCCATTTTATTTTAGTCTCTTTGATTGTAGTTACCATATTCTTTAAATAAAAACAATCCTGGTATTAAAATCATTTATTATATTATTATTATTAATTATTAAATCTATCCTTTAAATAAGGATAGATTTAATTACATATTATATATTTATATATTACTAGGGGACACCCCTGCGGAGCCCCTGCGTGCTCCGCAAGCCAACCCCCAAAGGAACCTTCTAAAAACATATGTTATGTTTTATTTATAATACAAATATAGGATTAATAATAACCTCAAAACTAAGATGGTAAATAGTGTTAAATGTTCAAATTAAATTATTTCTTATATTTTATAACAGCAGTTATAATAACGGTTAAAAGAACCAGCAAGGCTCAGGTCTACACTTTAAAACCCTAACCTAAAAGCTAGAAATACAAAAATAATTGCTTCAAATTTTGAAATCAACTGTTAATGGAAATATTGAAGCAAACAGCTGTTTTACCTGTTATTTTATTCAAGCGGTTGCTATGGTAATAAATGTAAATACATGTGTTGGTTTATCATTCTAGGCCTAACCCAAGAATTTTTTCTGACTAAATTTACAAATATTGAAATAAAAAAGGTTTTTATCGAAATGAATTATAGCCTATGTTACTCAGGGATAGTGTAGCTTTTTATTAGTAAAACTATTTTTTCAATGGGTTCAGTAGTTCCAGAGATTACCCCCTACATACAAACAAACAAACAAAAAAACAAACTTTACCTCTTTATAATATTAGTATAGATAAAATATAAAAAAATGTGTAAATTGTAAAATTTTTAGTGAAATTAATCGAGTATTTTTTTAGCATACAGTAGAACCTCACTAATTCGAAATCCAAGTGAACGCAATTTTTTCTAATTAAAAGAAGTTTGAATTATATAAAGGTAAATGTAGGTCTACATAAAATTCGAATTACAGAAGTAAACCATTATTTTAAAAACCCACTACAAAACGCATTTTAAAATGTTTACAACTTTGCGTAATATGTAGTAACGTTGCATAAGTTAAAACAAAATTAAATTAAAAAGAAAAATTAGAAAATAAAACAATTAAAATGAAAATTAAAAAGTACGATTATTACTTTGATACAAGTTAGTGTTTGCTGTAGGCTACGTTAAAAAAGTAAAAAAAAACGAACTATAACGCCGCGTTTACACCAAATGTTGACAACAAAATTTATTGCCAACATATTGACAACAAGTGGATTTACAGGTCGTCAACAAGTTGGCAATAAGTGGAAAACCAGTTGACAACAAAAATAATTTGCTTCCCCTACACAAACACACTTGCTTATGGGCTTGTCCTTGACTTTGACTACAACTTTAGTGATGACGCAACAAAATGTCGGGCGGGCGGAGGTGGAAAGTTGTCAACAAGTTGTTCGTCTTTTAGCGTGAGTCAACATGTTGTTGTCAACTTTCTTTGATCTTTACCGACAACCGACGGGAAACGAAATTTTCCAGAAGTTGTCAACATTTTCTTAAAATTTGCAATAAGTTGCCTCAACTTGTTGACAACAACGGTGTAAACGCAGCTTAATGTAACTAAACACGCTGTAACAAATCAACAAAAACACTGTCCGAGGAGGAAACCGTGCCTACGCCATACTTTTACCTTAGCGCATGCGCGAATTGGCAGTCGTTCTCCGCATCTTCGCACTAGTTCGTGTTTCATCAGGCTTGTTTTTTGTCAGAGGTCAGATGCTAATCTATATATACAGGGTGTTACAAAAATGTGTGATGGGCTATACAGGACCTGATTCTACATGCAGAAATAAGTCGAAAATGTAGAATAAATTTTTTTCGAATTCGGCTTAGTTTAGCCGTAATCCGCCATTTTGTTTTTTTTACAAAAACTCACTGTAACTTTGGAAATAGATAAGATATTGACTTCAAATTTGGAATAAGCATTTTATAAGTTACGATTAACAAGTGTACCAAACGCAAAGAATTTATTTTTATAATTTTCAAAATGGCGGCCGTTACAAATTTTTAACGTGGAATATCTTTAAAACCGTTAACTTTACAAAAAAATTACAAGAGACAAAATATTTTCCTTTTTTAACGACAGACAAAATGCTTTTTTTGTTGTTTCAGTAGGTCAAAGGATAACTGAGTTATCGACAAAAAACATAATTTCTTGGTAATTGTCTACAACGAAAATTAGCCTAAAACCACAATTTTTTGAAATTGAACAATTTGTGTAGTTGTTTTTCTAGCGGCTATCAGGCTCTACTACATGCAAAAATAAGTCGAAAATGTAGTATAACACTTTTTCGATTTCGGCTTAGTTTAGCCGCAATTTGCTTTTGGGTTTGGGGGGAATCAAAGTTATAAAAAAATGACTTCTTCAAAACTACCGAACGGATTGGAATGAAATTTGGTATGTAGCTTCCTCTAGGGCCATAGGTGCTCACTAAGAAAGGGTTTGAAAAAATTCGAAATTTTAGGGGGGGTTTGGGGGGATCAAAGTTATTAAAAAAATGACTTCTTCAAAACTACCGAACGGATTGGAATGAAATTCGGTATGTAGCCGTACGGGTCAGCTAGTGGGAGATAAAATTCGAATTTCAGAGGTTGGCTTCGAATTATAATCAACGAAATTTGAATTGTAGTGGCACGTGCAAAATTAAATTCGAATTTTAGAGGCTATAATATAATATATGATGTTGAAAATACTTCGAATTAACGGAATATTTATTTTCGAATATGGGAGGTTTTATGAGGGGAATTGACAAAAGTTCCAAATTATAGAGATTTTCGAATCAACGAGATTCGAATTAGCGAGGTTCTATTTATAGAAAAAGTAAGTGTATGGATTATTACTTAATTTTAAGGGTAGTTATTACACTTTATCCCATTGACTTGTAATCAAATTGCAAATGGGTTTTTATATCAATTAAAAATAATATAACATAATTTTAGCTTTATAGCTTAAAGGAAGTTAGTTTAATTTATATTTGTTGTATGGGTATAGCTTCCCCATTTCAACCACTTAGATAGACTGTAGTAATTGTTACTCCTGGCAAAGATATAGATTAACTGATAAATTTTTATTAAAATCGGTCGAATAGTTTTTGAGTCTATAGAGGACAAGACACGTTCATTTTTATATTTAGAGATTTATTAAAATCTATTTGCTGCAAACTATTCAACTAACTTTGTAAATCTTTAACTTTTTGTGTTAATTAAATATTATTTCACAAGCTTTGTAAAATACCCTCTCCTCCCAGACACCTATGGCTTCGACTAACAAGCAATATAGCCGAAACAATAAATACAGTAAGAGTAAATAAAGTCTCAGAACTTCCGTCAGACGATGTAAGCCTAAATAAAGACGATGCGTGGGGAAGGAAGTAGACAGATTTAGATGCCGGTTCCAGCATTGCCTGTCCACCTTTTGTTGAGGTAAGTTGATAGTATAGACTTTGATAATTTTCATTGTTAACTCTCGGTATTTGTGCAGCATATATATAGGCTACTACTGCTAATGTCTAGATAGATAATAAAATTATTTATCATAAACATAATAATGTTCTCTCTAACTCATCTGCTAATAAACAAATAATACGGTATCTGTAATAAATTTAAATAATACAATATGCCACTGTAGGAGATTTTTGTAATATCAATTTAATTATTATACAAATTTATTATACAATTTAGTTATTTAATTTGTGTTTTATATAATAGGCCTATATTAAATTTATTTCTTAATTTATATGATCAAAATAATTATGAAGTTCTGAAAACATAAAATTTGGCCTAAGAGTCTGTAAAACTGCTTCTTTTGTTTACTATCTTCAAAATAATAAAGTAATGGATAACATAAATGGAATTAAACATTTCTATACTGTAACTTAAATAATAGTGACACGATAAGCAAATTTTAATTTATATACAGTTTCAAAATGTTTTGCATTTTAAAGCCATATAATACTTAGACAATGAATGCTAGTTTGAAAATCATCCGATAGGTCTAGTTCTAGTTTAAAGACGAAAATTTTATTATAAGTAAAATGTTATTGAGATATTATTGTAAAACAACAAATACTTTTACAATCACTTGAGCTCAAGACCTTTTTTAGAATGACACATAACATTATCAATCTTCTAATAAGCTAAACAATTCACCCAGGCCTGAGAAATAAGATCAGATGAAGATGTTTTTATACAATATTTTAATTTTATAACAATATATTTTTAATAGATTTTTGTTTTTTTTTTAAATATGAAGTAAAGTGTTATGTTTTAAAAGCATGGAAAATAAGTCGTAAGTTTAAGATAGAAACAGTTGTTATTCTGATCGGATATAATTTATAAATTAACTTATTTTATTATTTACCTTTGTAATACTTAAAATATTAGATAATAAAAAACAATCTGGAATAACCATTGTAATAGTTTAAAATGTTAAACCATAATGAGCGATAAGGCTTATGACAGTATATTTTTAAACAGAAATAATTATTACTCCTAAAATTAGAGTTATTACTAAAGTCATTTCAGTATAATATTATTGTTTAATTCTGTCAGAACCTAGATGCCGATTAGCCTACACAAAATATTTCATAATTAGATAACTTTCAGTATTCAAAAATTTAGAATAACTGAACATAAAATACCAAATACTTTAAAAAAATAAAGGGCCTTTGTTTTGGCTCTACTCAAGCAAACTTAAAATTTTGCACAATAAACTTGACTTTTTTCTATTTTCAGAGTAAACATGGGGAGTCGTTTTACACCTTCAGTTGTAGTGACTAGGCCGAGCATTCAAATGTCGCCACATAAATCTTGCTCTTGTTGTTCATGTCTTCACTTGCAGTTCTTGCAAACAGTTCCAGGAACTCTTAAGATTACACATGTGGTAAGTAAATGCAAATTGATATTAATTATGTCATACATTTTTAAACTTATTAGCTTTTTGGATACTTCTTAAGAATAATATACTAATTAACGAGAGAGAATTCAAGATTTAAAAAATAATATTCCTGTCAATCCATAAGGAATTACAAATATGATTATTTCATATTATTTATAATTTGATAACCTTTATTTCTTAACAATATATTCAACAAAGCAAAACTTAGAATATCTGAAATATTAAATTGCAATCAAATTACGATTTTTATTCCCCCTTTTATTATAGTTACTGTTCAAGCAACCTGAATTATTGAATGAAAACTTATAAATAGTGGATAGTTATATTTAAGAATGTAAAGCCTAAAGAAATAATAAGCAATGTTTACTTTGGTTGCTGGTACACCAAGGTACAAGTTCAACTTTGTGTTTAACAGTATTACAAACAGCTCAGGATACTGCATGTCCAACATCCAAACCAAAATGTGTAATTACACATTGGTTTGAGATTGTCAGTGTTCTAAACCAGATTTCAGTATCTGATATTCAACAGCAAAGCATTTTTTACAGTTACATTTTACTTTCTCATTATACTATATTATAGAGAAAGTAATATGATCGCAATAAAAATCGATTTTGAGACTTTTGTGGAAATATCCGTTTTGGGACCCCCAGAGTCCAAAAAGTGGTTTTTAGAAAATGTCTGTCTGTATGTATACAAAGCTAGAGAGAAAACTATTCTATCGATTTCGAACAAATTTGCACCAGACATGTCAATTAAGCTTGTATAGATGCACGAAAAAAGTTTTGAAATTTTTTGAAAAACAACCCCCATTTTGGCCAAAAAACCCCCAAAAATCAGTTATTAATATTAAAAAAAAAGGCTCTAATGATTTTGATAAAATTTGGCTTATTTGTAGCCCTTAATGTACCATATACCATATGCAAAAAACTGCATCATTCTAAAAATTCTCATTTAGCTAATAATAATAATAACAGATTTTTGGGTTTTTTTTGGCATCTATACAGGCCTAATTGACTTAATTGGTGCAAATTTGTTCGAAATCGATCGAATAGTTTTCTCTCTAGCTAATAACAATAATATTTATTAGTTAATCTCTACTTTAATATCACCTCTCCTACAAATATGAAGTCGCAGTGAATCTGTTTAATAATTTAAATATGTTTGTGAGAAAGTATGTGCCAGTTCCTGGTACCATTTATTTTCCATTGCAACTACACCACTAAAAAATTTTTATAATTTTTAAATGGAAATAACATTTCTTAGCACATGTAATATGTACGCTCAATATTATATTGCAAAAATTATAAAGTTTTTGTATGGAAAAAGAAGAAAGAAAAAAAAAAACAATTTAACATAAAGTTTTGCATAGTGAATTTATAAGAATAAAATGTGTTTAGTGTTATAAGCATTAGAGTAAATATTATAAATTACTGTTTTTACTGTTTTCTATTGACAATGTAAATGCTGCACAATTAATGTATTCTTAACAATCAGTAAATAAAGTAATTATAGTAAAATGGTTCAAATGTGAGGACATTTTTAAACAAGGTTAGATTTTGCTAGTGTTTAGTATGTAGTTTTTATAGAACAACTTTGAATTTTACATACACAACAATTTTTAAAACAGGTTTTAAAAAACTTTTCCTAACTTACTTATAAAAAATTCAGTGTAATTGATAGTAAATGTTCTTTATAGTTCGTCTTTTAAATGTTTATAAGTAGGCTAATTGGAAACTGATAAAATTCAACATAATATGTAACTGTATTGGTCCTTAATTTATAAAAAAATCTACTATGCATATAAATTCAATTTATTTTTACATTTGTCAAATATTTTTCGGGGGATTAAAAAACATTTTCAAATAATAAACTGTATATAACTGTTAGTAGGTAGATCTTATTATTATACTACACATTTCGTTTGGTTTTTTTAAAGTAACTAGCTGTTGTAAAAGGCTAAAGCTTATGATATTCTTAAGCAAATTTTTAACTCCTAAAATGTCTCTAAGTGCACGTCCACAATGGTGCACCGTACCTAGCACCGACCCTCGCACCATTGCCCAGGAGAAAACATGGAGATAACGAAGCACCGCAACACCATCCTTTAGTTGGTTTAGTGTTTTCAAGCTGTCAACATGTTTTCTTCTCGGGCAATGGTGCAAGGATCGGTGCATTACTGGCAAGGGTTTATATTATTATTAGAGAATAATTTAAGTAAATATCTAATTTGTAAACCTAGAAGATATACAGTACATTCACTAAACAAAAAAAGGCAGCAATATGGAGAATTTCATCACTTACATTCGGACTTCAGACGATATCCAGAAAGATTTGTAGGTATGAGAATGAAAACCATTACATTTGACTACATAATGGAGAAAACTGGAGATAAACTTGTTAAAAATCGGAAAAACTTTAATTCCCAACCCATATCTGTTACCTATACCTATACCTGACAAAAATTTCAATAATTTAATTTGTGTATGAGCATATATTTAAATTGAATTAAATCAATTAATAATTTAATTTAAGAAACTGTATTAAATATAGGTAAAATTTTATATTTATGAAACTTTAAAATTAAGTAAAAAAAAATCAATTAAAATTTTGAAATAGGTCAAATTAAAGAAAAAACACTTAAAATTATAATAAAATATTTAATTAATTTAAATATTACAGAAAATAATAAAATATTTAAATATTATAGGAAATAAAAAATATTGAACTAATTTAAATAACACACGAAATAATAAAATATTGTACTCATTTAAATAACACAGGAAATAATAATAAAATATTTAATTAATTTTAATATTACAAGAAATAATAAAAAGAGCTCTTCAAAAAGAAGAGGAGTTCTTAAAAATACTTCGCTTATCAATTTCTGTTTGTCCATGTTAAACAAAAACTACCGTTAAGCTTAAAAAAATACACACTATACTGTTGAATTGAACTGAACAAATGCGTTGTGGCCACGCTCATATAATAACATAGAACATATTTTGTGCAATGCTAGGTGCGAGGTGGCGTTGTGGACAGGCTCTAGGGCATCCTGGATTGAAATTAATAAACTAAGAACAAATGGAAAAGTAAACTCAGAGATAGAACAACTTAATTTGGACGGAGTTGTACACTCAGATCCGATGAATGTAGCCAATATGTTTAATAGTTTTTTAGTACAGTAGCAGCTCGCTATGGGGACATACAGTCTGACTTGAGTCATATGGAACGGGTCAAGTCATCTATGATGATGCTGTGGGGGAAGAGATTATTAAAGCTATAAATAATTTCAAAAATAAAAAGTCTACAGACATTTATAGTATTTCAGTGTGGCTCTTAAAACAGTCCTCTTTGGAACTGGTGGAGCCACTGACTTATTTGGTAAATTTGTTTTTTTCTGAGGGTGTATTTCTTGATAGTCTAAAGTGTGGCAAAATTTTTCCCTTATTTAAAAAGGGAAACAAAAATTGTATTAACAATTTTAGACCACAACACTCTTGCCTATTTTTAGTAAAAATGTTTAAAAACTATTTTAACTAAATTGCTTTCCTTTTTATCTAAATTTGATTTATTTCCAAAATTACAATATGGTTTTCAGAGTGGAAAGTCCACAATTGATGCAATAGACAATTTGGTTGATTTTGTGGTAAATGGTTTAGAGAATAATAAAAAAGTTATGAATATCTTTCTAGACTTGTCGACTATGTGGATTTCCATACGTTATTCAACAAATTAGAAAGATCTGGAATAGGAGGTGTGCCACTTTCTTGGATTAGATCCTTTATATGTGGTAGGACTCAAAGAGTCCAGGTGGCAGAGATGTTGTCAAAAGAGGTTCAGGTTGAGTTTGGTGTCCCTCAAGGATCTATACTTGGACCTGTCTTGTTCATTCTTTATATTAGGGATCACTTTTCTAAGTGTCAATGAAATAAGCCAGTACTTTTCGGGAAGTAACTTGCTCACAAATCCAGACAAAACTGTATCTTTGTTTTATAGTTTAAAGCATAGTGATAATCAGTTGACTCCCACTATTATGTTGGGAGATGAAGTCATAAAAGAAGTAAAAAGCACCAAATTCTTAGGTATGGTTATAGACAGTAATCTTGCGTGGAAGGAACATGTAGATGCAGTTTGTAAGAAAGACAGTGCTGATATTTTTGCTCTAAAGAATATTAAGAATTATTCCACCGAACAAACACTTATTATGTCCTACTATGGACTTATTTATCCTCATTTGAAATATGGAGTTATCTTTTGGGGTGACTCTTCGATGAATGAGGTTAGTAGAGTGTTACGTTTACAGAAAAGGGCATTAAGAACTGTGTAGTTCTAAACAGAATGGCATCCTGTAGAGAAGCGTTTAAGGAATTAGGCATCTTAACTTTTCCATGTTTATATGTTTTTGAAACTATAGTCCATTGTTGGGAAAAAGGTGAACTGTTGCACAGCATAGATGTTCATAGTTATAACACAAGAAGTTCTAACTTTTTAAGACATCAGCCTCATAGGCTAAATATTGTGAGAAAACTTCCTTCATATGCAGGTGTTGAATTTATTAACAAACTTCCAGATTACTTACAACTGGAAGTAAATTTCATAAAATTTAAAAATAACTTAAGACGACTTCAATCGTCAAAATCCATTTACTCGGTAAGCGAGTTCATCCACCATAAGTTTTAGTTAGATTTTTTGGGGGTGAGTTTTTGGCTATATTGTGAAATCTAATTTTGTTTAGTAGTCACATTTTAGCGATGGTGAATGTGGTAGTTGTTTGTTATTGCCTAATTGTATTATTGTTATTGATTGATTGACTATTATTGTAATTTCATGATCTTTGAATTATTTATGTATATGTATTAGTTTTTATTATGTATATGTTAGCAAGATTTGGTAATTTGACCTGGCCAAACAATATTTTTTACCATGGCTATGAATGAAATAGCTAAATCCTGCTGTAATGAGGCAAAATTGAAGAATCACTAATGTTAAACTTTAACATTTTATTACTGAAAATTGGCATACCAAAATGATTTTGTATGGCTCATTTTAAAGAATGTGATGTTTTCCTTTTACTTTCTCCACCCTATACGTAGTATATATATGGAGAAAGTATTGTTTTCGTCCAAATTTTTGAATTTGAGTTTAGTGAAATTGTCTGTTTTGGTGCTCCCTGAACCCCCAAAAAATGTTTAGTGGAATTATCTGTGTTGGTGCTCCCTGAACCCAAAAATATTTTTAGTGGAATTATTTTTTTTGGTGCTCCCTGAACCCGAAAAAGTGTTTTTTTGGTGATGTCTGTCCGTATTGTGTCTGTGTGTCTGTAAGGATGTGTACAGAGCTGGAGACCATACCAACGGTCCGATTTTGATGAAATTTGGTATGTAGGTGTAGTTCTAGAATATCTCCAGGAATTTTTTCATTTTTCAAATTTTTCATTTTTAAGGGGTTTTACCCCCCCAAAAATGGCCAAAAAACGAGAAAATTCAAAATTTATCAAAAACGGCTCTAACGATTTTGATAAAAATTGGCTTATTTGAAGCCCTTAATGTATCCTACCATATGCAAAAAACCGCATCTTTCTAAAAATTCTCGTTTAGGTAATAATAATAACAATAACTGATTTTTGGGGGTTTTTTGACCAAAAGAGGGGTTGTTTTTCAAAAAATTTCAAAACATTTTTTCGTGCATCTATACAGGCCTAATTGACATGTTTGGTGCAAATTTGTTCGAAATCGATCGAATAGTTTAAATAATAATAATATAATATAATATGGATGTTTGTTACATGCATCTAATATTTTCCATGGTAACATTTTCCTACTTTTGAAATTCTAAATAACCACCTCCTGTGCTACTCTTGGGAAGGTATAAAATTTCAACTGGGAGAAAGTATGTGGCAGTTATCTGATACCGTTTATTTTTTAATTTCTTTTATGTGTGGTTTTAAGACAATGAGCATCAATGGTCAATCATTGCTTAAAATCAACTTTTTGGAACGAGACAATCATTCATGGTCTTCATCCGAAGACCTTGACTGGTACATTAAACCCTCAGCGACTGGCTGCCTTTTTTAAAATAAAATATATTCGTCTTAGATTTTTTTTATAACAACATAATTGGCTAAAGTTATTGTTCTTAGAGTTCTGTACTTTAAGAGGAAAGGAACCCTTAATGATCACTTGTTTGTCTGCATGTAACAGACAAATTTGTCAGGAATAGAAAAAGGTTGAAGCTGAAATATGACATAGTTTTAAAGCTTGCTAACCCGCATAAATTCTAACAATAAAAATGCACAAAAATACTCGTATTTTACTAGTATACATTTATGATTGAGGTATAATTTTTTTAGGAAATAAACAACAAATTGTATTGTATGATATGTACTTTGTAAGATATTATCAAATATATTGCTAAAAACCCATTAAATTTCCAAAAGAACTAGCTAAAATATAAACAAAATCTGTGGTATTAGAGGTACTGTACTCATCCTATTACTTTAAACGAGCAATTCTTGTATCTGCCGCGGATCTCGAAAACGGCTCTAACGAATTTGATGAAAATTTGATTATAGGGGTTTTTTGATGTCAGGAATCGAATGCGATGTATCTTATGTCTGCAAAAATGCACATAAACTCGGCAAAATGCGCATAAAATTTAAACTCTGAACTTCTTTTTATACCAGCTTTCAAGTCACTTGAAGGCTAACAGATACAACTTCTTTTTATACCTCCTTTAAAGTCACTAAATATTCGAATAGATACATTATAGATACAATCTAGATGTTAAGAATATTGAGCGATGCTCGGTCACCCAGGTACAAACGAGCCAAGCATCCAGGGGCAGAGCCCAGTATACTTTATAGAAGAATTATAGCAGATTTTGTAAACTTGTTATATAAAATATGTTTTTCATTCATGCGTTGAACAGTAATTCAGTGTTTGAGAGTTCTTTTCATTCAAACTTGTAAAATGAATAAAGAAAAATAAATTATTGTGAAAAACTGATATCTTTTACTGTATAATAAAAGGTATTTGTTATTGTACTTATGTTTATTAACAATGCGATACAACACATTTTGTTAGATTATTCCATTGATTTTATTATTCCATTGATAGTTGGTATAGTTTAAGAGTAAAGTCTAAAACAATAAAAAGCTATTTAATAGTTTCAACTGTGAATGGATTGTATCAATACATTTTGTTTATTGATAAAGATTTCTATAGACACCAAATGTGAAAATGGCCCGGTATAACTACCTTACACACATTGCGATGACATATTACTAGACCTACTGTAGTTAACATTTTAACCCTCCCAAGTGCTGAATATATTGCTTTTTAGCGCTAAGGGTCTTTTTTGGTTCCATGCATGCTTATTAACTAAAATCATTATAAAATACTCACTAACAATAAAGTAAGACTTATTATACATCATTTTAATCACAATTACATGCTATTTACAGTAAATAGCTTTAACAGGCTTACCTTATAATTTTTATCCTTTTTTTTGTTAACCAAAGTAGAAATTTAAAAAAACAAATTTTTTGTGTTCTAAAACCACTCACTCAAAATATGTAAAACTCCGTTTTTTTTTATAAAAAATGGCTTTTCTGCACAAAGAAGAAAAACTTGCTTCTAAAGATATAAAAGTACTGTCTAGGCCCAATATTTATGATTTTAATTTGTTACAAAGGAATAACATACACATTATATACAAGAAAAAAAAAGAAGAAAAAATATTTACAGTTCAAAGTCTCTAAAAGTCACTATTTTCACACGCACCTCTAATAGCACTTGAATTGCTAAGTCCACTCATAATTACTTCAAAAATGAATAAACATTTACAAAAACAAATAAAAATAAACTGATCTAAATTGAAACTAAAAATGAATAACAACTAGTGGATAAACAAACAAAATCCGAGTTCCGAGCATCTATCTACGCGTGCTACACGACTAGATAGTTGATTTGACTATTAAAAAAAGCGGCGTCGTACACTTTTACAAAATGTGTTTCGCAAACATCGCCTATGCAACGTTAGCACTGTAATGCGACTTTCATACATCGCATATGCGACGTTAACACTTGGAGGGTTAAGAGGAAAATATGCGAACTACGGTTTGTATTGTATGTATTTTAGATAAGTGGTGAAAGGGAAATGCTACCACTAGTGCCTGCTACAATTTCCCTCTCCGGATAAAATGTTAACTTGGCCAAGTAATAGTCATTATCCTCAGAGTAGGTTATTGGACAAATTTGATGAAGATACTACGTAAGGGTATATTAATAAAAATAACTTATTTTAGTTATTATTTATGGTTCGGTGTTTCCTTCTTTCAGTGAATTAGTATAGATGTTTACAAGTGTTATCTTTGTTTCCAACAGCTACTTGGAAGTTTATGCAACACCCTTTTAATCAACTTTGGGATGACGTATGCTTCAGTAATGGGTGCTGGGTTCACCTCAATGCTTGTTACATCTTCAGCTTGTTTATCCACTACTTCTCTTCTACTGTTTTGTTACATATTTTCAAGAAATACTTATCAACTCATACGTTCATCTATATTTGTAAGTATAACAAATAATGTATTATTTGAGGGGCATTTGTTGTAGGTTGATTGTACTTGCAAGGGCAGAATTGAATTTCCAAAATGTGAAAGCAACAGTTCCCATCTCTTATTTGAATACGGTATTAACTAATTTAAAAGTAGCAAACTGTACTTTGTATATACATTATCAATTCATTCTTTTGTATTTTCAACATAAAACTTAATTAATTATTTCATTATTCTGGGCAATGCAGAGTTATTCTGCTAGTTTTGCATAATTTAGTTATTAAATTTAAGACTACCACAGGTAATTTATTTAAATGATAACCACAGTGAATTTTCACCTTTAACCAGAACTATATAAAATATAAATTAGATAAATATCCTTAATAGGCCAGTCGGTAGAGGTAATTTTAGACCAAAAGTTCCAGTAATTTACAATACGGCTGATTTTTTTTTATAAGTACATTCAAGTATGTAGATTAACTTTAAAAAAAGTTTATCAGTCTATGGATTTCCCAAAGTCGAAAAAAAATCGATTATCATTTTTTTTTTCGATTATCCTTAATATTTTGAGCTGGGATGAAGATAGAGAAAAATAAAAAATACCACCGTGTAGGGGAGGTATTTTGTCAACAAAAAAGGTCATATGTATTTATTTCGTCCGAGCAATGGTTTGTCTGGAAAAAATTTGAAAATGCAGGTATGTATTTTGCAGCAGGGGAAATCACTAAAAGGGGACATCTTATTCATATATGAAGCGTTGGCTCATTCTAAATTGGCCAAATTTTAATATATCGAATTGAAACTTGACGTAGGAGTTAAAATATATATTTTAAACATTTATGCTGAGTCTCAGCTTGTTATCTTGAAAATGACCCGATCTAGGAGTCGATTTCGATTATCGATTTTAGGAGTACCGGACCCACGAACTAATTTCAATCTATTCCAGTTTCGTCAATTTTTGGAATGTTCATCATAGCTCGAAATATTAAGGATAATCGGAAAAAAAAAAGATAATCGATTTTTTTTCGACTTTGGGAAATCGATAGACTGGTAAACTTTTTTTTATGTTAAAGTTTTAACCTATAGCGACTGGGCTATAATTGTATTTGATTATATTAAAATACCTTACTCCAAAAATGGATTTAAAAAATGGTTTTAATAATTTTGTATACTTGTTTTAGTTGATAAGAATTTGGAAGGCTATACTTTTGGAAGTCGTCTGTTATTTGTGTTTATGATTTTAGGAACTGGTGTTTAGTGTTTCAGCAACTTTGTCCTACTTAAGCTCTTCAATATACTTAGCTTTTGCAGTCAAGTTTTACTTATACCCTCTTTACTTGGTTACTTTTGGTTTCATAGCATATCCAGCAATGTCAGCAGTTTGTGTGAGTATATTTTGTGTTGAAACGTTAAATCCATGAATAATAGTAGTGTGGATTATTACTTATGTTAACACATGTTTCTTGGATGTAAAATTGTACAATGTAGCCTAATTTTAAGAATTGTATTTTTAAGTAAAGCCAACACTAAACTCGACTAGTGAAATTAATGTTTTTTCCTGTGACGTAATTTCCTTACTTGTTTTCCAGTTATCTAATTACCATAATTTAAAAATTGGCGACAAATAACAACAGCAAAAATTCTTTAAGGCATAGGTACTGGAACTTACTTTACAAATTTTACAAAATAACAGAATTAAATAAATGATAATTTTAAAATAAAAGCAAAATCTCTTAGAAGATATTGTTACTTAAATCTAAGTTAATGCTAATTTGACAATGTACCATGCTTCCACGAATTCCTCAAGAGTCAGATGAGAGTGTATTCCATAGTTTTGAGACATGAGTAGGAAGGGAAAAATCTAAATCCAAATCACAAAAAGTAGTACAAATATGTTTTATTTGATTATTTTGCTTAACAAAAAAGTCTTTACTAAAATGTGAGTTAGGTGTTCCATATGAAATCTCCAAAAGCCTTAACCTCGATGTATCAGATTTACATGATTTTTCTGTACACTAAAACCTTGTTTATTCGGTTTTGATTGGACCAGTACCATTACGGATAAACCAAATATCATGGAATTTTGTATGTTTTTATGAATTATTTATTGTAATATACAATAATTACTAATGGTAAGTACAGAAAAATTAGTTCAATTATTGCAAGAAATAAGACAAAGAAAACTTAAATTGTTTTTTAAAGAAATCGGTAATGTTTTGCTGCTTTACTGTCTGACATTTTAATTCTGAACACAATTAAGTCACTGCTCAATTATTATTAATACTGAATTGTGATTTAAAAAGTTACTGCACTCCGCAACAATATGGTTTACTCTTAAGCAACACAACACAGATCTTATGATAATATAACAGAAATAAACAAACAAAGTGGCGCGTCTGACTCACAGTGACGATGTGAGTACTGCAGTCAGGTTTACCTATAGCTGCGCTGTGCCATACACTCAGTGCCGCAAAACTGACACCCTGCATAGGACTGCCACGACTCGCGTTGCAATGTTATAAAACAATTTTACTTTTTTTTCTGAGGACCATTGCGGATAAACCGCAGTTTCGAATAAACAACTACCGGATAAACAAGGGTTTAGTGTATTAGTTATACCACTAAATACAATACAAATGTATTTTTTCATGAGTTGTTTTTTAAATATAAATTGCTGAATTTCACGTTTTGGATCACAAAAATGCTCGTAAATTTACAACCGATAGTGCTAGAAGGATGTTTGATAGCTCATTTTAAGCTTATTGTATGGGCTTTCATTTGATATGTAACTTGACAACCTCAAAACAAGAACATTTTTTAAATTAATAATTTTATTATAATAAGAATGATTACTCTTTCTTGTTACAATAGTACTTGATGAATTAATTATTGGACCTACTTTATATCTAGATTTTATTTACTCGTGATCCCATCTTGAAATTTGTCATGAATTTAACCAATAAATGTTGGAATAACATATATTAAAAAAATCTAAGATGGTGCTTTTGAGATGAAAAACATCTTGAATACAAGTTGTAACATGTACAATCTATAGAGGGACATAACAGACTTTAGTCTATAGGAAACTCAATTGTAAAGAATAAAAGCAAACAAACAAGAAAATTCAATTGTAAAAATAAAAGCAGACGATATAACAATAATATTTTAATTTGAAAGGAAGACATTTTTAAAACTAAAAATAGATGAACTTGAGGTTATATTTACCTGAGGGATGAGCAAATGGCAAGTTTCCCATGGGAATGAAATGAATCATGTATCACTTGAGGTAATAATGATAAAACCATGTGAATAAAGATTTTCAAGTCAGTCAGTCATAAGTTAGGCTCGCTGGAGTCAGTTGCAATGTAGACTCGGTAAGGTTAACATCGCCAGGAAAGTCAAAAATATGACTCTGTAGTATGTACTGTGACGCACATCGTTGTGAAAGTCGCAAAATTAAAAGTTTTACAAACAAAAATGTGTTTTGTATGAATTGATTTTTTAAAGTCAGTGAATTGTGAATTGATATATTTGGAGACAGTTTCCTCAAACATTCATTTAAAAAACGTTCTGAATAGCGATCAACTCAGTGCAGGCTAGGCCTGAAAACATTCCATCTTCGACATAACATAAGTAAGACATGAGTTTTATGTTTGGAAAGAAGAATATGGTTTTTGTTCACTTGAAATTATCAGCATCGTAATAGTGAGATTACCAGGCAGTGTTCATGACATACAGGTTCAACTTTTTTTTTTATTTTGTGATTGATAAGGAATAACCCTTAGACTAGTTGTAGTAACAGTATCTAGACTCGAATCTAAGCAATTCTGCTGGAGGTTCAAACTGTAGAAAATTAGATGAGTATACTTAACCATTGCGCCACTTTGCTCCACCAAATAAATTTCTTTCAGCAGATATAAATATACATAAATAAATTCAGGTTAAGTAAATTTTTGAAGGTAAATATATTTAATGAAAACTTTGTAACGTTCACAAAATTTACTTAGTTTTGATTTGAGTATTCAAAGTAAATTAACACTTTGTGTCACAGTTGTGGTTCGCTTCAGTAAAGCTCAGATATGTTTAACATGGGTCTAATTTGTTTTGTCATGATAAAGCAAAGGTAAGGACAGCCATGGTTTGACGGGTAGGCCCAACAGATTCATGCAAAACAATATCCCAGATATCTTAGAACATGTACCAACCATATACTTGACCACAGAGTAGAAGACTTGTTTCCAAAGCAGACATTGTATTGTACGAGTGAGATTCCAGTACCTCTCAAACCAATTGTTACTGTGGTTAGTGTTGTTCGGGAAGACCAAGTGGTTTCTTTTTCAACACAGATCCAGTACTTCTAAACGCTACAACCCATCGGAGTACGGTATTTCGATCAGGCATTGCACCTCGACGTCCAACTCTAAAATTTGGACGGAAAAGACGTTGCACTGTGACCACGGAATCATTGTTTCTAAAGTACTGCTCGACAACAAACACATGATGTTCTACGCTCCAACGCTCCATAGCAACTGAAACTGCATTGTATGGGCAGTCTGCCAACATTCATTCAAGATCAATATCCCCTCTCGTCGCCGTGTACTAGCGGTTCAAAAAACATGCGTTTCCTCTGCTCCACCCTGTATAAAGTTCCCCCAGTAACTCTCACCTTATTTGTAGGCCTATATTACATTTTAAGTATTACAGTAGGTCTATTAAAATTTGAAGAGTTATTATTTTTTAAATAAATGAGTTCCATCATTATAATGAATAAATTATGTAATTGCCAGATACAATCTTAAAACTTCCATTGATATTTAGTTGAGTATGTATTAAGTGAAAATCAATTTATCTAATACAATTAATTGTGGATATTTTATAAAGAGATAATAATTGCTCATCTTTATATTTCAGAGTTTAGGTTTTATATTGGCGATAATGTATGGACTGGATGCTTTTCACTCTTGGAAACATACTGGATAGTGACGCGACTCTGTGCTGCTCATTTTGTATATAATCTAATTGTATATAAAATTGTATAATGTTTTATATGATAAATAAATTTTGTATATATTATTGATACTTACAAATCTTGGAGAAATTTTACCTTACCAGGTCTTGCCCGTAAACGTGTCCAATCACTCATTTTCTGTTAATACGGTTATTGAAATGATAATTTGTTTAGGTGTGGATTTATATTGAGGCAGAAAGTTAGTAAAGGTAACAACCGACTAAAAATAATCAATTCATTATGATGAACTAATCAGTCGGTTGATTTTCACACGTCATTTGAATCAGTCATACATTTGTACAGTCTTTCATACTTATAGCGCACAGACTACAGAGGACGACAATTTCCTTTTGAAAGTTTTACAATTGCCGAAATACTAAATAAGGATGATTTATTACTATGCACTAAGTACATATTTAAATTTAGATAGTTATTTTTGATACCAATAAACCCAAAAATAATGTTAACAATTCTGTTAAAGTATCAGAATTATAATTATTTTGAATTAAATATAAATTGAATTGAATTGCATATAAATTACGTTAAGTTAATTTAATATTTTCAACCATAAATTTATCTACCACTGTTAATGAGTTTACACCTTAACCTGTTACAAGATGAATGTTTTATATTTTAACTAGTAAACCCCCATGAAAATTCACAGGCGGATTAATTTCTGTACATTTACAATACTTTCTTATTAGGTATAAATGTATAGATTGTGCGTTTAGTAATATGTCATGTGTCAGAGCATGTGCTAATATTGAGCAGGTTAAGTCGATAAAATACTTAGGTATAACGATCGACTCTGGATTAATCTGGAAATCGCATATACAAAACCTTAAAACTATATTAAATAAAACTATAAGAATTTTCTACCTTCTTAAGAAACAGTGTCCGTTCGAAGTTTTAAAGTCGGTTTACTATTCATTGGTTCATAGTAGACTGGGATATGGGTTAGCTTGCTGGGGTGGAACATATTCAGCTACTTTGAAACCAGTAATATCTCTTCAAAAAAAGTGTATTCGCATTATCACCAACCACACTAAATATCAACATACTTTGCCGTTATTCAAAACTATGAAAATTCTTCCGTTACAGTTTTTGTATGTATATAAAGTCCTAAAGATTTTTTATATACGTAGTGGAAGTAGACCTGTTTTAAAAAATCAATATAGAGCATGCTTAAGAAACCATACATTTTTTTCAGTTCCAAAACCTAGTTCGACTGCATATACTAAGTTTTATACATTTGTTGCGCCTAGAATGTTTAACTTGATCCCAGATAATATTAAGCAGAGTGCAACACTTAAGACATTCCTAAATATGTTGAAAGTGTGGTTATTTAGTTTGAATGATATAGAACATTTAATGAGTATTTTAAAGTAATATTTGTATACTTTCTTCAGTAATATTATGTAATATATATATATATGTATGAATGTTTGTTTATTTGGATGTGTATATATTTATATGTTTTTGTATGTATGCGAATTTGTATTAAATGAGAGAATGTATTATTGTGTTGATTGTGGGTGGTTTTTGCTCGCGTCGGTGATCCTTGTTGATCAATGATCAGCGGGGATCGTTGGCGTGGGTGGGGATCGCCTATGGGTGACATTGTGAAATTGATTTGTGGCTAAACTGATTGATTGTGAATTATTATGAATGATTTTTTTATAATGGGGCATAGCGTATCATTGTAGTTTAGTGTGTGACGGTGTGTGTGTGTTTATTTGTATGTAGAAATGCAAATGCTAAAGGCAGCTACATTTTGTTATTCAGTAAAAATATTCAGAATTAGCCTAATGATTTTTTGAAAATTTTACAAAACAAAGCCCGACAATTTATTTAGCTTTCCACGGTTTCTATTCTTTTCTTTTCTTTTAAAAGAGGTGTACCTCAACACAGGCATAGCCTTTGAGGGTTTCATTTGGTAGAAAGACATAGAGATATTCTTCTTTTTTTTTTTTTTGAATTTGTAAACTAAATATAAAGGACAATGATATTATTATAATTATTTTATATATATATGTATATATATGTTCAATTTAATTTACTATTGTTTATATGCATTTATTTTTTCTATAGAAGTAGTCTATAAATATGAAATGTGATTGATTGTTTTTTCTGTGTAAGCTACTAACTGAAATAATAATAAAAAATAAAAAAATAAAAAAAATATACATCATTCAACAAAATACTATTATTTTAAAACAACACACTTTATCTAGGCCTAGCTAACTATGCTGCCAGGGATTCGTAACTTGGTAAATGTGTACAATTATAAGGATTATTGTAAAACTGTATGAATATTTGTTAAAATTTTGTAATTATGTATGTTATACATTTAAAGAAAGATAAAAATATTATCTTTTAATTGCTTTTTATTTCATATTGATAGATCAAATGATTTAGAAGTTATTAATATTACATGACTTATATTTATTAAAGTTGTAAACATAACCCCAAAGGTATAATATATGCTAGGTTTGTGTATTACAGATGATGGGTGAAATCAGCTGTTTAGTTTTAGGAATGTTTCCTAAGCTAAAGGAATATGTATCTTTTCTTTAAATTTGTATAAAAAATATATTGATGATAAAAGGTTGAATTTATATATAGTTTATAACTTCAAAGCAAATATTGTAACAGCATACATAGTTATTTAGCTCATATTTAAAATAATAAACTTCACAAGACATTATAATGATTGAAGTTGTTAAACATAACCTCAAACTATAATATACACTGGGTTTACAGATGATGGGTGAAAGCAGCTGTTATATTAAATGTTACTAATGCTTGTACGCTCGTACACTTGCTTTTATAGGAGTTGATAAACAAACCTAAAATTCTATTAGTAAAGTGCAAATGTTGAACAAATCATATAAGATAGATTTGCAACATTTCATTTTAGATTAGGAGAGACAGAAGTATTATCATTTATACTATATTAACATTAGAAAACATATATAACAAATAAAATGATGACCGCTCTGTCTTTGCATCGGCCTACTGTAGGGCCTACATTGCTTGACAATCTAGTGGGTATTATCTAAGATAATCATCCTAACAAACACTATATTATATAAGACTGAAACTAAAAAAAATAAAACCTGAACACAAAATCTCACAACAAATAATAACTCTTTGTACAATTATAATTACAATAATTGTATACTCATTGTTCATTACATTGGTATCATTCTGATTGACCAGTAATGAACATTCCTCACTAATAACAAACCTAAACTCAAGTAAAAGTAACTGTATAATATGTGCCTCATATTACAGTAGTGATCAATGTATACAAGTAAAAAAAAAAACAAAAACAGTTTTTGATGTTAGCAAGTTATGTTAATAGAATTAATTCTACTAACAAAGTTTTAGATACTTTGTATGCAATACCACAAGAAAAGGAAATAATTACAGAACTGAAAATAATAAATTACATTTTATTTCAGAATAAGTTAAGCATTATTAAAGTATATACAAAATATTGTACAGGAACATCATATCACCAGGTCAAATGCAAAGCTTTATTAATTAAATCTACAAATAAGGGTCTTAGCTTCCAAGACGCGAGTGAATCATAGTTTATAACAATGTATAAACCGATTAGCAATTTATACTTATAAACAAAGTAAATTTTTAGTAATCAACAAAATTCAGAATATATAAAAACATATTTTTTTCAAAATTTAAAGATATAAATGTAAATAAATTGTGTATACTATAGTATAAACTTTTTATTACAAAAATCATTTACTCATTGAGATATTTTAAATAGTTCAGTTTAGTTAGTTCAACCCTGTTTAATCCATATTGATTTTTCCAATAATTTTTTCGGTTTTTATAGCTTAGTAAAGAAAAAACATTTACTTGTTTTACAAAATAATTCCTTCGAAATGGATAAAGCTACAAAGCTGAAATTTGACACAGTAATAGAACTTATCAACATAAGTCAAAACTAAAAAAGTTTGAGTGGATTTTTGTAAGCAAAATAATTCATATTTTAGAATACAGGAACTCTGGGGTTTCACTTAAAAGTGATTTTGTAAAACAATGTTAGATTTTTCAGAATTTTATAATCCATATTCTTTTCTTTATATGAAAAAGTCGTGAATCCGGAAAAAAATGATTTTGATGTTTGTAAAATATTAAATAAATGTTGGTACAAATAAGATTAATTAATGCAAAGAGTTAAGTTAAATTTAAGGAAATTTTTATACTGTCCGGATTTTTGCCAATTTGGATTGCGTCCAATGGTTCTACAGGTTCTGAATTTCAAAACATTATCTAAATTAACACCAATTATAAATTTTTAAAACTTTTCTTAAATTCACCAAAGAGTCTACATTATGACCTTAAAGTAAACCATCCTACATTTTTAATTTAGTTTTTCATGGCTTATTAGTTTTGGGCTAATTTTTTTCAAAACCAGAAAGAAATTAAAAAATATTTATTAGTATTTAAAAAAACTATTAATCAATGCTAATATTTTAAAATAAACTCGCAACAAATTTTAAGTAAGTCTCCAAGTTTATTGTCCTTTCAAGGTGATATTAGAAAACCGTTTATAATTTTATGTCTTTTATTATTAATTATTCGGACATTTGCCATCATTTGTGTGTTAAAATCAATACATGACGCTACAGATATATGAATAAACTTCCGTTATATGTAATTTCATCTCTATTATTTGATCAGACTACATAGTTTAGAGATTTTAAGAGTACACAACGCTAACCTTAATGTCAATTAAAGAACCTTGATGCAGCCATTATGTAATTGAAATTAGTGATAATAATTAAAGCTAAAAACATGAATGCAGTAAGACAGTTTGATTGAAAGTAAAACAAATGACATGACAAATAGTCTGTTAAAGCAAGTATTAATAGTACTCGGAAATTAAAATAAAATATGGTTAGAGTAATGTCACTCATTATTTAGCCCTGTAATTGAACTAATAGCACAATTTTAATTTTGTAAATCTAAAACGGCTACAGAATCCTACTTAGGTTTGTAGGTAGGACCGATTGGATTATCTATTTCAAATTGACTTTCTGAAGTTAATATAAAATAGTTTACCTTTGATTTCTGTTTAAAATTAAAATAAGTAAAGCCTGATCATTTTTAAGCACTTGTTTCTAACTTGTTTTGGAGTTTAGAAACAAAAACAAACTCCAGCATAAAGCAAATGCTGCAAATGTCCAGTAATTCATATAAATAAAATAAATAACATTAAAGTACAATGTTCAACCAAAATAAAGAATCATGTATACATACTTCATTATCTTACATGTAATACTCCTCCTGGGCTCCATTTTACAAAAGTTACAAATCAAACGAGTATAAATAAATTCAATAGTAAATTTTATCCAGCTATCGAAAAATTTATGTTACAAGTGCATTACAATTAAGAACTTATATGATTAGTAAAGGTGTTATTGAAAAATTTACCACTGGAAATAAAATGTGTGAATACCATTGCATTATTTTGCTGCAAACTTACCGTATAATATGTACTATACATCAATCTAAAGGATATAACCTCATTTTTAGTATGAAAAATTCAGAAATTTATATCTAATAATTAAAAAGAAATGTTCAATATTATTTACCTTCTTAATTCTATATATTAAATGGCAGCAAGAGGCACACAGAAGGTTCTAGTTAAATATAAATGTAACCTGTGATGTTGTAACTTTTGTGAAATAGGGTCTAGAGTTTTCATCACTATAACATATTATTGAAAATAAATACCTATATAACATTTTCTGTACAAAACATTATCTTAATCCAGTATACAAAGCTGCCATTCATTCTGACACTAGACTATACTACAGTAATGTTGCTTTTGGTTCTCAGTTTTTTTTTGTTAAAACTGTATACTTCAATCCGCTTGGGTAGTTTTTGTAATCTATAAAAACAGAAAGGAAATTGTACTTTTAAATTATTGTTGTGATAATAGGGCCATCAAAAGAATAAAGGCAGTATTTAAAAAACAACTACTTAAATTTTGGCTAGGAAATAGGAGCAATTGTGATCATAAAAGGTAAAAACGGGTTGTAGTACTAGTAAATTTCTATATTATATTCATTACTAGGTCAGCAGACATCAAAGGAATATTAACTTATTGCCAGGAACACTGAATTATGTTGGATAAGTTTAGTGTTTAATTTTAAGTATACTAAACACGGATTTTTTCACTACACACAAAAGCCCCATTAACACTTACGCATCAACACAGCCTTAGGCCTTGAAGAAATCCAGCTTGAAAACCAGCCTTGAAGGATTCTCACAGAGGTTGGTGTTATAGGATGACTCAACAATCTCAACCTAGGTGTCTTTCTATTTTGGACATTTAATAGGAGTAGGCTACTAATAATTGACCAGGCAATACAACAGTACAAAACTGTTGTTCTTTTAAGTAACTTGTATTAAAAGAATGACCACCACCTAGGCTAATACGATTCACTCAAAAGAGGCATAATTCAGGAACAAATTAAATTCATATTTAAACATAAAATAAATTACCAGCTAAGCTTAACAGATCAAAATATTAATTCACAATATATCATTTATTTATATAAGTTAAATTATTATCAGAATGTATCAATTCTTCATTGAAGGAATCAAAAATTATTTTAGTAAGTTAAAAAACAAACAGTTGTGAAAGCCTAAACTAATGTAGGTCACTGTGTCACATATGGTCGGCGACCATATTTAAAATCCGTTACTTAGGCAACGACAGAAAATGGGAGGAGTTTGCGTCGCTAGGTAAAAATATAAACTGTGACGTTTGCGTAAGAAGAATATACGTCCGTAGAAATTTTATAATTATTATTCTGTAACATTCATTTATTAAAATCTTGTAGGAAAATTTGATAAAGTACATTATAATGTAAAAGTGAACAGTTAGAATTTAAGATAGCTGTACATTTAATAAATATATTCAAAATAAAGATGACGCGGAGTAGTACATAGATTAACATTCCTAAACCCACCTTACATACCTGAAAAGTTAAACAATTTATTGTATAAAACGATTTAAAGTAAATTAACTAGTATAGCAGAAAGTTAGATAAAGACCTAAGGAATCAAATTTCAATGATATATATCAGTAATTAAACACCAAAAGGAGTTTATTTAAGACCAAAAACGTCAGCCTTATGCATGTTGCTAAGGGACGGAGAAAACCAGCCAATGGGAGTGCAGTATTTTAAAAGGAAGAACCGACCCGCATTATTCGAGTTGTAGACGCTGAAGTGAGTAGACGTTTTGTTAATTGTGAAAAGTTTTAAGTGGAAAAGTGCACTCATCAGTAACCCGGACAATTCAAAGGATATTGATAAGTATCTAGTGAATTATTATACAAAATTTCGACACTCTATGAACTGTAAGCATTCAAACATTAAATTTAAATATTAAAATTCCATCTCAGTTACCATTTTGAACTTTGAAATTCTTCTTGTGCTACTAAATCTGGAAAAGAATGTCTATTCTATGTTTTTGAGAACAATCTTACAATAGTCTGAATATCATTCTTAATATATTTAAACCAATTTTTTTTTATTAACGTCAATCTCAAATTAAATTTGTTTATGTAAAACATTTGTAAAAGAAAGCCCAACCACCGACACCCCGAGATCAATTAAGTAATTCATTAAAGATATGCATATATTTATATATATGTTTATTGCGATTTAGATCTATAGACAATTTTTTATTGAATATCTAAACTCAAATTTCTTGAGATCAAATACAGAATGAACAGTCAAACTTAAAAATGTACTATATTGTAAAGCTTAAATTTCAACTAAATAAATAAAATATAATTTGTGCTATGTATACCATTTATTTGAGCATTACTATTTATTCAATAACCATAATAGCCTACATAGTTAAGATTTCATAGGAACCTATTTTTTAAAAGAAATTAAATTTAAATAAAAATTTGTATAGAGAAGACAAAATAAATAAATAAAAATTTATAGCAAGTGACAAAATATAATTGGCCCTAGAGGAGTTCAATCATAGGATTCACTGCATTGCGCAAGCATTCTTGCCTTAAGAAAATGTAGGCAAGTCAGTAGGTTTCGCGACAATTATCCAAGAGTGCTACTGCAATAGAGATTACATCAGAATTCTGGAAATAAGGCGGAAAGGGGTGTTTTGCAGAGAGGACAGACGTGATAAATAACAACCAAAAGCATGAGTACTTGTTAATGGGCAAAGAAATACTTTTGGATAGAGTAAGTATTTAAAATAAAAGTAAATTATAAGGCACAGGTGGTTTAAAAGCATGAAGCTTGGTCCCATCAGGTAATGTAAGTGGGAGCACAAACATTAATGGTAGACAACGAGACATAGTTAAATAACTTATTATTGTAGTCATGCCCACTGTTGTTCCTCCAGATTTTGGTTGAGCTGTAACTGACCTGTACGATTTTAATTTCCATAAAGCTAAAAATAGATATGGAACTCTACTCTGGTACGTGTAAAACTGCTCTTGGCCAATTTCTATTCTCCTTGGTAAATTAATTGTTACCTGAATATCTATAGTTATACTAATTATTTAGCTATCTTCTGAAAGTTGAATAAAATAATTTTGATTTTAGTCTAGTAGAATTACTATTATGTTTTAGTTACCTCTCAGCTGATTAGTAGAACATTCTTTGCCTTTACATTTTAACAACTTTACTTTGGTAACTTGAATACACCTTTCTTAAGGCTCTTGCTCTCTCCTGGCTGTAAGAATAAAATAACGGATTAGTAAGGTACTACAGATTCAAGAAATATAATAGAGTAGGCCTAGTTGCAACTGGCTTTGCTAAGGTTAAGAAGCTACTTAACCCTAGAAAGGGTGCGAGGTGCAAAAATGACCGCACAAAACACTTTTCTTATGTAAGTCCGTCGTTGGTGGTCCGAGGAACTTGCCCTTTCATTACATCTACTCCTCCTGAACCAGCCACCTGATCGGTAGTCAGTTCTTGCAAAAACCTTGTGTAGTGTTTAGTGTTGAATTTGTGTAACGGTCATTTTTAGGCCGCGCGACTTTTTGCGCTAAAACTTTTACGGTCGTTTATATAAAGGCCACGCGCCTAAATCTGTTATATAATTATTCTTTGTTTAGCTTATATAATTTTATAATTTAAAGTTTTTTTCAATAAAAATGGATGAACAAGAGTGTAAAAGATTAGAAAAGTTGTTACAAAGAGTAGGGAAAGAGGAGTCTCAGGCTGATAAGGAAAGAAGAGAAAGACTTTGTACATTGTTGTTTGATAATGATAACCTACACGAAAATGATCATGTACAAGAAAATACGATTGAAAATAAAGGATCTGATCAATCAGAAGATGAAGTTGAAGAAAATGTTCATGATAGCGATTCAGAAGTGTCTTTTGAAGATATCCATGAAAGATTTATGCCAGATGAAATCACGGACTTGGAAGAAAATTTGAACCAGGTAGATAACAGGAATTACTAGAAGGTGAACAATTGATCAATCCCATGCTCCTCCAAATATTCATGAAAATAAAATTTTTGGAAAAGATGGGAAAACGAAATGGTGTCCTCACAAGAATAATGTATCCGCCGTCATAACATAATCCGAGCTGAAAGGGTTGGACTCCAAGTTTTTACTATACTTTATTAGATTTAAGTCTAATTAACTATGTTTAAATTATATATTTAATTTCTAAATACATTATTATTAATTTGTAATTAGAGTTTTTAATAAAAATTATTGCAAATTTCCTTTTAAATAGAGTTATGCAGAAAAAAAAGCGCGGTCATTTTTAGGCCACAGGGTTCTCTGTGCAAAAAACAGCACGCCCTGGCTAGGGTTAATAATCACTCTTAAACTTAAAAACATTTTAAACTACTGTCAATTTTTTTCTTAATATTATTATTCTTGGCTCATTTGAAAGAAGGTGTGCACATAAGGATGACTAAACATATATGTCTTAACCCTGTCACTAATTCAATTGAAAGCTAAGAATAATTATACCGATTGATTAACTATGATATGATAAGTTAAAACAAAAAGTAAATTCAAAATCTAATGAAACTCAACTACAATACTATAGAATTGCCAATTTATTACAATTGGTGTTAAATTATTTTTTAGTAATATTTTTCAATACCCGTTTTACTTAATTTTTTTAACTGAGTTCAAATACCACAGGCCTAGTTATTGTAGCAGGGGGGGCTAATGATACTTGACTTTGTTGGTCTCAGTGCAACGACTTGTGTCCTTTTCTGAAAAGAGGTATTTTATGCGCATTGCTGATTAACTTTCAGACATCGTCTGGATGTCGAAGCGTTCAAGGCATAAGTACCTGAGGTAAGTATTCACAAAGTAGACGTTTTCAGGTAGGTAGGTCTTCAAGTGTAAAAAAACATTTAAACCCAAACTCATCCTCTACAGGATCAGGATAATATTCTCTATTGGCTCCAATCTATTTCTAACTTTTAATAATTATATTAAACATATAAAACGGGTTAAAGGTACGAGAAGCTTTGGAGCATGACCAATTCCTATAAGGACGTTAATTATACTATCAGCATTAATCTCTAAGACAATACTATTTTTCTCTACTGTAGCTTTCCACTACTATATTTAAACTCTTTATAGTCTAGAGTGTACCATGTTGGATTAGTCATTGTACTACGCAGTTTTGTATATAAATAACATATATTTATTACAATAAGATTGTATATATATACTGTGACACATTCTTGTTATAATATTTACTATAATGTGAAAAGAAAAGAAAATTATTATTGTACATATTTATTTAGGTAATTTAATACACTTAATTTAGGTTATAGCATTAACTAAACACCTCTGTTAAGGTCGGGACACACATGACCGCACCGTGCCCGCACCGCAGCACGGCCTAGTGTTGGCCAACACACGGCGGGGGAATAATCTAATGTAAACGTATGGAATATTCCTAACATCACCGTCACTGGTATGCACATCTACTCAAAAAGAGTTCTTACAATTTTTGTTGTTACTGCCAATCAGTACTAATAAATTTTCTTGCTTTATGTTTTATTATAGATAACCTAAAACCTACACAGTGATTATTCATCGCTGATTCAATTAAAATAATTAGTTCAAACTAATAAATTGATTCAAGCTGCACTTAAATTAACAAATGCTGACAGATTTAGTATAGTTAAAAACATTTGTGATTTGAAAAAGTAAAAACTCACCATTAGTCTGGATCCAAATAGCATGCGAGCTTTATCTTCTTCTTGTGGTGATGGTCCTTCATCTGCACAGACTCTGTTCATCTTAATTTGTAATTTTTGTTTGATGGCCTGAAATTGTTGACAAAATGTTATCAATTTAAATTGTTTCTTCTGTTCTTTGAAAAAAAAAAAACACTATATAATCTATAGACGCGGCCTAGGTAAACGAAAAAAAGCCACTACTATCACAGGCCAATACCTACTCATCTTTAGTATTTTTTTTCATTAGTCCTTATCATATTCTTGCATACCGAAGCTTATTATGCTTATAATACGACTTCAAACAAATCATTCATTTTATTCCTTTTGTCTAGATGGGAAAATCTATTTCTTAAGAAAACCTCATCTTTATATTTTCTTATCCCTAACATCCTAACCCTACTCAATTTATCCCTACTTATTTAATTCTTTGGAGAAAACCTCCTTCTGAGGGAAAACTCCTTGCTCCATTTTACAACCTGCCTTGTATCCACCACTATCTCAGCCAATCTTTCCAGCTCTCTGCAGTTATCCTTATTAGTCATCCAACTCGAGATATCCTCAAACAGGACGCACCCATACACCAGATGATCCGCCGTTTCTTCCTCCTCCCCGCATCTGCATTTAGCACTGTACCTCACGTTCAACTGTTTCAGTTCCCGCCGAATGGGCCATGTCCCGTCATCACCATGATCAATCCTCTTTTCATTGAATTCAACCATTGCCTTCTTAATCTTAGCCCCACATCTGGCAAATGTCGGTAAGTCGATCTTCCGTACGAGTTACTCCATCTCTGTTGTCATTCCTCCAGCATCTTTTTCCTTACTCTCCTAGACATTTCCTCTTTCGTGAAAACTTCTTCCTTTAGATCGAATTCCTCCTCCTTCATTTCCATATTAACTCCTTCTCTTATACTTCGTATATACCTTTCTCTTGCAAACAGATCTTTTGGAGTTATACCTGTTATTACCTGAAGGGCTTCCACTGCACTTGTTCTATATGCACCCGTTACTGAGATTAGTGCCACCTTTTATGCGTTTACCATATTTTTCCTTATTTGAACCTTGGTCGTTCTGTAGCACCAGGCCCCTGCTCCATAGGTCATCTTCAGTATAAAAGATTTATTAATCTATAAAAACTGCCAGATGGAAGAGAAAACAATTGAGCAAATCCTCATCTCTTCCTCTGCATAAAATCTGGCCAGTTAAAGAATAAAAACGTTTGATAGAGAATGGTGATTCTGAGTACATTCTTTAAAAAATATTGCACAACCTGTGATTCTTGCTGAGGCATGCCATTGAGTCATTGAATCACCATATCTTGAATTTTGTATAAAGAAGAAAAGAAATCGCATTTAGAATGAATATCATTTTATATAAATAAATTTTATGTTAATGTCTCTAATTTAATTTGGAATGAATTTTCAACGTTATTAACACCACTTTACGTCATTAAAATACATTAATACATTAAAATTCCGGACAAGTCAGATTATTCAATTTTTACTAGTAAGTGATAATAATAATAAAATATCTTATAAAACAATCTTAATAACCGCACAATAGTTAATATACAATCATTTACCTTCTTCAGAGTGTGCATGGCAGCAAATATTTTTTGCACATGTCAATAACATGGTCTGTTCAACTTTCAGTATTGTTTATAGTGAGAACAAGAATTTTTACTTTAGAACAATAAGGCAAATCATTGCCTTTTATCGTAACCCACTACTTAAATCAATTTTATTTGCGGGTATTTTACTTTGGATACATATAGCTTCAGTTTTTATGTTATTCAACGTCAATCCATACCTAACAGTCCAATCGTTTATGGCATTAATGTCAATATTTATTCTATTTATAGTCTCAGCTTTCTCTTGAGATATTATAAAGTGATTATACACTTGCAAATCATCAGCATGTAAATGAAACTTCAAATAGTTCAGTATATTATATACATCATTTATATAAATGCCAAATAATAAAGGACCAAAGACTGAATTTGGGGTATTTCCCTACAAATACACTCCCAGGAAGACGACTTCTCACCAGACTTAACGAAGGCGATTCCGTACAAAAATATTCTGCCCAAGAACATTTAAAGAATTTAATTTAACTTCTGTTTGTCAAAGCAAGCCACTTGGTATAGAAAAATGATTTGTTTTAAACTAAAATTTCAATATTTTGTTTAATCTAGATTGATTAACAATTTATTTCAGCCAAGTTCTGATGTGCAGCATTTACAAAAGATATTCAGTCATAGAGCCTGCACATTTGCTTCATTTGCCTTTTTAGTTTACTTCTTCAACACTTTCTTGACAGTTTCTTAGCCACAGGTCATTGTTGGTAATTTGGTTAGGATACAATAACATGCGTAACAAATATTCACAGTGCAACTGTCTTGTGATATTTTTAAGAACTAACATTCCTTATCCACACATATACTGCTGACAAAATAGCATTTACATAAATTAAGAATAATTCTGGCTTAAGAACCAAACCTTGAAGTGCAGCATATTTCAATTTGGCCAGTTAAGCCAGCCTTTCTGCAAAGTTGTGAACTAATATAAAGTAGTCATTCTAGAAATAGTAACGGCTGTCCTCGAATTTCTTGGCGGGTTGGAGTATCTTACGTAATAAATAGTTTTTAAATACTTTACTAAGCCATGAAGTAAGGAGACTAGTCTATAATTGTTAATAACTTTACTTTTGTCCTTCTTAAATAATGAAAATATACAAAACAATGCAGATACTAACCTGAGATAGAATTACTCTCCTACTATCACTCTTCATAGCTAATAGCAGGTCTAACCATGTCCACGTTACGTTATGATACTCTAAGGTAGGGATGACAAGGCTAAAGTCTCGGATATCCTCCAAGTTCTTCTCCTTGTAACCTTTATAACTGACACGTACAGGTACTTCAGGAATCTTGATGTATATAAATAGCTTGTTCTTTTCTGCTCGTTCCTGAAAATTAGATTTAATATTCAGCCACCATTATTAGTAATTATTGAGAGTTAGCTAAAGACATGTCAATATCCTTATTTGTAGCAGTAAGTCCTTACGGTTAACGTGCAACACTTTATAAGACCACCCATATGAGGCGACCAGTGATAATACTATATATAAAATAGTGACCTAAACAAAATGTTTGTAATTACTTAAAAATATTGTTCGTCTTTCAATAAATAAACAAACCAGAGAAGCGTGAGTTTGACTAAGGCTCCGTACTATTAGCTAACTTGAAAGCTTTATCAAAATGATTAACTCAACACACCAAACTGTAACAATAATCTTGACCGGACTAATTATTTGTGATGGAGACCAGTGAATGAAGGTGATCCCTCTCAAAGACAGTATTACTGTACACTGCATGAATAAAAAACTATTTTTCATAAAAGTTAAAATTTGCTATAGTTTTTCTCTAAGGTACTCATAACACCAACATTTTTTTCATCATAATTTTACAATTCTTTTGGAAATAGAGGGATTAAGGGTTTTTAGCAACATTTTCAAGAATATCTTATAAACTAACTTTTATACAAAACTCTTTTCATTTTCGATGTCCTTACATTTAACTCTTTGAAACGGAAATATTTAAGTTTGGTACCAAAATTTGGCCCCTCCCAAAATTTAGAGCAAAACTTTATTGATTGGAATATATTTGACTGACCATGCATATAACTATTCAGATTCCAGCTTGTTTTTATCTGTTTCCGTTTCTGAGGAATATGACTGTGGCAAACAAATAATTGACCTCATAAGATTTCCGTTTTTCCTTTTAAGTTATAGAACCCTAAAAAATAATAATAATTCAACATGCCTTGTAGAAAAGACAAACACATTTAAAATTATACAAACACATTTACTAGCATATTTTTTCATAGGTTTATAAAGCTTTGCAACATTTTCACACTTTCTTGCCTCGTTGCAACAAAGTCGTCAATATATCAGCTAGTTTTGTATTTTCTCGCTGCTCGGTTTACAAGTACTCAGTAATATAGAAGACTAAGATAAAATAATACAGTAAGACCTCGATAATCCGGCACACTCGGGAATCTGGTGATGCCGGATTATCGAGGTATTCCTTTAAACTGGTTTAGACAGGGAATAAACTATAAATAAACGTACATGTACTTTATATGAACACGTAAATTACATGTTGAAACTACATAACATTAACTGCTTAACATTAATTGCCGCTAACTAATAAATTTTAAAAGCCTAAAACAAAATCATTTTGTACATAAAATATTTATAATATAAGCTCTCTGAGCGCTGGATTGTAACAAATATAAAAAAAAAGGTTCCGTATACTATCGTGCGAGTGACACGCTGATGTTATAATTGCGATCATAGCCCCAGGCTTCAAGATGATGAAATAATTTTCCTATAATAACCTGATAAGTTTTTTATAAGACATATCTAGCCTTTAAAATAATTTTGAGCATATATGAAGCGGAGTAATTATGTGTTTTATGTTGTTTCAATGTCTTTTTTGAATTGAAACATGAATATAAACAGGAACAGCGTTCGGTAAGGGAGTATGGGCATAGCAGTGAACAGCGGAGCAGAGAAGTTGCGGCGTAGTGATGCGCGATTGTTTGATGCTCGAGATGTTTGAACAATCGAGACAATCGACTAAAACATCACGCATTTCGTGTATCACTAGTTGGGTGCATTACTAAGAGAAGTAGACATAAGTCATAAGTGATTTTAAGTTTTACAGAATAAAGACTTTGTATATAGATCCTTGATTTTTGTACCCTAAAAGTCACTGATTTTTATTTATGGGGTCAATACTAGTAGATACCCTGAAACCGGTTTTAAATCGAACAACTATTTACAAGAAATTCAATGTATCTTTTTCCAAAGACTTCAATTTGTTCTAATAATCTTCATTAAGTGGAATACGTTCAACAAAATACTGTCAGCAACGAAAGTGTTAAACGGTCCCTTTAACGTTTTTAAAGGACGACGAGAGCACATTGCTTTAAATCGGTTTGATTTTTAGGAGAAATTTTGATTGAAATGTTTGTTTTGGACAAGTTTATTGAGCAGTAGATTTTTACACACTGTTTTTAACGGATGCTGAGCCAACAGACAATGTAGACCGGGCTTAAATCACTTAATAATTACAAAAAGTTATATTTTTAATAAGTGCAAATTTTCAAGATGATTGATGCCGAACTATTGAGTCTGCCGGATTATCGAGGTCTTACTGTAGTACAAAATAGCAGACCCCGGATAGTACAGAACTATTGCAACTAAAATGTATATGAAAACGCTATGAAAATCACACTGATATAATTAACAAACATTATTATTTAAAAAACTGACCTTCATTTTTTCAACATCATCTTTTTGTTCAATAGGTACGTAAAAAGCAGAGTCTTTGCCTTTCTTTGACCGTTCGCTGCCCTTTCTTTTGTTCCCTCCGCTCACAGTGCTACCGCTGGTACTTCCTGTTTCCGCTTCTTCAGGACCATCACCTTCTATGTTGTCAGGATCTCTCTCAGGGAAGCAAAACTTCAGCATTGTGTTGAAAAATTTCTTTGTAAGTCCTGTCATGAAAGCACGAATATTATTTTTTAAATAAAATAAGTGTTTACTTTGGACCTTCTGTTTGAAGACTCAAATTAATATACATACAAGGGTGCTTCATACAGTGATATATTTAATGTTTTTTTAATAAAAGTATAGAATTAATCATATCCTCAAAGTTATGATGGCAAATAATATTAAATGTCTAAATCAAATTATTAAGTTTAAAACAGGAGTCATAAATACAGTGTAAAACCCATGACTCAGGTCTACTTACAGAAAAACTAAACCTACAAACTGTTTCAAAAAATTAAATCTTAAAAATTAAATCAAATAAAAATTTTAAGTCTTTTGTCTGACTGTTTGATGTAAACCAATCTTTTAAAAGAAATTTACCTTTTGTCAAAAACAGTTTTCCTACTTTTAAATTTGTATTTGTGTTAATTGGTATATCTATTGAGAGTTTCACAATTGATGAGCTGAAATCTTCTGTGTTCATATACTTAACATTACAACATATAACATGTTCATATATCATTACTAGGGATGGGTCGACTCTCAAATTTATCGATTCCGATTCCAAGAAATCGATTCCCAATTCCATTGATTCCAATTACCAAAATTGTAAAGGGAAGTAAACATTGTTATTTAATTTTAACTGCATGGTTTTATTTGTTAATATTGTTACTAAACTTAAAAGTTCTTACATAAAACTGCCGATTTGGATTCATTAAAAAGTGTATATATATTTTTTTTCATTATACTGCACCGAAAAAGCTGTTTTCTATACCTGTACACATAGATGTAGAAAACACAGACATGCAAGGCCTTATTTTCAGTACACAATACTGTAAAATCAGCTGTGTAGGGATCAGTAAATTTATCTTTCTCCAGCTGATTTTACCGTTCTCCAGCTTATTTTACAAATAAGAATAAACATCAGTTTTATATAAACAGCTGATTGATTTGGTCAATGGAAATACCAGGTGTCTTAAAAGTCCCCTCCCTTTTAAGTTTTGTGTTTGTTAAAACAAACAAATATTCTTTGGGGAACGATACTAACTTAGCCCAAAGTATCTTTTGAAGCAATCGGAAATTTTGAGTGTCCCCTAAAAATGGAGGATTTTGGTGTAACTCAAAATTTTTAAATGGGTAGTATGGTTATGTGATACCTCATTTTAAAGGTCTATTTAACACTAGGAAAATGACATAAAGAAAATAAAAATCAGACCACCCAAAACAAAATGGAGGCCCTAAACGTGTTGAAATAAATCAACATAAAGTTGCTAATAGGCCTATCTCGAAAAGAAAGAGTTTTTAGAAAAAATTTCAAAAGACAAAAAATGTTTATTTCAAAGTGCTTGACCTAAAAATTGCTTTCAAATCGATTTCGTAAATTTTAAGTCAATTCCTATATCTTAAAAAATTTTGTAAAAATAAAATTATTTTGTAAAAAGTAAAAGTAATTATTTTCAGAAGTAATTAAAATATAGGTTATTAAACTATATTTTCAGATTTTATAAAAAAATTACATTTTTAATTGTTAAATTTACATAAGTCTAAGTACTATAGTGCAAGTTATGATTTTGTCTGTATATGATTTTGCTGTAAAAAGATTTGACATTCCAGGTGAATATAACACAATTATTATCAGAAACTTTCTCAATATGTGGGAGGTGAAAGGATCCCTACTGCTTAGGTGCTGTGCACACCTATAAACACAAATCTAGTTTGTAAATCTACCAGCAGAAGTTACAATGTTATTTTTGAACAATATTTTGTAAACTAACTGCGAAAACTTTGATTCAACGGAAATTATAAATTTTCTAGCTATTATAATGGTTCTATTTATCAAATCAGCAACATCCAAGGAAGACATGGTTTCTGGATGTGCTTAGTAATTATTGTTAGTATTTATTTGACTAATATCTTTTAATTGAAGGTCAAGCTTTAATTGACAACATAACACTATAAAATGACCACTAGAATAAAAATAAAATAAACATCAAGTTACCAATATTAATTAACTGCAATAATTCGCATCGTTACTTAGTTTGCAATTTGCTATATAGGTATTAATAGTATGTGTATAAGCTAGCAGTATAAATAAGTTAATCCCAGTAAAAATACTAACCAATGGTAATAGGCACAACATTGATTTCAAAATGTTCTTTCACTGAAATCCCACCAACTGGAGCTTTTTCACGACAGAATACTCGTACAGCTCGCTATAAACAATAACAAAACACTTACAGTCTGATTCAGGTTTAATAAATGTTTAAAATTATTAAGCTTAACCCTTTCGGCTCCTATTAACTTTGCCTGACCCACCCATTCCACTCCACATTAGTTTGAACAGTTTCACCAATTATCTAACACTCATGCCTTAAAACTAATAGTTCACACACTAAAAGTAATCCGATTTAAATTATTTTATGTAAAGCTAAAATTCTGAACTTTGATTTTCATGTATAAACTGTACATCAAAAAAATTTCCATAATGTCTTGCGACTGCTTAGTATTAAGGGTCGGCTCTAGTAAAACAGAAAGCAACCTGCGACTCCAGCGCTTCACTCTATAGCGGCGGTAAGTTACGTGGACATTGCTCATCCTAAATCCATTTAAAATCCACAATTGTTCAAATAGTGTTTTTTTTAAATACCAAACTCTTGGGGACAAAATTCTTCATCCGAATGGCTTGGTAATTTTTCGGTATAATTAATAGTTACAACGTAAAAAAATATTTAAAATCACCCTATAGCGGCGGTAGGTTACACGGACATTGCTTAGCCTAAATCCATTTAAAACCCGCAATTGTTCAAATAGCGTTTTAAAAAATACCATACTCTTGGAGACGAAATTCTTCATGCGAATGGCTTGGTAATTTTTCGCTATAATTAATAGTGACAACGTAAAAAAATATTAAAAATCAATGTTTTAAATTGTTAATAATAATTAAACAAAATACTTTTCTTAGTTTTGAAAAAGCCATTTGCATGCATATTCACCATAGCTTTAAAATAACATATCGTTCATAATTATGCGATAAAAAATAAAGGAAAAATTTGGATTTTAATCTAACATTGGTGTTATGGAGTCTCAGCCTACATGGCCGACAGCTAGAGCTGACCCTTAAAGTATAAAGTACTAGAGTACTTATGTCAAGCAGTCTTGTAGTTTATAGTTATTGCTTCATTACAGCCGTTTCGGTATCACATAATACAATCTTCAGACGGAAAATATTCATACAAACATTAGTCTTTAATGCGCAGAAATAACTAAAAAAAATTGGTACTACAGAACACTTCAAAATTAAAAAAAATTCATGATTGGATCATGTGGCCACAACCTACTGGTTATTTTACTGACCGGTTAGATCCCACTAGTTTTAGTATTTTTGTCTAAGCTGTCTAGAGTATCGTACACAAAATTCTGTCTATTTGGAGGTCGCGTGTTGTCTCCTAAACAAACAATAAAGGTTGGGTTTCCAAGAATTTGTCCTCTATAGGCTGCCTACAGATTTTTTGTATAATTTGTAGTGTTCTCATTTTCCCAGTATATGTACGTTCAACAAAATGAAAGTATTTCAGTATTCCTGAAAAAGTGCCGGTTATACAGCAAGTTTGCTGACAACTGTTCTAAAAAATGTGTGTCCACTTTAAAACAAAGTAATGAACTGTAATTTAGTAATTTCCTAAAATAGTGTAAGCTACTACATAGTACTGTACATACACAGTACTGTTTTAGTGCATGTAGGGCTCATTTTTGTTTGTTTAAGGACTAACGTACAAGCATACGTAATACAGTACTGCAACAACAATCTACAATTTCATACAACTTATATCTGTTGAATTAATTCACTTGTATTAAGGTTGAATGTAGACTCTAATTCAAAAAGTCATGGCAACTTGATTTCAGGACTCGAACCAGACATTTCCGGCTATATGGGCTGACGCTCAATGCTTCAGCGCCAACTGCTGAATTTAAATTATATAATTTACCATATCTGTTGGTGGATATAGAGTATAAATTGGATTGGGGGCTGCAAACTCCCAGTAACCATTTTTTTGTCTGGATAATGAATTTTGTTAAATAGAAGTTACAACTGTATACACAGGATTTATTAGACGATATTTTAAAATAAATTATCTTGTAATTTAAAACAGGGGGGGGGGGGGTTCAGCCTGTTTATCTAAGATATTGAAGGGATCCC
>JAGFPH010000685.1:359946-387714 GCA_018207615.1 Philaenus spumarius | reverse complement strand
ATATTTGGTTAGGCAGAAGATTGGTCATCCGAACATAGCCCAGCTCAATACATAACTATACAAGAATGATTTTACTTACTTTCCTGTCAACAGGCATATTGCTTTGAATCTCTGTAGGCACTATCACTTCTTGGTATATTTGGTTAGGCAGAAGATTGGTCATCCGAACATAGCCCAGCTCAAGAAGATGTTCCACTGAGTCATCACTTTTGGAATTCTTCATGTACCTAAAACAAATAGTTATGAAAATGTTTCTTTTTCGTTTCAGATATAGAACTACAAAAAAATTAAAATCCGTTTCTTTCAAAATCGTCCTTAAGGATCAAATGGCACATTTCTCCATGTCAAAATTATTTCATGGTTACATTTCTCCTGGCTTGGATGACTATTTTAATTCTTTGAAGGGTTAGATAGATATTTACAACTTAATGCTTATAATTTAGTAATTTTTTCAATTTTGAACGCTTCAATTAAGGCAGGTCATATTTATATTAAGAGTTATAATAAACAAATTTAGATCAGGTATGAATTATAATAAATTACAAATTATATATATAATTATTAATACACTAGTAGTCATTACATTACAAAATTGAAGAATAATATTTACAACAATATAATATACACAATAACACACCATTTATACAATTTAATATCTTTACATTTATAACAATATATGTTTTTTAGCCTTGGATATGACATTAGCAAAGATAATTAATTTAACTTGATTATGCAAAAAAAATCTCTTTTTAGGCCTTACAACCTTTCCAAACATTGTTAGTGCATTTATTAAATTGGAGCTATTAAGGGTCTTCTATACCTTGCGTAAAACAGCAAAAATATGCACTTCGTACTAATGTGTTTCAGACGCCGTTTTTCAACCTAAAAAGTTGTGAAACATCTTAAATTCTTCTTAAAGACTATGGTGCTTTTGTCTTATATCTCATAATTGAAAAAAATTTACGGAAACTCCTTTTAATCAACAGTTTAAACTAAGTAAAAATCGATTATTTTTAACACATTTTTTGGGAGTTTTAAGCAATAATTTCCATATTTTAAGCTAACACGCAGAAAATATAAAGCCTTCTTTATAACTTACAGTAGTTTCCCAGATTATTAATTTATAAATAGAATCTGAAACACGTTATTACAAATGCATGTTTCAACAATTTTGTGCCGTCAGTCAGACCTTTTGTATTGAAATCATACTGTACACTCGGGAGTTTTCTTCAAGGTAAAGAAGAGCCTTAAATGACTATACAGCTTAATCACTGAAAATTCAATTCCCTTCTGGCACAAAGTTAGACTAGTTTGCAAGAGTTGTACAAGTAGAAGTCTGAATTAAGATGAAATAATTTCATATGCTGATGTACACAAAGAGGTCAAAGAACAAAGAAAACCATTTACATCAGGATGCTGAAGGTATTTATAGAATGGTAGAAGAAGGACAGTATAGAGAAAAGGGTTTGATCCACCAAATTGTGTGACCTAAACAAGTCAATAAGGTTAACGATTCATAATATTATGCAATAAAGTAATTCATAAATGAATTTAACTAAGATTATTAGTAACTTTTGCTTGAACAAAAAAAAAAAAAAAATTAACGCAAGCACAGATAAAATAAATACTAAAAACTGTAAATAATTTAGTTGATAATTTATGAGAATTTATAAGTGGAAAATTATATCTATTTTTACTAAGTAATATAATTTGTTTGTTTCAAGAAATAATAGCTTTTGTAATTAACGAATTTGGTTACGTGGGCTGAATCAACAAGGATTTTAAACGATGCCTATCGATATCGGATGCAGATAATTTTACAAATTTGGAACTCTGCAGATAGCATCTGTTTTACAAAGATTGTTAAAATTAAAAAATCAGCTAATAACAAAATAACCCAATGGATTACTTTTAATCTATGAGTTTAGGTAGTATCTATGATTTTCCATTGGTACAATCGGTGTCAGCATCAACTCGGTCCTAGTCAATATCAAGGATTAACAAGAATGTTAGTAAATTGTGCTCATTAAAGGTAATTTAAACAATGTTGAGCTGAATTAAACCAGTTTGGAGGACATTAGAAAGTTATATACTTAAATTGTTCAAGTGCCTACATTTTGAATACTCACAAGAAGTTGCTAAGGACAAGATCAGCTATGCCCAGTTGCCCATCCGCTTCAGTTAGTCGCCACTGAGCATGCTTGAAGACTATCTCACTTGCTCGTACTGTTGTAACAGGTTTGTCCCCACGAAGTGTTGCTAGCTTCTGATTGGCCGTTAGTTGTGTTTCTTTATAACAAGACAGCATCATGTCCAATTCATCGCTCTGGAATTGTAACTGTTCTTTGCATTCATACACCTAAAACAATAACACAACATGTTCACAAGTTCTTACGAGAGGGCTATTCTGTAAATAACTACCAATCAGCTGGTAAATTCAAGATGGTACCGTAGCGACACTTTGTTGTTCCAGTTAGTAACTGTTAACCTTAATAGAACCAATTTTAAATTTGTTTGGTTTGTTGCTATGCTAGTAGTGATCAAATTCAAATGGTGTAGGCTACCTCCAATTGTGGGATTCATGAGTTGATTTGAATTCGGCAAGCAAAAAAAGGACGGAACACTGATGATATTCACTTAAAGCCGTGTTGGGTTTAGGGAAATAATGTTGACAGAATAGTGAAAGAAATTTAAAAAGTCAAGGATACAACGAAAATGGAAACGATATGCATGGCGAATATGAAAAGAAAAATTATTCAATTGCGATTGATGAATTTTATTATAAGGTTACAAAAAACTTTTTATGGAAAATGGAGTTTAATAAGTTTTTCAGCTTTTAAAGGATTTTCTACAGATTTTAAGAACCAATTTCCATGAAATTGTTACTGACAAATTGGAATTTCACGAGTTCTTTACAAGTTGGATGCTAATTAAGTTTACCGCACATCACAGAAAATGAGAATGGTTTTGACAGTTCTTGATTTGTATGATACAAATGGGGATGACTACCTGGACAGAATTGAGACTGGGGATGGGGACATGGGTTAGGTATGAAAATGTTGAAACGAAGGAACAAACAAACCAAGAAAATGCAAACTATTTTGTCGGAAAATAAAGGTTAAAGTATTTTGTGAGAGTAAGCTGACTAAACTAATTGAACCACGTTTAACTAACACAGCAGATGATTATTATGAAATCCTAAAATGTTAATAATTTGAGTAAAGAGAAGCACAGGGGATTGCTCACACAGGATTTCACACTTACCTGTAACCCCCTTTGTTTGGTCAGTTTAAGTTGGAAAATTGTTGAACTTTGCTATCATTTGTTTAAATGGTAAAAAAAACAAATATTACTTTCTGAAACTATTTATAGGCATAAACTTTCTTTTAAATTATTTGCAAATTTCAGTATTTTCGCCTTCAACTTCATACCCTTTAGTCTGAATATAATACATGGACAGGGAGTAAATGCCTTTACTTACCAATTCTAATGATGTATGTCGATATGGACAGAATTGCACTGCATTTAACTTAAGCAGCAATTGAAATGGCTCTACCTCTTTTCACATACATGTTTATAAACCTAGATGCTACAAATACTGCTTATAGTATAATGGAAATCACATAGAACATGTATTCTGACATACAAATCTTTGAATTGTAGTTCTTTTTACCTTTACTATGTAATTTCTTAGCTATAGATATATTTTTTTTATTTAACAAAGTTCTAGAGTCGTTTTAAACACTATACTTATATTTAAAAGTTATAATTCGAAAGTTTGCAGTTTTATTTCACCAATTTCGTTGTAATTTAATTTTGAAGCCTGTCATTAGTTACATACTGACTTTTTCTTAAAAATCTTACCAATTTTCATCTACACAGTTTAAGTTTAACAAGGTAAGAAATCAAATTACCTTTTCTTCCAAATTGACCATCTCATCATTCAGATGTTGACTTGAAGGTTCTTCTTGCAGAGCTCTTTGCACCAGGTATGTTTCTTTTTCTAATCTTCGTAGTTTTGACACTAATGCCCTGTCCAAACAATGAATATGAATGAGTATTTTATTGCTCCTCATATAATGTATATTATTATATTTGCACAAACAAAATCATAATTATTATACATATCTTATAAACTAAACTAAAAAACCAAAGAAAAAATAGCTCTATTTACAAATCAATTATAATATAAGGAAACAATTTAAACTACCTCGATGTTAAAAAAAAAAACAATTTAAAAAAGAAAAACATAAATACATTTATATATATATATATATATATATAGATACAAAGAAAAAACAAACAAAAATACAGAAATTAGCTGACCGGCTTTCAGAAATATATTTAAAACTATAAACTTTTAGTAGGACATTTAAAAACAAAAATCTTTCACTGCAGCTTCACAATAACTTTCCAAAAACACAAATTAAATACATACAATTGAAGAACAGTAAGTTTAATAAAATGAACTAGTTACAAAATTTGACGACTCCTTTTTCTAAATTAAGATAGTGACTAATTATTATTATTTTAGGGAAACCAACGATAAATCGCTTCAGTATAAAAAATTACTGGAATACTGTAGACATTTTAGTTAAAATAGTTGCTTTAATTATGAATACAGGCAATTAATAAATATGTTGGTAACAAAAACAGCCATCACCAGGAAGCACCATTAAAAAGGCTTGACCAATATAGTTTCATGACTGCGCAATTGCTAGATATGCATTTATGTGTAGGCCTAGCCTAAGAAACTAGTTTGTTGTTACTTTCAAACACAGGATATTCCTATGAAATATTGAAGTTTTATAACTAGCAAAATAGTAATTACTTTGTTGATTGTTATAAATTTAACTATCAGAAAGCAGTTAATTTAATAACCAACTGATTTAAGTAACTTTTACCTTATGAAACAAAAATACTGAAATGAAATTTCTACAAATTTCACTATTAAATAGATGTGTGAACAATGGACTAGTGTTAGTGTTTTGGCTGGCCTGATGATGGCAGCGAAACATGTAGCCATTACTCCAGAAACAAGAACTACTATTGACTAAAATTAAGGTATGTAGAAATACTATTTTATTTATAATATACCCTACTATATTTACAACTCACTATAAAACACATAAAAATAACAAATGTACCGAGTGTAACTTAGCGAGGCACAACAATTAATTAAACGAAACAATAGTGGCTAGCAGAACAGCTGACTGAGAACCCGAGTCTTGGGTCGTATAAAGCAGTAGCAGGAAGGCGATAATGGAATGTGATCGCCAAACCAACATAGACGGTGTTTCAATCTACTAGCCCTGGCAGTATATTTCTAATTAAATTATAAATGTATTTATATAAGTAATATTTTTATTGAATAAACAGCACATGATACATCTTAACAAAATACTACTACGCCATTGCCAATACTACTAACCTGACAATACATATTAACATATATGTTACAGAGTACTGCTAACCTGACAATACAATATTAACCTATATGTTACACTGTACTGCCAACCTGACAATACATATTAAACTATAAATATGTTACAGACGGTGTCTACTGATGAAAGAAACAAGTGAAAGAGACATCGCTCTGCACTCTAGAGGATATTTGGAAAATCATACGAGTTTCCATATAAATAAGTTGGCTTTAGTCCTTATAAACTCATACGGCGTTTACAGGCACAAGCGGCGTTTTAAAGGCTAAATCTATAGAAAAATTTCAACCATACATATAGTATGGAAGCTTGTCAAACAGATTTTGACTCTCTAACTGGGCTACTGTATTATTACTTTCTACTTTCATATTATTATAATATAGCTATAAAATAAAATCTTACCGAACATGGTTTTGTAACTGTTGTATTGGCCTCCGCTGGTCTTGAACACTGTGTAGTTGTAGTTGAAATCGCATTCTTTGTAATCTCTCGTAAGCTTCTTTACGTCTTGGTTCTACGTAGAGTAAAAGGTTGTTCACTATGTCTAGAATCATGGCGTACTGTAAACAAAGATGTTCAGTTGTATTTTTTTCTGTGATACATAACATTGTTCTATCTTATTAACTTGCTTTAACATTTAAATATTTTCTTTTCCGTTAACTTTCTTTTTGTGTTCATAGGACTAATGAAGTATGGGGAGCTGAACAACACAGATGAATAAAGTCAATGCCAATAACCCAATGAAACCCATAACAGCCCGAACCAAGGTGTAATATGGAGAAAGTGGTAGTGGACATTGATATTTGAAATAATAACTCATTAATAAAGAAGGCATCTTTATCAGAAAGCATCATCTTGTCATGAAGAAAATTAAGAGTATTTGCTCTAGGAGAGTTCATAAAGTTCTTAGGAACATAAAGACCGAACGGTTATTAAAGGCAACATCATCAGGAAGATTTCAAAGAGATGACTAGGTATGCAACACACTTTGGGAGCATGAATATCCCTAGCAACGACATACTAAGGAATTGTTCATCCAAACAATAATTATAAATTTAGTCTCATTTGGTTTACAAAAATAGCAGTCATGATGAATTAAACATTTGGGTTGTCACATCATATACCACATGTACACAGTGCAATTAAAAATAACTCTGGTTTCTGTCTTCACCATGTACACACAGTTATTTTCCACCGAGTAAATTGCCTGCTGAATAAAGTTTTAACTTTGTTTTAAAATTGTTTACTAAATTGCCAGTTCGTTTTGGTAGAGGGTTCTCAAACACCCTGAATACACATTTATCTTCCACTGAACAAAATACCTGCTTGTTTACTAGAGACAGTTCCTTTAGATCATCTATAAAACTGTTGTACAATTTGAACCATAGTAGCTCATACCCATTCTTGAATTGCTTTCACTATGGATGGGTATTGAAACATTTGCTGCTGATAGAATATCCTTGCTTGTACTGTCCGACATCAATATAATTACATAAAAAAAAGAGGACGTGCAAAATATATTTCCAGGAAAGAGTTAAAATTTAATTTGTTTAAACTTTTTTACTGATGTATTTTAAATTGCAGATTATTCTTTTAATTTCCCTTTGAACACAAACAATTTTTCCAGACTCTACCAAGTTTTCCCAAAGACCAACGCCATATCTGAGATGACAGTATATGTACGCAAAATACATGGTTGTAACTGTATCCGAACTGGAAATACATGAAATAGTATGAAGCGCAAAACAAGCTGAGTTGAGTTTATTGGAAAGTTTATGTAATTTCAAAAAATGTTTTCATAAATTATCTCTTCCAGAAATTTTCACAAGTGTGTAATTGATTCCAAATGATTCATTCTAAAATTGTTTCTTTTTATCTTTGAACAATGAAATAGAATTAAGTTTAATTTTATTTAAATTATACCACTGCTAAGAACTAATTTTCTGCCACAGTTAATGATGTTGTGACATATTTTTGAAACAATATTTTTACCAAAAACTGTTAAAGCGGTGACATCAGCATGCTTGGGAGTTTTGCTTTCACAATTTGCAAGGCAGTCTATTTACATATACCAAAAAATAGTAAAGAAAAAAGTTGATTCTAGCAGAAGAGCTGATTGGTTTCTAAAGAATTTTTTCTATTCTTTTCAGTTTATGGTTTGATTTTTATAGTTATAATTTTTGAAGTTTTTCGTAAAAGTGTCTCCAACCAACCTGAAGGGAATTTGTACAGACATCTAAATCATGATGCATTAAAGTGAAAGCATCTACAGCTGTTTCCTTTCTCTCCCAAGGACTTCCTGCTTCATCAGCTGGTGGAGGTGGTACTTCTTTTAGGGCACTGGGATCCATCGTACTCTCTCCATAGCCGGCATAGAAAAACTCACATTTACATCGGGAGACGATTCTTTGCAACTACAACAATTGATAAAAGTGTAAGTAGTGCATGCATTCTAAATTAACCTTTTCAGTGGCGGGTTTTGAACAACATAGGGTCAATTAGTGGAGCGGGTTTTTTAAAGCTATTACCAAAATGATCATTTACTTGTCCTAAAAATCAAGAAATCAATTGTTTAGTATTTTTTTCCTGATTTTTTTTAGTAAATATATATATATTAAGTAAAATTATGCAAAACAGCCCCAGCCGGAGACCAGATATCTAGTCATATCCCGTCAGCTTGGAAGCGAGCCAACCACCGTTTGCTTTACTTCCGCCCTCCTACCCTCAAACCACAGATATGATTAGATATCTGGTCTCCCTAGCCTAGATTCGAACTCAGCATCTTCTGATCAGAAAGACGTTACGTTATCCACTAGACTACGGCTTCATGAAAGAAAACTGACAAATTAACAATACTTCAGTTACTTTACCATCGGTTTAAATATTACGTGTAAAGGAAAAGATAGTTTGTCAGCACCATCTAGGAGCGGTTACAACAAGTTTGCTCGGTTCTAAGTAAGCCTGTATAGTTTGTCAGCACCATCTAGGAGCGGTTAAAAAGAGAAATTAAAATCTCTTATGGCCATTTAACATGGGGTAAAATTTTAAGCCTATTCCGAGTGATATCTGGAGTTCTATTAGACCAATTGACATGCGGTTTGTGTTAAATGAAAGGTAATTAACTCTATGTTTGCCTATTCTATAATTTTACTATTCCTTCATTTAATGTGATGTTATTATTATTTACGTTTATTATTTATGTTATTATATAAAGTTATATCATTTTAAAGGGAATGAAACGGAGTACAATAATAATAAGAAAAAAAAAAATCAGAACTAATACGGTTAAATCATAAAGCTGAATAGAACTAATCAGTGGTAAACTTGAAAACGAATATATACGGGATTGCTCCTACGCATGCCAGGTAGCACAAATGTATATATATACAGGCGTGCCACTAAAAAGGTTAACTAAAATAAATGATATTAAAATATTATATTTTTCATCTAAAACATTTAAAATTTATGTAATAAGATTAACCAGTCAATAATAAAAAAAGACTATTTGCTATTTTTAAACTTAATTTTTGTAGCTAATTAAAAATAGTTATGGAAATTACTATTATTTAGTTTTTATTAGGTGTAAATTTGTTGAAAATGATAATAACATGGACTAAGATTATGTTCCTAGCATAAAAATAGGTTCACTAAAAAATCATATCACAGAAAAACTTAATTTATACAACTGTGACATGGACTTACTGCTTCATCTATAGTGAAGGCTAGTGTCACACTCACCATTAAAAGTTTTACCTTTGGGGATTGGTTGGCTGAGTCAGTGATATTTTTGTTTTTGATTATAATTTGTGTCAGTTTAAGTTGTATGTTGTATCCAGTATGTTGTATGTTGTTTAATTAATCAATTTTATATCTAGTGTTTAGTTTATTTAAGTTACAATGTATTATATTATTGTTGAAGCTGATTTCTTGTGACTTGTACAAAAAGTGTTACTGGAGTAATAATTATTAATTGCATTAAGTGTGTCTGAAATCCACAGCCTCTAACAACAAAATTCCAACAGCTAGTCTTTAACCACAAGTTTTATTTATATTACGTCAGTAATCACGCGGCGGTGATCGAGTGCACGTATGAATGGAACTAATACATTAATAACTTTTAAACCTGTGCGTTGGGTCGTGTAAATAATTAAATTTTAAATATGACTTGTGTTTTGTGTTAGACCTATATTATAACAATTTGACGTGCATTACTCAAATTAATGCTTATTTATTTGATTTTATACATAATGATAATGCCTGATAATTAGGCGAAACGGTCGTCATCTAACCAAAAAACAAACAGGACTGCGAGCAGAAATCCAGTAAAGGTATTTAGGAAATATAATTTTTATTTGTAATTAAAATGTAGAAAGAGTACAAAACATTTTGTAATTTATATACTTTACTTTATTTGAGTATATTAATTCTTATTAAATATCAATTGATTTTTTAAATGTCTATCATAATTACAGAGTCTTGATATTTCGAGTTGAATGGGACCGAGATTACTTCGGATTGTGAAAAACTCGAATTACACGGAATATGTAGAGGTTAAGATAAAACTACTATTTATAGTCCTCGTATCTCTGAAAAAATTTAAGTTTTATTAAATATACACTATTTTGTATTGAACACTGAGGTAAAAAAGTTATTTTATACACAGTAAAAAATAGAAACTTACTTACTAAAGAAATCATAAATAGTTTTTTGTTTAACTACACTGCAACGTTTACGAGCTGCAATGTCACGCCAGGGGGATACGGCACTACCAGGAAAAGTTGGATCGCTGGATAAATAGGTCACTGTCTGGTAGAAAGGGGGCTGGACATAGGGGGGCAGGACTTACGTGTTTGTATACGTATTGTAATTCTAGACGCGGTACCGGTTTCCAAGAATTTTGCCTTCCAAGAATTCTCTAGGTACCGATACTGTAGTTTGTCATTGAATCTCTACCCAATCTCTATCTGTTGTTAAATCTCGACAAAACCTTTTGTAAACAGAACAGAACAATCATATCGTTTATTGACACTTGTACTGCGCATAACTCTATCCCATTTATATGAACAACATTACGGTTATTTTTTCCCCTTCCCGAACATGACTTTAGTTGTACAGCCAATGGACCAGGGCATTATAAAACATGTTAAGAATTTATACTGGCGACTTATTGTACACAAACGCTCTTGACAGATTCATTGGAAAACAAAAATTTAAAGATCGGTATCCTTCAAGCAGCAAGAATGTGTCACAGTGCATGGTCATTCAATGCTATTTGTGGCTTGAATCTCACGGAACTTCGGATTATCGAGACTCGAATTATCGGGACTCTACTGCATATCTTTAAAATATGGGTTACCTAAAAAGTTAGGAGCATTGGCCAATTCATTTGATTAAATCACCCTATTGTACAGAAGGATATTTCTAAACTAAATGTTTGTGATGTAAACCAGAAATCAAATGTTCAGCAAATTACTAAACACTAGGGAAGACCCCTGCGTGCTTCGCACGCCAACCCCCAATGGAACCTTCTAAAAACATATGTTTTATTTATAATAAAGTGTAGGTTTAATAATAACCTCAAAACTAAGATGGTAAATAATGTTAAATGTTCAAATTAAATTATTTCTTATATTTTATAACAGCAGTTATAATAATGGTTAAAAGAACCAGCAAGGCTCAGATCTACACTTTAAAACCCTAACCTAAAAGCTAGAAATACAAAAATAATTGCTTCAAATTTTGAAATCAGCTGTTAATGGAAATATTGGAGCAAATAGCTACATTATCTGTTATTTTATTTAATTGGTTGCTATGGTAATACATGTGTTGGTTTATCATTCTAGGCCTAACCTAAGAATATTTTCCGACTAAATTTACAAATATTGAAATAAAAAAAGGTTTTTATCGAAATGAATTATAGCCTATGTTACTCAGGGATAGTGTAGCTTTTTATTAGTAAAACTATTTTTTCAATCGGTTCTGTAGTGCCAGAGATTACCCCCTACATACAAACAAACAAACTTTACCTCTTTATAATATTAGTATAGATTGAAACAAACTACACAGAATTTTATTAACAACTGGGCAAATGAACTATTTGCAGATCTTAACTTCACATAATTTATTGAATTAAGGGAAGAAGGCAATGCTACTTAAATATTGGGGAGGAGGATTACTCTGGGTAGAACCGAGTTATAAACAGTTTATAATCACTTTTCAAGTTACGAGGATAGGTTAGGACAGTCTCTTGCTCTTATTTTTGTTGCAATTTTTTGAAGGTAAACCCAAAAACTGGCTTTGCCAAAGGGGTTGCCTAATTTTCTGTTTTTTGTATTCGGTTGGCATTTCATATAAGTTATTGTATGTGTTATGTATTTAATTAAACTGTATTAAACAATTAAAACACTTATGTATAGTAGGGAATAAGTAGATATTATGTTATGTATACAATTTTATATAAGTGTTTATATGTATATATTTGTATAGCCGATTGTATTCTTAAAAGAGAAATAAAAATTCATTCATTCATCTTCGTTTAATTAATGTCCTATGTTTTAGCTATGTACATATAGAACTAATTTAACTACTCCTTAATAGTATCCAATTTTTCTTATGGGAGACTTGGATCTAATTAACTTTGTTAATTCGAACTAATCTCTTAAAAATATTAATGAAAATTTAATAAGAATTTATACAGTAGGTACATTTATGTTTGTGAACGAAGTGAATGTAGAGGCTCTTTTTGTTATACATACAGTGAAACCTTTCTTATTTGAACCCCTGCTATCCTAATCATGTAATGTAAAATACATTTTGTCAAAGGTTTAAATAACATTAATGGCATTAGATCAAATTATGCACGCCACCTTGTTGACGAAGATCATTCATATACAGATTTTCAGACTAATTTGGAACCACTACATATTTGCAGAAAAGGAAAATAAATGGGTACCATCGAAGAATATGAAATTTATAATGCCTTTAAAGGTAGTAAACACGTATTATTGAACGAACAATTGAATTTTTCTTCGAATACAATAAACGACAGCTATCGATCCAAGATACCAATCTTAAATAAACAATACTGTAAAGCAATAGACATGAGATGTTAGTTGTAAATTAAATCAATTAAACTGAAGAAAAAGTATTTATTATATAGTAATTGTGTTATCAAGATACATACGAAATAATATGTCCATTCAGTAGACTTGGTACCCTTAAAAAAATGATTGAACTCTAATAACAAGTTTTTCAGGAGTGAAGAGAGAGAAAAGGATTCAAAATTACAGGTAAACCCCAATAAGATCGTCTATTTTTTTAAAAGAGCGCGCAAAACACGAGTTTAGTGTAATATCCCATTTAGAAAATTATAGTTGACAAAGTTTTTGCCAGATTTTTATTTACATTAATTGTGTTTGATCTCACACATAACGTGTCATAAATAATGTTTGGAGAGTAAATTAAAAGTAAAACAAGGTGGAGTAGTAGATCACCTGTAAAGGTGGATTTTCTCCTACACTACTTGCTCCAACTGTCTCGCTGACAACTCCTCCTACACTCTGACCACTGCCAACTAGATGTGGTACGTCAGGTAAATCAGCTATTACAGTAGCACCATCTTTTTCTTGAATATTTTCTACAGTTAACCACATAATGTTTTCTGAAAAAAATACATTGAAATTAATATTCAAGAGTAGACAATGTCAATTAAAAAAAATGATTTTAGTAAATACAAAATTTAATTTTCAGCTACATAGATTTAAAAATTCTCAATTTGGGATGATATTATTTGGTAGGGAACATGAATGCATAAGGATGACCGCACACAGGAAGAAGCAGGTGCAATGATACATTTTTCTCAGAGTAATAATATGCTTTGCTCCTTGCAGTGTGCGGTGCATGGCAGACACAAGATGAGAGGATCATGGAGCGGCTATTGGATCATTTTGAGTTTGCGATTGACTGAGTAGAAAAGAGTGCCGAGGTTGTGGAAGAAGAGGTCAATGTAGCCTTAGTTGAACTGCAGATGAGTGGCCTTGCTCTGGCAATTTTGTCCTGTTTGTGGTGGTCTTTCCTTCTATAATCATAAATTTCTGGCCGCTAGGAACTAGCTTTTTATGTTAAGCTATTCAACTAGTACTAACAGTTTATCGATGTCCACTTTTTCAAGAGCATCAGACACAAATTCACTACAGCTTCTTCTCCAATTTTAATCGCACTGCAACACACCACAACAAAACAAACCGACAGATGATAGGGAACTGTCGGCGATGTGCAGTTGCAGAGTGGAATACTCGGTTTGCGCATGTGCGGACAGAAATTGCTCCCTACCACCAGACGTTCAACATAAATGCAGAGCTGATGTTGGGCGCATGCTCCGAGTGCCGCATGGTGTTGTGGTAAAGGGGGAGTGGCCTTGGAACAATTTCTTAGTGTGTACATCCACTTTACTACCATTGGAGCCTTCAACACAGCTGTGCAGTTTCAAATCTAGTTTCTGTATACTTCTCTACTCTAACTTTATAATGTCCTTGCAAGGAGGGAAATTATTGTTGCGTTTAGTATTTTCATGTTTTGTAAATTTTAAGATTATAACCTGAAGACAAAAAAAAATACAAAAAACAGAATGGATTAAACAGTAATTAAAATGATGCATACAAATTAGTAATTAGCTTAAATATGCACTGGAATGGTCTAGCCTTTTTAGGCATTATTGTTTGAGACAATATTTAAAATAATCAGAAACAATATACTATATATTATGATGATGTTCTCAATAGCACTGTACAAAGAGGCTCTGAGCATTGTTAATCAATTATGCTGTCCATACTATTATGAATAGAAGAAATTTATCTTGTTTTCTTTGCTTATTTCGATTACATGCAACAACTACTAATTCGATTTTGATGAAACGTTGGGTATTATTAGCTATATTGCATTATGCATTTTTCAAAATGTGGATGAAAAAAAAAATGTTAAAAAATTAGGTGCGTTTTTATGGTTCAGGCTAGCTAAACCATTAATGATAAACCAAAACAGTAATTTAAAAAATGTTAGCAATGAAAAGATAAAAAAATTTGAAAAATATATTTCTACAACAAATTTATTGTTTTACGATACGGTAACTTCGTATGGTAGTTATCATTGTTAAACATAGTAGATTTATGCAGGAACCACAAACTAAGAGGAAATATACCCAGTAGCATACCACACTTGCTAAGCTTAAAGAGTTATTTCAGGTTTGATAAAGATTAATTTTTGATACTTTTGTTATTTATAATCAAAATTAAAATAAAACATCCCTGCCATACCTTTGTGCCCTACATAGGAACCAAAATGATTCTTGTAGAATTGATCAGAGTTTTTAGAATAGAAGTTGTAAAGATAAAAGGGTGTAACTTCATTCTGCATGTTTATTATGAATTTCAAAACATATGTTTCATTATCAGATATGTTAAAATATTCACATCACATAACACACAACTGTGACATATAAAATATGTTAGACGTCTACTTAATCAAAAGGTCAACTGACGACTACTGATTAAGTCCAGTAGATTATGCAAGGTAGAAATCATTATCACTGGATCATATAGTATGTTTAACAGGAACTGGTTATTTAGCAATTCATTTGTATTGTGTTTGAAGGCCTTGTACATATCAAACTGTTCTTAGCATGCATATATTTGCTCATATCACAAATAAGGATTGGAGTGAAATTTGTTTGAAAATCGGTGAATTGGTAGTTAGTATCTGTTAAATAGTGAGCATAATTAGATTTGTTTCCATCTATGCTTTTCTTAAATGTACTTAGACGTGTCCTCTTAAGTAGATTGTCCTTGACCATTTTAAGGATGGCTTTTTAATTACAGTTCCAGTCAAACATCCTTTAAGATTCAGTGATGAAGATCTGTCTAACATAAACCGAGCACTGACTAAATCAGTAGTCGGTTGACCGTTCGATAAAGTAGACGTCTACCGCATGTTTTACGTCACAGTTATTATGTGACATCAACATTTTAATATATCTGTGATGAAACATATGTTTTGAAACACAAAATAAACTCACAGAACAAAGTCACACAATGGATAAAAGCCAAATTTATGTGCTTTGTGTTATGTAATTATCGTCTAGAATTTTCGTCTTCGTCAATGACATAGGTTGTGTCGAAACTAGTAAGACCCAGTAGCAGTAGAGGGAAATTATTAACACCATTTGAAGGTTAGGAAATTAATTAAACAATTTTACAATAATGGTCCAGGAAGTAGGATTCAAAGAAATGAACAATAGCTAAATTTAGTTATACCTATTTGTGACTTGGATGCTATTACAATGAGTTTAAAATAAAAGGGTGGTCAGTCAATTAGAACCAGCTGCTGTTAAATTTTGCCTTGGGAGTTTGTTAATATATTTTTTTAAGAAGAAACTATCTGCTCCCAAACATTAAGCCAGTCAAAATGATTTTATATGGTGCAGCTTTGCTTTCGTAATTAGATTCTTAAATCATGTTTTCCAACCTTTTGGAAAATAAAGATGTATATGTTAATTTCTTCTAACTTACCATCCAAAGAGTCGTTTACCCCTGCGCTGACTGTAGCATAGTATTGCATACACTCTAGAGAACCCACCCAAGTGGTCTTAGCTACCAATGTTCTGTCTTTCCATACAGGCCTATGTACTCTCTGCAGTATCTCAGATTTAGCTGCACTTAATATTACATAGCCTTTAGTTTCAATGCCTTTCAGCAAGACTTGACTATTTACTAGAGCAACTGAAACAATAAAATATACAACTAGAGAGGACATAATGTTATTGTTAACTTTTTGCACAATGTAAATTTCTGAGAGTGGAGATATTGAAATTAGGATATATCAGATCTGTGCAGCAGATGCTCAAGATGATTTTAGAAAGTAATATTGAAAATAATAAGATAATGCAGGAATTAAAAGAAAGTAATAAGATAATGAAAATAATAAGATAATGGAAGAATTTTTAAAAAGTAACATCGAAAATAATAAAAGGATGGAGGAAAACATTGGTAAAAGTGGAGGAAAAATTGAGAAATGAAATAGAAGGCATTCATGAGGAAATAAAAGAAGAATTAATTAAAAAAAATTAAAACATTAGTAGGAAGATGGAAGAAAATAAATAATAAAAGGATGGAGAAACAGTAAAAAGAAATAAAAATGATAGGAGAAAATTGTAAAGAGCTGAAAAAAGAAACAAGACTAAATATTAATAGTTTAAGTCAACAAGTAGACCGGCAGGACGAAATTCAGGAGGGAAATGAAAATGAATTTATCGAGATACAAGTAAACTTGAACAAAGCTGAAATTCGAATGATAGAAAAGTTGAAGACGAGGAGGAGAAAATTAGGAGAAAGGAACAGGAAGGTAATAAGTACAACAAAGCTTTATATGATTTTAGAACAAAGTGATTTTAGAACAACTTTTTTCTATCCATGTTATCTTAATTATCATACTATGATACTACAAATTAATAGTGAAACTTACTCAGCCAATTTTTATGTACAACATCGTCTTCATGACAAGCGGCCAAACCTTGAAGATGTTGTTCCCTCGTCTGAGCTGAAAGATCATCACTGAACACTACAGACTTGTTTTCCGCTTCAGCAATCAGCTGTTGTAACATTGTTGCAGCATGGCCTGACTGGAGTTTTGTCATTGGGGAGGGGGTTGCCTGCACATATGTAAAAAATTGTTTTTTGTGGACAAACGATTTCTTGAATGCAAAGCTGCACCATAAAGCAAATGGATATGAGACATGATTAAATTGGGATGTCTTATTTGTGGGGTCAGTAGATTGTATGGATATTTATTAAATCCATTATTATTAAAAAAGACAATAAAAAAATCTGAAAAACAATCACTGCAAAATATGATTTAAAATGTAGACCATCATCTGTAAAAATAATTTTATAACAAAACCAAATTTGTATTTACGACTATTGTAAACCTAAATTATATAATACAATGACATGTTCATGAAAACAACACTCATATATGGAAAAATATTTGAAAATATATTGTAAGTTGTGCTTTTAAAAATTCTTATTTAAATCATCAAATTTATATTAATAAATATAGCATTAATTATTTATTTTGCATGAAATATTATAACTGGTCAAAATGTCCAAACAAATTTCAGTTAGACCTTATTTTGAGCTGAAATCAATTTGAAATCTTCACTATCTGTAAATCAAAAATAATGACAGATTTCTTCTCAAACACACTGAACTATTTAAAATAGTTCAATTTAATTATTAACATGTTTTATAGAAGAGGTATGATGGGAGTATACTACTAGTAATACCTGGATTGCTGCTGACTGTGGTGCTGGAACAGTAGGAGTCGACTGTCCTTCAGTAGTTCTGCTTCGTGATTTAAGCGGTGTTGATGTTGAATCGCCTCGGAAACCTTTCAATGCTTCTGTTGATAATATCTTTTTCAATTGCTGCAATAAGTAATGAGTTATGTAAGGAAACTACAGAAAAAAAAGAAGAAATTTTGACTAGGTGATTATCACAAAGCAGTAGAAGAAGTAATGGTAACGTCTTAAATTTCACCAGGTAATATGCTACCGCTTGAGACCATATAGATAATAGGATTAGTGTATCCATGAGAGCTAAGTGATAAAATAATCATAGAAAGGTATTACTGAACTTTCCCATCTAAAGACGAGTTGTATCCATGTGCAGAAAAGGACAGAAATGTGTGTAAATAACTAAAATGATGAAAGAACTAAGAAATCTAGAATTTGTTTTTCCTGAGTAATGTAGCAAGTATAAGGGCAATGAGACATTCTTTTTTCTTAACTGGACATTGAAAGAGTTTAGACGTGTGTCAAGCTGCGTCTTATATATTATTGGGCACGTTGCCTAACAATATCCTTAAAAGTGTTAGAAAATGATTTAATATTGTAAAATAACTATACTATATCAATAGCTTCAATTTGAATATTAACATTGTCGATGGATTTACAAGATATATCCAGATTAAGAAGAGTAAGAGGTTAGGAACGTTGTGTGTGACCAATGGTTTTTGCTTCATAAAGAAATTCAACAAAGGACAAAGTGAGCTGTGATGTGAAAGTGTAAGTATAAAGGACGGTATTTTAACTAAAAAACCAGCTGGTATGTAATTGAATTATTAACTTGTTTTATGCTCTCAATTTACGTAAAGAATTGATAATTTTTATTCTTGTAGTATTAAGTATGACATTCTCAAATAATTCTTTGTATTTAAATAATTTGTTAGATTAAAATATAATTTCAATAAATAAATTATGCCAGGTTTGCAAACATACAAATTATATAATATGTCTTTCTATTTCTTAGTTTAAACATACCAAGCTTGGTTTCTTGGTTTCTGGAGCTCAGAACCTTCCAGTTTAAACGAACTCATCCCCAGAAATCAAATACAAATTCTTTTTATTCCAAATTCAATCAAATTAACAAGTCAAAGTAAATTCATTATCATTATTATATTTTTTTGTTTTGTAAACGTAAACATTACAAAAATGGCGCGCCAACAATAATATTTTAACTAAATATTATTTTTATTATTTTTTGTAACATAAACGTTACAAAATATACATACAGTTCTATTTAGTCTACTTTTATTTGGATACTTATTGTTGTAACATTAATTATTACAAACAGTTGATATTTTATTGCGCGTATGATAGTAAAAACAGTGAAATAAATTACCTTTGTTTTCATAAAAGAATCAAAAAGGGCAAACACCACATCTCTATTACTCATAGTCCATGCTCCTTTCAAGTGATGAACAACCAGTCTATGTGTTGGTGTACCTTCAGTGACCCCACCTCTACATTTGCCCAATACGGATGCTTCTCTGCCATATGATACTTTGCCTACACTTAGGCAATAACATTTTTCAACAGGCTGCCTCAAAGACAACACCTGGAAATCAAATAAATAAGGTCAGAATTTCGTTTGATTTTAGTGGACATGGTAACTAATTGGTAAAGAACTGAAAATACATTTTTTCTATAGCCATTTAATTTGGTAGTAAATATTTTTTAAGCATACTTTTGGTTATCAACACTTCTTACATCTCAAAATGTTAATATAAATAATGGAAAAAAAATATCCGCACCTTAGTTAATAAAAAAAACTTTAATAGTAAAAACACTGTTAAATAAAGTAAAAAAAAAAAAAAAACATGTAAATATTCAACACAAACTTTAAACTAATAAACTAATAAGCAGAGCTGATTCAATACCAGTTTTGGCAAAACTTACAGATATGTAACATCATAATAAAAACTAATAATTGAACACATATCAAGGATAATTTTAAAATTACAATCCTGAAATTGCCCTATTCACCAACTTTAACCCCAGAAGTGGCAGACAACACACTGTATGTCGCCTCAGATTTACGCAACTGTACAATTGTAACGTTTTAGACAACACAACTTGTATTGAATATTTCAACCACTAAAAATTACACAATCTCAATAAAACAAAACTATTGGATAGTTAATGTTTAAAAATTTTATTTTTGTATTTACAATTTCTTTCTAAAACGTATATTTACATATGTAATCATAGTGTAAAATTGTAGTTGTATAAATCAATTGATGCCGCGCGAGAAAGCAATAGGAAATTACACAAATACGTCACTTCTCTAAGGCTCAATATCGCTTGACAAAATTGTTTTAAAAATAATATAAAGATATCTTTTGATTCGTAAAGATTTGAACTTGACGAATTGAATTAAAACTGCCTTATAATCAGACGTCACTCTGATAGTTTTGAAAATATAAAGTATTCTGTGAACCCTTGCAATGGACAGTTTTCAACCAACGAAAAGCACATTTTGCAATAGATTATATCTATTACAATTCGATATATTTGTATAGATATGTTTATATCGATCTGAGGAGATCACTTCAACCTATCGTTTCGTGTAAAGTAAACCACATTTACTGTTACGATTCTATTCGTACAGTCGTGGGAAATACAGACATTTGTTGAATTCAATAAGCCGAGTTCCCACGGTTTCGCTATGCGTTGTCCAACTGTATAGGCCGGCAGGCTATGTATAGGTTGAATGCGTGAGAAGTTTGATCTAATTTTGTGATTCAAGTAAAACTAAGTGAAATATGTTTATAAAATAAGAATTTACAAGAATACAGTTCAATTCTATGATTTATTCTCTACAGTTAGTTACAATAATATTTCATTTTTGGGCAAAGCAAATTACTAAATTACTATTCAAACTAGGCCTAGATTTGTTAGCACTCTTGTAGTACGAACATAAAAAATGTTGTTTAAAAAATTTTTTTGAAATTGATATATATATATTTTAATACACTTCTTTTTAGAACTAAATTACAAAACATTTGTACATATTACAAAAACTACAAAATGTTTTACTACTTTTTATGTAGACCTGTTTATTTATTTGCTTTGTTTCTTGAGCTAATAACTTTTACAATTTTACATCAATTAATTTTTTACATATATGAATCTTTGGACCTTTTTCTATAAAAAAGCCTTGGAACACTTTCGGATTGGGATAGAATCAATATTTTTGGCGAATTTTTGAACAAATAGAAAGCTTGCAAAACGCAAAATCTCAAAACGTTTTAACACTGCCACTTCTAAGGTTAACAAATAATGTTCTCTCAAATAGTCCCAGTGTCATGAATACTTTTTCATAAATAATAACCAAATTCAATCGTAAATTCGAAACATTTGTTAAATTTATAAATCATTAACTGAAAATTAATTTGTGCCATGATCCTTACGATGATGTCACAATTCCTGCCAAGATTTACCATCTCAGCTATGGATGGGTCGATTCTCAAATTTATCGATTCCGATTCCAAGAAATCGATTCCCGATTCCATCGATTCCAATTACCATAACTGTAAAGGGAAGTAAACATTGTTATTTAATTTTTACTGCATGTTTTTTTGACTTTAATGTTATTTGTTAATATTTTTATTGAACTAAGAGGAACTTACATAAAACTGCCGATTTGGATTCATTAAAAAATGTATCATTTTTTTTCACTATGCTGCACCGAAAAAGCTGTTTTCTATACCTGTGCACACAGACGTAGAAAACACAGACATGCAAGTCCTTATTTTCCGTGCACAATACTGTAAAATCAGCTGTGTAGGTATCAGTAATTTATCTGTTTTTACAAATAAGAATAATCGCACTAGTTTTAAGTAAACAGCTGATTTTACCGTTCTCCAGCTTATTTTACAAATGAGGCGATGATTACCACCAAGGTTTTTCGCCTTACAAATAAGAATAAACATCAGTGTTATGTAAACAGCTGATTGATTTGGTCAATGGAAATATAACAGAAAAATCAAACAAGTTTAGTAGTTTTTTTTTTTTTTTTTTATTAAAATGATGTTTTGATTAAAAATATGATGCTTTTTCAATGTAGTTTAATGATAAATATCGTACGTATCTCGACCAGTAAGTTTTTCCGTGCTTGCACATGCAAATCCCGCATTCGGCTGCGCCTTGCCCAGGAACTATCATGCTCGCACAGAAAAACCCTATTTACCGGGCTTGTAACGTAATATACTATTAAAGAGTAGGGGTTTAACTATTTAAGGATAACTTAAGAACAGAAAAACCATGTAAAATAAATATCAGTAGGGAAAAATGCAAAACATTCTTAATTTGATGTATGTAGACATTTTCCCCAGTAAAATGTTTAGGCAATTGTTATACGTAGGCTGTTATTTGTACACAAGAAATCAAGTCAGGTAGGCTCAAGGTCAACCACTTATGGTTTCGTTTCTTATTGTGTCTATTTATAGAATTAGGGTGTCTACTATGACGAAAACTATCACATTTTATAGATCGGTAGCGAAAGTTTAATGTAATAATGCTATTTGTTTTAGGTCGGGTAAAACATTTTAGACATTTTTGGGACTTACGTTACCCGTGATTTATGATTTTTGTAGGAGTCCCGACGGAATGCCTTTGTTTTACTTGTTATTCATTCCCGAAAATAGCTACATTTAATTTACAATTTTTCCGAATTACAATTATCATCTAAATTACATTTCCGCGAACCTTAGCCGTTGTAATTTAAATTAAGGTTTACGCCGGCATTTTCTAAAATTAGCGCTAATAATATTCGGCGTAGTATTCCGCGAACCTTAGCCGTTGTAATTTAAATTAAGGTTTATGCCGACATTTTCTAAAATTAGCGCTAATAATATTCGGCGTCGTATTTGACGACATTTGTCATTTTATTTTAAATAATATTTCACCAATGGTAGCTAATGTTCATAAAATTGGTACAAATTGTATTTGGGCATCGATTTTTTGCGGGCATTCACTGTGGTATTTAAATTATGTTTTAACGCTATTGTATTTAACGCATTATTTTTATTAAATTGGACTAGGTTAGTGTATTTGTTTAACAATTTCTTATACGGACATTCCATTGCTCTCGGGAGTAGGTTTATTCGCGGACATACGCTGTTGTATAATTGCGATCGAATGCCAATTTTTGTGTTTTATAAAATTTGCGCTAATAATATTCGGACGTCGCATTCTTTTGCGGACATTTGTCATTTTATTTTAAATAATATTAACCAATGGCATAAATTTGGCACAAATTGTATTCGGGCAGCGATTTTTTTTTTGCGGACATTGACTGTGGTACTGAAATTATGTTTTCCAACTGATATTTCATACATTTTGCCTAATTGTATTCGGGTTTCATCATCTTTCGTAAAAACTCACTGTGGTATATTAAATTATGTTTTAACATCTATATTTCATGAAATTACTACTAATTGTGTTCGGGGATTAATTTCTTCCATGAACATTCCGTTTTTTGTTGATAGGTATCGTTATCGACCCATCCCTAGTTTGCAAACACACAAAGTAATCGCTACTAACGGCTAGAAGTAACGGTACGGTATTACTTTGGTGCAGTGCAGATTCTCCGAATACTTCGTATTGGAATGTAATAGGATGTAACGACTAATATAACGAGGAAATATAAACCTGGGCCGTGGCAATCGGCGTACCGAACATATTTGCAGAGTTTGGTGGTGGCCGGGCTTGGCATCGAGTCGATTCCGATTCCAGTTCCGAGAATCGGTGGAATCAACTTTTGGAAGCGAGAATTGACCCATCCCTAATCTCAGCATATGATACGTAATACACATCAGATGACATCACAAGGTGGTGATTCCCATCTGAAGGCTTCTAGAACTATGTTCTTTGCAAGCGAAACGTTGCATTATTTAACTTTATTATTATTTATTTCACCACCATTGAATATGTAAAGAGTAGGTGAAAGTACAAGTATTGGTTAGGATCATAAATATTATGCAACTCTATTAGAATGCTAAAAAGCTGACAGAGCAATATCCTGGCTAAACATATCTTAAAAGTTTTGCAACTCAACTGAATGGAAATCAATTGTAATGTTGACAAAAATATCTAAATGAATTACCTCTTTCCCATCTTCTATTTGCAAAGCACTCTTTAACCAAATTTCAGCATCGTTAAGTTCACAAGTCATATACATGACTGCCCATTCTGGTCTTGGCCTATGTTTTAGGTTATCATCAATTGGTACCAAGGTTAAAGTATGTTCTAAAAACAGTCAAATACAAAAATAAAAATAAACAAACATCAGAAAGGATTGGTGAAAGAAATTTTGTTTTGGGTTAAAAGGATTAAGAAACAAATGGCCCTGATGAATAAAAATGAAGATTTGCTTGATAACTTTAAGGATGTTATTGCTATTAAATGTACTGGAAATGCTATGTAGTATGTACTGGAAATTTTGACCATTCACTTAAACTAATTAAGGATTTGCTTTGTTTGTAATGAATACGGTTTAGCAGATGCTAGAATTTACTTGCATTTTGTTTAATTTTCTAAAACTGCTTCAGCCCATACTCTAAAAAAGAAGTTCTAGATTTACTAGTAAATCTATAGTAAGAGGTTAGTAGTTTTTTAAATAGGCCCCAAAATCACACAAATCCAATTAGCTTCAATTAAAATTGTGATACAACCAATTAAATCAATAAGAGCTGATTGAAACTATAATAAGCAAACCCTTAAAGTCTGTAAGAATGAGCTATTATAATAGACATTTTTTTTATTCATAGATCTCCAAGCATATACTTGTTCTCAAAGCCAATGCTCAACAACCTTTTGCTACCTAGTATTTGCTTATATGTTAATACTTCATTTTGATTCATCAGGATCATTATTTTTAAGATTTAAAAAATAAATTGGTGGTTGCTGTATGAAATCTTTTTCTTTCAAACAGTTTAATTTAGATTAATTCATTGTTTATCCAATTTATCTAAAGAATACATTGATACTTGAGTATATTTAAACAAAATAAGACTTAAAAAAAAAAATTATGGACAGTGAGAAAATTCTAACCTGAACTTGTAGAAATCCTTTGTGCGACCATTTCAAGTCCTCGTTGCATAGCGAAGGACATCCAATAATGGACATGGAAACGGTGAAGTTGTAACGAAAGATGTACTTTACGATAATGACGACTTAATGGTTGCTTTCTGGGTCGTAGATTGTTGAAAGCTGTTCCTCGACGAGTGGGACGAGTTACACCAGAAAGAATTAGTTTCAAATTTTCAAACCATCTGAAAGAAGAATTATTAATTTAACCGTAATCATTGATATTTTGTTTATTATTGAAATCACATTAATTAGAACAAATGAAGTAAAATTAAACTAACCATTCGAGTTACAAGCTTTATTAATTATAACAAGTTTGTTTCTGGAGGAATAGGCAATCTTTAACAATAGTATTCATCCTAAAAAACGATCATTTGAACATTTGTCTGGAAATGTTTTTTTTTCGAGTTACAGTAGGCAGAAGACTTTGCTCTGATTTCAGTTTCAAAAATGAGATCAAACTGAAATTCTTGAAGCATACATTATGGAACAAAATTTGTGGGTCAATATTTAATTTGAGATGAACAATTTTAAAATTTGGTTTCAGAAAACAGATCATATTAGTTTTTTTTTGTATCTTAAAATATTATATGCCAAATTAAACTCCGCTACGCCGGTCACAAGCCCGGGGCCACATTACTAAGTGATGTTGGAAGGAGGAGTGATAGTGGAGTAACACCTCTCAAAAAAACCTTGGTCCATCTGGCTCCGGATGGTAGCACCATGTAAGGGCCCCTGCCTAGGGTTACATGGTGAAAACAGGTCAACGGCTTCGAAGGCGGATGAGGACCCAGGTCCCAACGGTGGAGAAGGCGGAAGAACCAACAATGTGCTGCCTTGCACACGAGGGTGTGGAAACCCAAAGGCTAGGAGAAGGAACTCCGAGAATAAACCAAGGATGAATAATCTACTGTTCCACATGAGCGATGAGCGGAATTAACAATTTGTCCCCAGGTGGTACGTTGGGCAAGAGCCCGGCTAGTCCACCCTCTTCGGAGGCAAGCCTCTCGGATTCTGGGGGAGGCCAACTGTCGCGGATGGAGGAAGAGGAGAGGATGGAAAGAGAAGAGGAGGTGAGGAAAGCAGAGGGCTTTCCTGTTCGCCAGTTCACGGAACAAGACCTTGAACTGGTACATCAAGCGGTGGCGTCGGGGGGTCAGACCCTAAATGTTACTGCTGATGAAAACCGCCACACCGAGAAGAACATGGATCTCGGTGAGGAAGATAGACTGCTGGAAGGTGTTGGGTTACTGCCCGACACTGAGGTAGGCAGTAATAAGGACGGGAAACCCAAGAGGAAGACCCGGAAAGAAACACGTGAGGCTAAGGGTGTTTGGTTGCCCAAGGCCGAATGGAAAAAGGTGGTCGGCAAGAAGCGGATGGGGTTAACCGAGGGGGAGCATAAGAGGCACCTTTCGGCGAGCACATCGTCTGCAGAAAAGTTGGCACCTTCTAAGAAGAAGCAGAGACAGGGGGAGGGATACCCTTCGGCCTGTCCTGAGAAAACAAGCGGGGAAGGTGTGAATAAGACCGCCTATAGAGACCAGCTTGTAGGAGAAAAGATGGTCATAGTCCCATTAGCCTATCCGGAGGTAAGACTCACGGAAGAGCAACTAGAGGCCCTTCAAGAGGCTTTGATTGAGGAGATTAGTCTGGCCGACGGCGAGACAACTCTCCAATTTCAAAAGTCCTATGGAGAAAGAGGGGCACTAGTTATTACCTGCGACAATGCAGAGACAACAGAGTGGTTAAAGAAGACGGCTCCTAAGTTGAACACTGGAGGGGAAGGCGGAACCGCGGTGAGGGTAGGATGGTATAAAGACCTCCTGCGGACCACCAAGGTTCTTCTGAGGACTTCTAAGTGTTTGGCTAAGAAAGAGCCGGCTGCCCTTCTTAAGATGTTGGGCAGGCAAAATAAAAACCTGGTTGTTGAGGACTGGAGGATGGTGGGTGGCAAGAAGGAAGAGAGTTATCAGATTCTCATTCTTGTCATTGATGAGCTGTCAGCCAGAACGCTGAAGACAAGGGGATGGAAGGTGTACCTGGGCCTGGAGCAGGTGCATCTGAGAGTCCTTAAGGAAAATCTAGATGATGAAGGGGAGAATCCTGCAGATAAACCTTCAGCATAGCAAGGCTGCAACTGCGGTGCTGTGCAGGAGGTTTGCTACAGGGAACCTGGATGCTGTCCTGATACAGGAGCCTTGGATTAGACAGGGCAAAGTATCAGGATTAGGAAACACAGGAGGCAGGTTAGTGTATGCTAAATGTGATAATGGTCCTAGAACATGCATATTAGTAAATAAGAGACTAATGTATGTACCTGTTCTAGAATATTGTTCCAGAGACATGACCGTGGTAAGACTCGTCATGGCTGAACTTGGAAAAACTCTACTGCTATCATCAATTTACCTTCCGTACGATGATGGCAGAGGACAGTTACCGACAGGGATTCAGGACCTTGTGGAATACGCTGACAGGAGAGGGTCGGACCTCATCCTGGGATGTGACGCCAACGCACACAACATGGTGTGGGGGAGCACAGACACTAATAGGAGGGGTGAGTTACTATTAGATTACATTATCTCCAATAATTTAGAAATAATTAATAAAGGTAATGAACCAACTTTTGTAACCAAAGTAAGGAGTGAGGTTATCGATCTTACTCTAAGTACTGCAAGGATGGCGAAGAGGATACATGATTGGCATGTATCGTCGGAGCCATCTTTGTCAGATCATAAGCATATTTGTTTCAGGATAGGTGAACTGAAACTACAATGCCAGACGTATAGGAATCCGAGAAGGACAGACTGGGAATCCTATGAACATGATCTTGGGGTGAAAACAAGA
>JAGFPH010000685.1:329231-343982 GCA_018207615.1 Philaenus spumarius | reverse complement strand
ACAACGAAAAGGTACAATCAAATCACGACTTTCAACTCGAATTCATTAAAATAAAATTACAAAACGAATCTGTAGACCTACATTTCCTACATCAAAAATATTCAAAACTAAATTCTGCATCCAGGAAAGCTAGAATAACAACATAAAACCAAGTCAATCGACAAAGATTTACGTTAAAATGCAAGGAGAAACTAGGCCTATCTAATTACAAATCGAAGAGAAGTTGGCAGAATAAATCCGATTACAAGAAAAATACATTCTTATTAGAAAATTAAACCAGACCTACGAAAAGAACCAATTTTTTACATCTCAAATGTCTTTGGTCTAAATCTAAAATAAACGCCGATAAGCTATTATAAATATAAAACCGAAGCCTCGACCGACAAAATTTATTCGTAAGCGGATATTTCATTTATGTAAACTCCTACCACGAAACGCTGTGATTGGTCCACGTAATTCTTGCCACCAAATGAAAAAACACGAAGAATAAGATATATACATTCTAGAAATTAGATAGCAATTATTGTAATAAGGAGTTATTTAAGTGTTTTCTATAATTTAACTGTTTAAAATCATATTAAATTCATTGTAAAACATTGTTATGTATCAAAACAAATCCACACAATTAAATAAAGACACAATTAAAATAAATCACACTTCACGACTCCCAAACACCTATTACATTAACAAACCCAAATCCCAGAAGATATGAAGATTCATCAGGCGTTATTATCCATTTCCTGGAAAGGTAGAGAAGCCCCAAAAGAAGGACATTGTTAAGTTGGCCACTGAATAGTGCAGTTGATACAATTTTGGCTGTTGAAATTTAAAGAAAAGAATCGGTATTTGAATAAATATGAAGCTTATGAAGTTCAGTGTTTTTCCTTTATAACAATTACTATCAAATTCTAATCTACAAGAACAAACAACCAATTGGGTGAGAGAACTTTCCAATTAACTAGGCCTAGTCTATTTTAAGATCCAACACCAAACCAGTTACCTTAGAGGGATAACTTATCTATTTGAACTAAACTGTGAATAATAATATATATATGTTATGCATATAGATTTACCAAGAACCTTTGAACTTTAAATTATCGTAAATTCAGTGATCCATTATAATACTAAATCCATTAACCAAATAACCTTTTTGACGATTCCATATAATCTTGCTCTCATTAATTTTGTACATATGTTAGTTGTGTTATCTATAATCAAATTTGTTTTCTTTTTAAATACTTTGGGAAAAAGACGGCTCCAACCCAACGAGTTAAGATCTTGTGTTTTAAAATTTTACTGAACAACAATTAATAAATTGTTTATCATCAAACTTAGTATTCATAATCTAAATAATATTGTTCTCTGAAAAGAAATATCATTTTATGTATTACCTGTAATAATACAGAAGTAAAAGATTGTTTTATAATTGTAACCCTTGTCGACCATCTTATTTTAATATAGATTTAATTGTAAAGTAAAGTTATTGTGGGTTGTAGTATGATCTTTTACATAAACTGAGTAGGTTTCTTTGTTTATTTATTTTTTTACATAATATATTTTTAAGAAAAGTAATAAAGGGAAGAATTGTATATCTAAGTATTGCCAATTATTTTACAACATACGCATATTAATAAATACTTTATAAAAGAAGATATGCTTAATTAATAATAAATGTTTGAATACTCAATTTCAGATGATATTTCTTATGAAAAAAGTGATAAAGACAGCTGCTTAGTGGAAACCAGTTTGTTGAAGATAGCAGTCGATGGGGCTAATATATTCACTGTGGAGGGGCTTCAAGCAAAGATAGTAAATGATAATGAGATTATCAAGGTAGAAAGAGCTAATTCTGAAGGTTTTGTTTTGCCTTGGAACAAAACCTGGTAAGTTATGGTTGTTTGTGTAAAACCCTTGAAAGTAATACTGTTGCTAAAGAAAATTTACTTTAAACAGTGTAAAACAAATAGTCATTATGATACAAACAAAAAATTGTACTTTAATTAATTAACAGATAGAAAGATTTAGAAATCCTCAAATAAATTATAAACCTAATACATTTTTTGTTTTATTTATTTTGTACAGTTTAAATTTCAAAATGTTCATGAAATTCGGAAATTGTCCACCATTTGTTTTCATTTATCATGGTATTAAATTATGTAAATAATACTGTATTTAATAATTGTTCGAACAAAAATAATAGATTTTTTTAATATTTAAAGAACTATTTTAGCAAATATTGATTTCAGTGTTATAAACCTTTGTTTACAGGGTTGTTTGGTTGTTGAATTTTTAAGTTTACACTTAAAATATGATTTGGTTGTACCAAAATATAAATTTACTCAAAAACAAAATGCCTTCCCCAAAAACAAATCGATAAACCATCAAACCTTAAAAAGCTAACCATCAATAATTTTTACAAATGTCCCAATTTATATAAAAATGTCCTCTCACTTGACAAAAGTCTTCTTACTTACATCATCCTGGCTCCAAGTCATTTTCGGGCAAAAAGCCCTGTTTCAATTTTTACCATCATGTTTTTATGATTTTGCAGTCTTTTTTAAAATATAAATGTTATTTCATTGCATAATTAAGTAAACTATTTAACAGCTGTTATATAATTAGTACAGATAATTAAAATAAAGAAAGAAGTATTGTTATTTCCTTTATAACAAAAATTATTATAGAGGTACATTAACATATTTGGATTGATTGGAGGACAAGACAAGACTGTTGATTTATTGTAACTTCCAGAGAGCTCTCAAAGAGTTCAGTACCTACCTCAAAGAATCTTCTTAGTTAAGTTTACTGAGTTAAAAACACTTAAGGCCACATAACTATGATTCAGGAAATATAACTTTTGCAATTTTTAATGTTAGTGCAATGTAATAAACCTAAAGTTGACTTTTGAAATACAAGTTATAAAAGTTTTAATTTTTAGTAGGGATGGGTCGATATCAGATTTTTCTATTCTCGATACCGATACTTTGAAAAATCGATTCTCGATTCCCAATACCGATACCTAAAAAAAAAATTTGAAATATTATTTCAAATAAAATGACGAATGTCCGCAAAAGAATACGACATCCGCATATTATTAGCGCTAATTTTATAAAACGCTGCATTCAAATGCAATTTAATATACAACAGTGTATGTCCGCGACAAAACCTACTCCCGAAAACAATGGAATGTCCGCATAAAAAAATACAATTAACCTAGTCCAATTTAATAAAAACAGTGTAAAATATTATTTAAAATACAATAGCGAATGTCTATGGAAGAAATTAATGCCCAAACACAATTAGCAGAACCTTAATTTTATGAAATATCGGCGTTAAGACTCAATTTAATATAAAATACTACAGTGAGTTTTCACGAAAGATAACGAAACCCGAATACAATAAGGTAAAATGTATGAAATATCAGTGATAAAACATAATTTAAGTACCACAGTGAATGTCCGCAAAAAAATCGATGTCCGAACACAATTAATTATTTGTGGGCTATTTTATGAACTACCATTGTTGAAATAGTATTTAAAATAAAATGACGAATGTCCGCAAAAAAACATGACGTCCGAATATTATCAGAGCTAATTTTATAAAACGCCGGCATTAAAACTTAATTTAAATTACAAATGTTATTTTTACAATACTACTGGAATATCAGTTGCTTTTCTATTTTAGCTTTTCTGGAATGCGTTGCAATTTAAAATAAAACAAGTTTTTAATTATTCGGAATTCGATTTGGTATAATTTTTTTTACGACTGACTAGGATTGCGTTAACGCTCGGAATATTATATGTTTTGTTTCTGAACGTTCAATTCGGATGAGTTCAGAAATAATCGGAACTTCAATCATCGAAAATTTGATTTGAAGGCATCAGTTTAGTCCCGCTGAAGTCTGAACAACTTGTTAGAACAAAGTAATATCAAGTTAATAACGCTGTGTGTAAATACGTACAGTATTCAGTTTTAGAGCAGTGTTTTATTAATTTTTTTATTAAATTTAAATATTTTTCTTGTAGTTACCGCATTAGTTAATACAGTAGAGCGTCGATTTTCCTTAGCGTCGAAAAAAAATTAGGACCGAGGGACTTCTGATAATCAATTTGTTTGGGTAATTAAATTTGTGTACTCACTTACGACTGGCAGCAGCGGGCGGCCAAGCGCTCGTCTTACTCAACAGCGGCTGCTGTTCCATTGAGCGCACAAACTCCCTGAAGGCTACAACTCGGCTGATTATGCGAGTAAAAAACTTTAAATTCGGAATTACGTGCAGTACTGTAATGTACTTATTTATTTACAGTACATTTTCGCTTTCGGATGATTGACGTTCTGATAATCGGTGCTCTACTGAATTAACATATTAATTTTATTAAGTTTAGTTGAGGATATGTGGAAACGTAACTCCAGTAGGCTAGTCTTTTCAGCAATGGCATCAAAAGTGTGGCAATATTTTATAATAGACGTTGAGAGTGATGAACTTTTTCTCTGTAATTTAACTTAGCTGAATACTTTTATTTAATTATCTGTACATAACATACTTAATCATTTCAGTATTCAAATTAAATCTTATACTTTACTCTTAAATTCTTGTTAAATTCCTTGAATAATAAATAGAACCGAGAACCGATTTGACTCTAGAGCCGGGAACCGAGAACCGAAAAAAAAAATGGAACCGACCCATCCCTACTTTGAAGTCAAATACTTTTGTTACCGATCTATAAAAGGTGTTATTTTTCATCACAGTAGACACCCTAATTATTAGACCCTAAATAGACACGATAACAAACGAATCCATAAGTGGTTGACAATATGCCTACTAGACTTCTTGTGTAGGCCTCCGCACGAATAAAAATAAAACAAGAAGCGTTTACTGAGCAAAGTAAACAATTGCCTAAAATATTTTACTGGGGAAAATGTCTACATACATCAAATTAAGAATGTTTTACATTTTTTCCTACTGATATTTATTGTTAAATGCTGAATTGAGTTAAAATACAGAGAATGCGATTGCAAATACCGGAGATTACATTCACGGAGTCTCCGTCGGGGAGTCCGTCCTAAATACGAGAACGGGCAGTTCTAACAACTGAGTATATCTTGGTATCGGTAATCGGTATTCTCGATACCGATACCAAAGCTAAAGTATCGGTGGTATCGAGAATCGACCCATCACTAATTTTTAGGTATACTTCCTAATCCGTGCACCCAATATCATTCAACATTGATAGCATGATGCACTTCATAGAAATTTGAGATATTAAAGTATAAATATGTTATCAGAATTCTAGATGCATTATGTATTAAAATTTTTTCTTTATTGTAATAATTTATTTACCATTTATGTACTGTCTATTGAGGCAGCCACATGTTTTCTAAAACTATTTTTTCACAAGGTTATCATCTTTTTTACTTTTGAGTGTAGTACACATACAGTTAAAATTGTAGTTTTAAAATTATTAACAATGTTTGCTTACAGGAGCACATCAATCAGATCTCTAAAGGCAATATTTCCTCATGAGCACAATTTTGCCGAGGCTGTTCAGAATGAGTTTATCAGTATTGTAAAGTGGTTAAAAATAGTCCACCGCAAACCGATCCCATCATCAGTGTCACCATTGCCTTCAGATTTAATTATAAAGGTAAAGATAATATGACATTATGATATGTTAAATATATATACTGTATAAATAATTAATATGAGACTTGGCTATATATTAATATTAATGAGTATACACCATAGAACTCTATTAATACACCTGTAACGCAGTGGAGTTTTGGAAGCGAAAAACGCCCCTATGTCATTTTACATGCAATATGTTGGCTCCACTTGTGATTCAGTTTATTAATTAAAAACAGCGGCACTGAAACAAATATCTATTTAAAAAATAAAAGCAAGAGTAGCTACCATAGACCACTTCAGTTGTAGTTCAGAAATGTCAGCTTGTTAATACAATCAAATTCGTATTATATAACAAAGTGTCGTGTTAGTTCACTGAAGTTGTGAAGACTGAACTGAGAAGTGCGACGCGAATTGGTTGAGCATGGGAAACGTTGTTACCATCTCTTCAGAACAAATAAATCATTTTATAAAAAAGGTTTGAGATAAAAATTGAGGATCAACTAATTATCTACAACTTTTCTGCTGGAAGTTTCTTTTTACCTGGAAAACAAAAAAAAGTTTACACTTAGGGACTTTTTTGTGTCACAATTTTAAAGGGGTTCGGTACAGCCTATCCTTTCAATGTTAATTTGTGAAACTTTGTGTACCTTTTTCTCAGGATCCTCTAGGCCTATCTTGATTAAACTTTAGGACAATATTATATCAACCTTTCTTAACAATTTAAGCGCAAAAAAGTTTTTAATTATGTTCTTAAAATATTTGTTTAAATTAAATTTAAAATTAAAATTTTTTGACAAAATAATTATTTTTTTTAACAAAAATTACATATATTTTGTTTTGTCTTGTGCTCAAAATGTGTGTACTGGTGTAAAGTATAACTGTAATTTTTTTAATCTTAATCTGAAAAGTGGTTCCTGAGAAAAAGGTACATATGTGGAATAAAGTTCAATTTCAGGAAATCACAGATAAAGACCATGCATACATATTAAGTGAGTTCACTAACCTGTAGTAACATAATGGCAGATTAAAAAAAAAAAAAAAAAAAGAAAAGTTTATTTTTGCCAATTTTTGTCACCTGACTCAACTTAAATACAATTTTCAATCTGTTTTATCTGAAAACCATGTTTTTTCAACTTTAGGTACATTTTTCAAAAATTTTAATAAAAAAATTAAATAGGTACATTAATTTTTCAAAATTAAATAAAAATAGTTCCTGACATCGGATTTTAATAATTTTTCCATTAAGCTTTTCAGAAAATATCCTAGATTAATAAAATATGAAAAAACAAAAATTGAAAATTTTTCACATTTTGCCATACTGAACCCCCTTAAAACACTAAATAGTTTTCATTATTACAAATCAAATAAATTACCAAACTGCAAGGAGTTTATACTGTTAGATTCCGTAGTTCCTGGAGATAAATAATTTATTAATTTTATTCTAATTACATGAATCTGGTGAAGCGCAAAAGCGTGTAAACGGTAGGACGCACAATGCTGAAATCCTCTGAGCGGTCGTGAGTGACTACCAAGAGGTGCAGGTTAAGACTGTTTTCAAGAACACTTCCCGAGCGTTCCAGGTGTATTAATAGAGTTCTATGTATGGTACACACTCAATCCAGTGTTTGAGTTTTAGTTCATCAAGGGCAGTAATTATCTTGACATTAACAAAGTCCATATTGTACCGCAGTAGAAGACATTGTTTTTGTGTGTTCTGTAAAAGATGAAAATAGTATTTTCTGTGTTCTTTGGTATAATTCGTGTACGTGTTTGAATATGTGTGTTAGTTAAGGGACCATGAATTTTTAACTTTGTTAATACCTCCTCTGCAATACTTTGTTTATAAGAAATATTTTCAATTTGTTTTTCAAGCTTTCTCATGTTTTGTTCCCACTCTCTAATTAAGTTTCTTTTCACGAGTATTAATTTTTGTTTCGGTTTGTTTAATGTTCAATCTAATGAAACTTATCTTTTGTTAGGTGACGGAATTTGTGTTTGAGATGAGTGATGATCCATTTGAAGTTCGCCTGAGAGACAACTATGAACTTTTGGAAGATGAGTACAAGGAGAGCTTAAAGCGTCAAAAAATGATGGATGCAAAGGTCAGTTTGTTTTATACAACTTTTGAAAAATTTGAATACTCACTAGAACATGTGGTGTCCACATTTGCTTATCAAAAAATATGTTATTACTTTTTAAAACATTGTAGTATTAAAAAAAAATGCAACTAAAATTCTTGCCGAAATATTTAGGCTGTGATGGTAACACATTATACAAACATAATTGTTTTGATTTCAGTCTTAGAATCATTTAATTTATTGTTGTGTTTAGTTTATGGATGAGTGTTAATGTGATAGATAATATTGTTAATATGCAATAGGGAATCTTTGAGAGATAACTTTGAATATACAGAGTTTATCAGAGCGGGTGGCCGACTTGTATAGCATTGAAACGAGAATACTTAGACATTTAGTTTAAACTGATAACCCCCTATTTCGACCCTAAGGAATTCAAGAACAATGTTTTCAACCCTCTAAAATGCCCCAAAAGGGTATTTTTTGGGGGTGGGGTTTGGTTTTTGAGAAATTTTTAAATGTAAGGTAGGTCGTGTTGTACCTCATTTTAAAGGTCTCGGTACACGGATCGTTAAAACAAAAATTTTTTCATTTATCTTGCACCGTCAATACAGGGTGGCCCGAAACATCATAAAAACTTAAGTTTACATATCTTTTTACATCTGACATAACAAATTTTTTTAACAGCTACAATTTTTGAAGTACATTGACAAAGATGCGACCTTTCAAACAATACATAATTTTGGTAGGTTTTCTCACATTTTTAGCAGGTTTCAAAATTTACAACTTTTAGAAGTTTAAAAAGTAAATAAAGTAAACTCCCGATTATCCGCAAAAATAAGTGGCACGGCCATCGCGGATAATCCGCAAAAGAGCCGAAAATAGGAAACAAAAAAATTAAACTGTAATTCCAACTTAAAAAACTCGATTTATATACAGTAAAAGTTACAATTAACATTAAATATTTTTAAATGACACAAAGTAGATTTACTAAATAAATAACCTACAATACATTTCAGTATAACTTACATCATAACATGGATACAGAACTGTACTGAGAGACTTTATTAGACACTGAAAAAACACAACTCTTTAAATTCACAACGTTTTGAAAAAATCAGTCACTTGCTTTTGTTTCTTGCTATGAAAACATCTTTTCTTAATTCTTGATTGAATTTTCCGCAACACAAGTTTTTCAGCCAACTGCGCATCGTCGTCTTGGAGTCCGTCGACGTGTTGCAAAGCCACTTCGTTAGTCATCCGCGCCTGCAAGCTAGGCTCGTCTTCTTCACTTTCACTTTGCTCTTCTTCTTTCGCATACTGTACACAATACAATCGTCAGTAGAGTTCAACTTTTTGCTAAATTTTTTCGTTGATCATTCGTAATAAAATACAGTACAGATTTACATACAGTATTTTCCGTGACATTCGTGGATAATCCGCACCGCGGATAATCGGGAGTTTACTGTATCTCAAAATTTTCAAATTGCAATGTGGTTTATCTTACATATCAAATTGAAGCCCTTACAATTATCAACATTTTTCATATTAAATGAGGTACAACACGACCTACCTTTACATTTGAAAATTTCCCAAAAACCAACCCTCACCCCCAAAAAATACCTTCTTGGGACATTTTAGAGGGTTGAAAATATTTTTCCTGAATTCCTTGGGGTCGAAATAGGGGGTTATCAGTTTAAACTAAATGTCTAAGTATACTCGTTTCAATGCTATACAAGCCGGCCACCCACTCTGATACACCCTGTAGGCTATAGTGCTATTGTATAGATGTGAGTGCCTGTTACAATCCACATGGGATTAAAATTAGTAATTTTAACAGCTTGTAATGGTTTAGTACATAGCGGTTGGCCTTTTTAAATATATTTTACATTGACGTAGGCTCAGATGTGGCCTTGTCTTTGGTGTGCGTACGAATTAGTGCTGATACCTCATTAGTGAACAGAAAGTTAAGGTAAAATATCTGTGAGTTTTAGTGGAAGGAGTGACTGAATGGCGTTGCCTTGTAGGGCTTTGAAGGTAGTGGTGCAGTAAGTTTTTAAGTTGGTAGCATTTCTGTCGTTTTAGAATTATTTAAGGAATGGAAAGGGCCGATCGGCATATAGATAATCACCGGGAATCAGACCCCTTTAATTTCCCCAGAGGGAGGGCGATCGCTAGTAGTGTGGGCCAGGCTCCTGCCTTATTATCTTCCCGGAGGGAAGGGGACACACTACTAGATCGCCGGGCTCCTGACCTTTTATCTCCCCGAGGGGAAGCAAGTTTCAACACAGTCAAGCGGCAGTTGAGGACGGCAGGGAGACATAATTGAATTAACCGTATCTTAATTTTTCATTAGAGAGCCATTCCCTTCTTCCTGGTCAGCTGGTGTAGTGTAATGGTTCTAGTGAAGCTTAGTAGAGGTGTTGGTGGTGTTGAAGTGAGGAGAGCTGGCAGTGGACTGTCTCTAGGCCTATTTATACATATTTCCCAAACACAGCTTGAGCGTTAGTGGGCTATGATTGGCTCGTGTTCTCGGAAGTATAGCGTTGTGTATTTTGGACGCGAAGTTAGACTAAACTTGCACCTAGCTGTAGCTGTTCGGCCAATCATAAGCTATTCAATCTTAAATTCCGACTTGGTAGGATTGACCGAACTTAAGCGTTAAGCTGGGGAAGATAGTGAGTGGGCTGTTTAGGTGTGTGTGTGTTTTGGAACGTGGGTGAAATTTGTTCCAGGTTGTTTTGGCGTTATCAACATTTTGATTTAAAAAATCTTTTTCTATTTGAAAACACAGTAATAGGCCTACATTTAGGAGTACCTAATTAATTTTTCTAAACTAATATTTTATTTTCATTTAGTGATAATATTATATTATAAATATAATTATTCTAGACTTCGTAATTACATTTAAGAATAAAACACAGAACACCATTCTAAAAAAAAATGTGTTTATTTCTCAAAAACGTGTTTCAAAGACAGTAATATTTATTTGATGCTGAAATATCACTTAGGATGTCGAATTTGTCATTGAAATGAGAATAAACATATTTTTGTGAGAATTATGTTCTATGTTTTATTCTTAGAAAAAATAATATATTATGTTTATTATTTTATACTCTAATGAAGCTTTAGCAAAATATGTATTTTTTTTAGCTGTAATGTAACTGTAAGTTTTAAAATAAATATACAAAAATTATAATTTCAATCCGTTGTTATTGCTCACAATGAAGTAATAAAATCACACTTTTAACATATATAAAGCACAACATAAATACTACTCTGTGTAAGTTATTATAGTTTATCTGATAAATACATAATTCAGAAACATTTTCAAAAATGATCAAGTCTGTCTGGTGAGTAGACACAGTCCACAATTCTAAAATTTAACCTATTGCATTTGAGAAAGGTAGAGTTTAGCTTGCCTTCTTGGAAAGTAAAAATTATAGTTTTAAACTTTAGACTAAAAGAAACTTTGTACCTCCTTTTTTAGATTGATTAACAAATTTTGTACTTTGATTATCTGTGTCTTTAAATCCAAAATGAATGGAATTATGTTAAACGTACTCGTAATGCAGAAAAAATAAGATAATTTTTAAAACATTTAAAAAAAAAGTTTTATACATTTTCTTGATAAATATTTTGTAGTAAAACTGAGAATGAAACACACAATCTACTTTTTTACCCCATTCACTCAAAATCTAGTTTATTTGTACCATTTCACTGAATCCTTTATAAATTTTCAAAGTAGAGATTGTTACAAAACTAACATTGTTGTTAAACTTTTAGGTAGCAGACCTCTGCAAGCAACATTTGCTGCTGCCTTCTGGCAAAGTAGATGAGTTGTACGCAAACCTTAACAAGATGAATGCACAGATCTATGTGCAGAGATCAAAACAGATGAAGCAAGCAGGCACACGGACACGATTGCTAGCTTGGATTATGTCTGACTTGGAGCTTATTGCCCTGGCCGATCCTTCCATTCACGGACCTGAGAAAGTCGTTAATATTATGACTGAAATTGATTCAGATTCGTAAGTTAATTTTAAATCCTGTCTATGTTCTTTATTTTCAGTTTTGAATCGTAGCAGTTTCGCCCACGTCTTACAGATACTGCCAAATATTTTAAACACTACAAACCCAAAAACATTACAATGTATTATACATTACACATCCACAACATTCACCTATAAGATGGACAGAATGAGGGCAGCAAAACTCAATCCATAACAGCTGCAAAATGGAACTCTTACACCAAACTCCTCAGCAACAAAAACTACTATTTTGCTAGTCTGATTTGAATTAGTTTTTTGTATGAACTACTTTTAAAGTCTATAATAGTTAATTAAATAATACAATTCCAGCTTGTAAAATTAGTCTTTTATTTTTCAGTCTATGCTGGTTACATCTAAAATCTCCCTTTTCTCGTGGGTCATAAAATGAAAGTCATTATTATTAGCTTTATTGTTCTTAAAAAAGCAACGTAATATTACTTCGAGGATTTAGATACTTGGGAGTGTTAGGGATTTTCAAATCCATGAGACTCCATGCTTTAATTTTCAAATAATTATTTTGATTTTTTTTCTCAGGTTCATAACCTGTTGTTGGTTAGAATTGCTCCATAAAACAATCCCATAATTTAATTGTGGATGTATTACATTGTAATATGACAATTTCAACACATGGTTGTTGCAGCTTTTGGTCAAATTTCTGAATGACAACATACTAAAGTTTTAAAATTAATGACCTCACAAATTGAGCCTGTGTAACAAATAATTAACAATCTTGTTTATCATGGATAGGACAATTTTTAAAATAGACGGTCCTGTGTTTTTTTGCCTCTGTTACCAATAGCTAACGACTATGTAAACCAGGGATAGTTCTATTTTGAAAATATTTGTTCCTGTGAATTGCCCCCATGCTCTGTAATTGCCTCATAAAATAATCCCCTAATTTAATTGGAGATGTATTACACTGAAATTTGCCAATTTCAATACATTTTTTTACAGTATTTGGAGTAACAACAATCCTGCAGATTTCAAAATTAACAACCTCATGATTCACACCCTTGTAAATAATAATTAACGATTGTGTAAATCATTGATATGCAACTTTCAAAATAAACGATTCTGTGAATTCTGTCGGTGTTCCTGTCTAACAATTGTGTAAATTTACTACCTTGAAAATCACATATTAGCCTAGGCCAAGTTTACAAAAATAAATTATATTGTGAATTACATCTTTGTGACCGATTTATGATTCTCTGACATGCCATTTTTTACCAATACAAAAATTATTGATCTCTTGAATTACATGAACTAAGGTTAATGTTTTTGTTCATATTTTATTTATTTTTGTCAGAGAAAATTTCTTGTAATAATAACAGTTTTGTTTTTCAAAAAATTGTAATTTTTGAGTTCTACAAATTAGTTTTAAATTATATGTATCTACATTATTTTTTTTAGGCCATGGCCTGAAGAAGGAGTTGAGTTTTCAACTTTATGGTGCAGATCCATAACTGCCAGTTGTTGCGAGTGGAAGTTTCAACTTCGTGACTTCCCACAACCTTGGCTTGACATTGGTCAACTACATATGTGGGGTCGACTGGTAGGAGCAGAACAAATGGCAACACGAAGAGGTAATTATAGTAGAATATTTAGCAATACCAGAATCAAAAACGATGTGCGTATACAATTAATTGATAACTACTGATTCTAATTTCTACCTTTCTAATAAAATCACGGAGACAAATTAATAAAATTATATTGGTTGTAGTGTTAACTCGCCTGAGTGGGCATATACACTGGACAATAATCTCTGAGTAGAAGCAACAAAACACTCGGAAACATTTCTAATACAGATTTGTTTCAGGATACATTTCTCTGGCGATGTTCTCTATCCACAGTAGCTATACATTTTTCAATGCTATAACTATTAAATAATAAATCAGTTCACATTCATCTGTTGCAATTAGTAGTGGGTTAACGCCGCATAATTTATTAAAACTTTAAGCATTCTGATTGGTTGGCGTCTTCTCGGGGTCCAATGGCAAATTGTACTGCTGGCTCATTGAGGCCGTAGTTTTGGGTTTAAAACTCTTTTTCAATTTTGTCCGCGTTTCTATATAAAATTATGTTCCTAAATAATGTATTAAATTTTTGATAATGAAGTTTTACATATATTTATTAATTTTATCTAAGCAATTTGCTTAGCGTTGTTTGAATTAGGCTTTTAGGTATGAGGATGTATTAAAATTCCTTTGCACAGTTCTTGTTTGCATTTGGTTACAAATTTCTATTTTACAATGAACTGTACTTGACCTAAATATTATATATAAATGTATGCTTAAACTAATTTACATTCTATATCGTGTTTTTGGTTACAATTTTGTAATTTTAATATTTCCACTGAGCTATTTGTATTACTGCTGATTGTTCAACGAGTCTTCTGCTTGTCATAGTTATGACACTTGTGTGTAGTGTTAGTACTATGTTGCTATGGAAAAGACAAGATGGACGTCTACCTACTTACGGTACAAGTTGCATAGGAGTGAAATGTTTGAAATGATTTTTAACTTATTTTGTTCTTTTTTAGTGGATTTTAATAAAGAAATGATGATTTTATAATATTATATTGTGTTTTACATGTGGAAATTTGAGTTGTGAATGCGATGTATCATGATATAACAGTGTTTTGTATGACGTAATTTCTGAGTGCATCTAGGCTTACAGCCTTCGTTATAATTTATTCTGGATAATTATATCAATCATTATCTTATAGGTTCTGAACATCCTACTAGTTAAAGTTTGGTAATCTGGTGTTTTTGTGATTGATATGCATTTAAGTTTAAATTTGTTTTTTTTAGGCCTTGGTCTTTTCGTTGTTTACAAATCGTTATATCCTAATTTGTTTATAATGATTTATCTTATTTCAAGCCTCTGGATCATTATTCTAAATATATTTATTGTATTTACCTTTTCAGTCTGTTTAAATAATCCTATTTGAATCTTAATTAGCTACGGCCGTTTCATCTACACAGAGACATCATCAGGC
>JAGFPH010000685.1:306098-329131 GCA_018207615.1 Philaenus spumarius | reverse complement strand
AACCCATCTGCATTTAACATTATTCACTTGAAAAAAGTAAAAATTAGAGCATGTGTGTTATAAAAAAAAAACTTAACTTCTCGGTTGTTGTCTAAAAATGCTAAAATTTGTTTTGCTTGGTTAGAGAAAAAAGTTGGTGAGAGAAGCGAACATGAAGCATGCGCATTAGGGCTAAAGTTTTGCTATTAATTTGTTTATATAATATATGCATATTATGATGTATCAAACCCCATCTTAATCGAAAAGTAATAATTAACCAATAAATAAAAGAGAATTATCTACGACATTCATTAGCCTAGCCTATCTAAGAGAACCAACCTAACCTCTTGTAAAGAAATAGCCATAAAGTACTAGGAAGTATATACGAATTTCAAATTACATGATATTATTACCAATCAAGCAAATATTATGATCCTTAGATAGTAAAAACCGCACACATAAATAACTGAGTTAGAAACTAAAACACGATAGCAAACTTGATTAAAATTTTAGCCTAGAAGTAGGGTAACCTGAACTAACTAAACAAACACACCAACAATTAATTGTAAATTTTATAACAGATTACACTAAGCACAGCACAAACGCCCACATACATACATCATTTATTTATTTATTCAATCATTCTGTATCGTAAATTAAAACTACTATAAGCACAGACTTTTACAATTTGTTATGGACAACAAAAAGTAAACATAGACAACCGCCATGTTTAATTCATATCGCTACGTGAATCAAAGATCGTATAGAATACAGCACCAAAAACTAAATGTTTCAAATCAGATAAATAACCCTAAGTCGTAACCAAAAGCGAAAGAACAGAATTTTAAAATTAGTATAATAATTATCAGTTAGATTAGACACAATAGAATATAATAATTAGATTAATTAGTCTCTCAACACCATCTATACTCAAAACAACAACTATTCAACATGAGTCAAACCAGTGTTATTTTAATACGCGGATTTTTATAAATTTAAAAGTAATAAGTAATATTTTGGCGAATCATAAGTATTCAATCATCTATCAGAATTAAAATACCAGTAACATAATTAAAATAAAAGCAAAAAGTGACAAAATAAACGTTTGTAGTAAACTCCACCAGAAATTCAGTATTAATACACTGATGAGCCATTCAAAACATCAGTAATGTGTGACGTAAGTCGGACAGCTTAAGAAAAGAACCAATCGCAACGCAAGATGCCGGATGACGTCATGTCCGGTACGCCGTTCGAAGGAGACCGCGAGAGAGAAGCTAAGAAAAACGACGCTTTCAGAAAGAGTTAAGAAGTGTTAGCGTCACCTCCAGTTTTACAAGATCGTCGGAATGTGCATCGTAAATATTCTAAGTGACTATTAAAATACAAATTATAAATTCAGTGAAAAGTACCAACAGAACTGGTATATTCTGTTTATAACTTCTACATATCAACTGTGAACTCTTTTTAACTATGAACAGTAAAATTTAATCTATAAAGAAAATTTAAAATATAAAATGCCAACCTTTTAGATCTTTCAAAGTAACTTCATTATTGCGTATAAATAAGTAGCTATCAATCTTATTCATAGCAGCACGATTACCTACCCCGAGAACATTAATTGATTAACATATTTAATTTATTTATATTTTTAACATTGAACTAGCCTAATATGAACTTTAATTTACTTCCACTGTGCTAAATAGGCCCTACGGTGTGCTAAGCCGAAGGCATTCCCATAATTGTATAAAGACAATAGATTTTCCAACCTATGGATGTTAAATAACAATATATATTGTACAAATTATTTCTGTTGAGTTAATAAATTTATGCTTATTTCTTGTGACCTAATTTCATCTAATATTAATTTATTGTTTACAATTTAGGAGTTTAATACTGATCTGAATTGAGTAGGGTCAGAATATTAGACTTTCTAATAACAAAAAAAAGGAAATTACATAATAAATTATAGTTTACATAGTATATTCATTATAAAATGGCTCCCAACTTTGGGGCAAGTATTTAAATTAATACTTTATATTATATTAATTATAAAATATTTGTTTTAAATAAGTTTTATGCTTAAAATAAGTCATTTTCCTTGTTTTTATTTCACACTGTCGAACCTAGAATAAATTCAAACTAATCAAAGTTGTAATTTTACAACAATTATGAGCTAAAAGTCTAATTTATATAAAACAATTAATTAATGCCTTACCTGTGGTGAAAGTAAGATAATGTTGGGCGGACATAGTAAGACTCAGACGTAAATGTCCTTTCACTCTGAATTTCAGCTTGAAAGGATTCTTAGGTTCATTATCAGAATTCTTCTTATCTTCAAAACTGCTTTCTTGTGATTAAAAACAATATCTTATATTAATACCAAAATTGTCCAAACCTTAATTAATAAAATTATTAATTTACTTTACAAAAAACATTACATAAAATTAAAAATGTTTTTAGAAATATAATCATGTGAGAGACTTCATTTGCCTAAATTCGAACATTGTGGTAATGTACATATCCCGAAATATGGAGACTGGCCAAATAAAACCTAACTAGGTTTAGAAAATTCTTATCTGCTTCAATTTTATAAATTCCTATATCCAAAGAATACTGCAATACATTCCACTAGAGTAACAGAATTGAGTTTATTGACATTTTTATTTTATTAGATGAAATACACCATATGAGTAAATGGGACAATAGTTACGTAATAGTAAATAAAACTAATTAAAAACCAATTTTTTTACGATGGAGGAGCGAATGCATTATTCACCATCAGAGGGCACAGTGGTATGTGAGACGCCTGGTACATCCGGATTACCCACTAAACCCAGAAGCTATATTATCCCCATTGGCAAAACCAGCACGGAACCATTTGCACTTTACTTTGTGCTGGAGCCAACCGTTTAAGGGTCTGCTGAAGTGGCGGCCATCTTGGATTTTTATCCCATAAGAGCAATGTTAAATTTCAAACCATTTATTTAGTTTAATTTTTACCATAAAATTGTTTGCAAGGTCTCATTTTAAGCACAGTCACAATACGCATCCGTTTTGCATTAAAATTTCTTTTTTAATTTTTAATTTGTCACGTAATTGACATTTTTGAAGTGCCAAATTGAACTTTTTTCATTACTCAATAAAAAATGTATAATTAAAAGTGAAACGCAAGCCGAATCCGCAATTTTATAAAGAACATTCAGTTTTTTTTTCAGCACTCAATTACAAAAGATGGATTTATAAAATGGTTTGAAATGAGTCAATGTCAAAGTGCTCAGCTGTAAGAAATTGCACTGTTTAGATACGGCTATAGAGAGAAGCGCTTGCGTTTCCGGCTGCTTTCTCGTTTACTGGAGCGGACCCTAAGCCTTTTCTCTAGGACTAATGCTATTCAATAATTTCTTCATCTGCTACTTTCTTGAGGACTGTCTCAAAAAACATAGCAACCTTATCCCAGCTTTCTTTATTCTCTATCATTATACCAACAATATTTCCAGGCGTTACATCTCCTACTGCTTTCTTGCATTGCTCCAATGAAAACAGGAGTGAAGCACATTGTGCAATGACGGCAAATCCCTACCCTGAACAGATAATTTCTAAAAAACTCATATCAGAACAAAAGCTGTGTTAGATGATATGTGGCTTGACCATGCCTTCTGTTATGTCACTCATATAACAAACTAATGAGACTGGCAGTCCATCTTCTTTCGTCTTCTCCAGCCATCGTTCTTGCCAGCTTCCTGGCTATGCTTTCTTAAAAAATGTTCATTCTTTTCCCTGCCAGGAGGTCAATTGGAATGATTCTGGCTATGACCAGAATAGTCGCTTCTGATACCGTACAGTAGGCGCACGCAACTCAAAGAGATCCTCTGTTCTTAATAGCTTCCGATATTTCTCACATCTAAGAGAGTTGATCCAAACCTCAATTCCGTATAACATGGTTGAGTGTGTAGGCCTAACTCCCAACCCCCTCAGAAATCTTCACTGTTCTTCTATGTTTGCCATCAGTTGAGGCGTTGTGGTTATTAATATCATTTTTGTAAAGCTTTCACATTCGTATAAATCTATCGAGGATGGCTAGCGTTTGGTGTTCAAATTAAACATGAACTTCTCTGTTTTATTTTATTTATAATTTTACAACTGTCTGGCAAAAAATTACAAAAACAAAATACATAAAATATAATATACTATGCTAAGTATTAATTTTGTAGTGTTACTTACCCATAGTTGGTTGCTTGAAAGCTTCCATAAAAGTTTTAACTTCTTCAGTAAGAGTAAGCAGCTTTAAATGCAGATTAGGGCTCCAACCTAGTTCTATTTCTTGGGACAAGTCCAGAAAAAGTTTTCTGTCCACCTTATACCACTCAATCCGAGCCATTTTGAAATACGCACAAGTTGACTGCAATATATAATGTAACAACTATAATAATTGTTGATATATAAAAAGAAAGTAAAATGCAGTTTCATGTACAGAATTCAATCAAGTATTGCAAGATGATTAAAAATCTTAAATATACGGGCCCAAATAACTGATTTTTTTTCAGCGCAACAGCCTTGGGTAAGGTTTTGACTCCCTCACAATTTATCTCCATTTCGTACCGTTTCATTCTCGCGCTGCCCCAGCGCTGCGATCGGTGTTCCACGCTAGTCTTCCTTGTTCACGGGCTCTTAACTGACGTAATTTTGGTTGCTCTACGTTGTATTTTCAGTTGCTGCAGATATTTGAAATGTTTAAGACAATTACTGATCCCGCCGACTAGGAGCTGTAATTCGATTTTTTAATGCAAGGAATGTGAGACCGGTCGAAATTTATCGTCAAGTTAAAGATGTTTACGGTGAAGACGCGATGAGTGAAGGAATGGTGAGAAAGTGAATAATTAGAATTTTTAATGAAGTTCGAACAAATGTCCACGATGAGGCTCGGAGTGATCGGCATTCTGTTGCCAATGATGATTTGGTAAGGAAAGATGATGAAAAATCCACGAGAACAGACGTTTCACAATGACAAGGCTTTCAGACAAATTCCCGCAGATTTCATGAACTGTTTTGCACAAAATTGTTACAGGCCAATAACGTAGTCACAAGATGTGTTTCCGATGGATTCCAAAAATGCTCACTGATATTCACAAAACCAAGCGACTTTGGCAATGCTTTGACATTTCTCACAAGGTACAGTGAAGAGAGGACTTTTTAAACCAAATTGTTTGTTTGTTTGTTTGTTTATCGCCTTTATTTGGGCGCAGTCGAGGCTATGAAGCCCCTTCTACAAGACCTTCATGAAGTACCTTCATTGTGACAGATGATGAAACTTTGGGTCGTCATGTCACACCAGAATCCAAGCAACAATCAATGGAGTGGAGACACACTCAATCTCCGAAAAAGCAAAAGTTCAAAACGACAATGGCAGCAAACAAAATCATGTGCACTGTGTTCAGGGATAGGAAAGGGGTTGAGCTTACTGAATTTCTTCCCAGAGCTAAAACCAATAATGCGGCACAATATTGTGAGACTTTCAGATAACTATGGCGTGCAATTAAAACCTAACGGAGAGGAATGCTCCGTAAAGGAATTGTATTGCTCCATGACATTGCTTAGCCCCATACCATTCGATAGTTTCGTTGGGAGCAGTTCAATCTCCCGCCGTACAGCCAGGACTTGGTGCCGTCCGACTACCACTTGTTCCTGCACATGAAGCGCGAGCTAGGCAGCAAGCGCTTTTGATCTGATGATGAGGTGAAAAATGATGTGGAGTCGCGGATATCGTTACTGGCGGTAAGTTTCTATGAACAAGGTATAGAAAAGATGGTCACCCGCTTTGAACATTAGCGGAAACTATATAGAAAAATAGTTTAAGGTATGCTCTTTCATGTAAAAATAAAATTGACTTGAAAAAATATTGTTTTACTATTTTTTTTTTTAACTTCCCGCTACCAATAAAGGGAAGTTATTGATTTCGGTCCGATTTTCGAAAGTCGAGTTTTCATTAAATCTCCACGGAAGCCATTCTGACCATTCCCGCCGAGATGTCCGACCGTGTGTGTGTGTGTGTGTGTGTGTGCGTGTGGATGTATGTGTGTAAATAAATTTTTGTCGTACAGTTTCTCAAAAACGAATCAACCGATTGAATTCTACGACATGTCATTCGAAAGGGTGTATCAAAACTTAGATCTGATTAGATTTGAGAGTTAATCCATCGAGCCAATCCGAAAAAATTTAAAAAAATATCCTAAATTTTTTCTGGAATTTTTATGTTTTTTAAAAATAACTTTAAAGCGTGCGAAAAAATCATAATAAAACCATGTATACATTTTTTGTGCTTAAAAAACTGCGTCGACTGCTTTTTTGAAAATGAAAATCGGACGACGCATTCAAAAGTTATCGTTGTTTAAAAATTCACAAATTTTCGTTTTTTGGTATTTTAACAAATAAACTCATTTTTAAGCGTTTAAAATTCAAACTAAGCGGGAAGTTCTAGGGTTGGCCTGCACGGTCAACCAATTTCCAGATTTTTTAAACGGTACTTACTTTACGAATACGCCTCGTATAATATATGGAGGTAAAATTGAGATTGGAAGTTTAAAGATTAGATAATGAAATAATTATAGTATCATTGAACCATGATCAAATACTTTATCTTAATTTATGAACCCTAATGAACGAACCCTTGAGGTGTAATCCCTAACAGATTCATAATAAAAAATTTTAAATTTTATTACTATTAGTTTGCAAGCAATGTTGCAACAAGGAGGTGCCAAAGTATGGCTTAACTTTACTTAACCCCTTAAACCTTAATTCGCAAGATATGTTGTACAAATTCTAAAAGGTTAGTCATCTAATTTTTACACCTTCTCGCCAACTGTCATAAACTCCAATGCTGACAACTTCATCTATTTAGTTTTTTACTCACTAAGCACCATCATTTGGCACTTCTCTTCCAAGTCGTCATTTATTTAAGAGAATCCAGACTAGGAACAACCAATACAATGACATCAGTACAGGCACAGGTGTGCTTGGATTTGTGTACTATTGTGCCTGTTTAATGCTTGTAGAACTTTTTTCATTGCTACATGCAATATGCAGTTAAATAATACTCCAGACAGAAAGTCTTTTTGCTGGAGCTTAAGTCGTCCAGCTCAAACTTTATTAAACTACAATAAGATCTTTCCATGGTGAGTTCAATCAGTTTTGCCACTTTCCATGGAACTTCTTAACACTCCAGGGTGTTTATCACTTGTGTACATCTTATCAACACTGTCAAATGATTGACGGAAATCAATAAACAAAAATATGTAGATCTATGTTACTGTTCGTAGCATTTCTACATAGATTGTCTCATAACACAAGAGTGTTACGTGTTACCTCTTTCAGGTTGAAAGTCATACTGCTACTAATAATTGCAGTTATACACAGTCCTAAAATAGTGGGGAAAAAAAGAAGAAAAAAAAGGAAGTTCCACTTACACATTATTACAATCTGCCAACAAAACTGTGTAAAAAAGAGAATATTTATATTATTACATCGTTGTATTTCAATTCAGTTTTATATCAAAATCGACCTTGATAAGTAATGTGCTATCACGTTTAGAATCTAATATGAGCTATACCCCTGGTTTAATAAGGAAATAACAATAAAAACTTAAATCCTTAAGTTTGGAGATATTTATTAAACCCATTTTGAAATTATGAAACATGAGCAAGGGTGGTTATTAAAATTAATGGTATTTAATAACCGGCAATAAACCCCAATAACGAGGCTTTCTGAAATGCCCGCAAATCACAGGCAACTCACCCAATTAAGGTTACAATCATGCACTATCTCAGAACAACTAAACACGTTTAAGCAGCTTTGACAAACAATAATTTTACATATAAAAAATAAATATAAGCTTAAAAACTAGACTCTAATTGGGCTACAAGGTGCCCTAAGCCCAGCCACGCTATTCATCATTACAATATTTTGGTTTCGATACAAGACTACTGTCATAACGGCCACTGCAAACTTGGTACCCTTGCACAATTAACTTAACTCGCAATAATTATATTACAAATCAAATCCAAAAAGACTTAGGCCTTGTTAACGTGAGTTAGCTCGAAGTGATCCAAATTCACTAATCGTGCTCAAAATTCTGGCAGTACTCTCGCCGTTGCCTTCTGGATCGTCCACATCCTTATCAGTAACACGCTCAGAGATTAACACCCACTCTTGACCCTGAGCGCATCATAATTGAAATATTTAAGTAAGGATACAGAGTTTGCTCACTTAGAGCATTCCCAAAAATGTTTAAACACATGGGAAATTAATTCTAAGAAAATACTTTAAACGCTATACAAGCACTACATTATTCATTTATATTTAATAATAACTAGCTATTACCTTAACTTCTTCAGAGCGAACACAGATATACCGAGATGATGTGGGTGAAATAGAAGCTACTTTAGCACCTTCAAACACAACTGCTATTTTACTGGTCTTGCTATCAGCTGTTGTTGAATCTAGCCTAACCACTATACACACTGAAAATATTCATAATTAATTTAGCAGATGAATAAAATAAAAGCATTATCAATACCTAATAAAACATGATATTATGTAGCATACAGATGTTTAACTTAATATGAATTTCTATAGCTATTTATACACTAAATAAACTATCAAACACATTGTAACAAATAAATTTCAACCCTCTTTTTGGCCAGTTTCTAAATCAATATAAATAGAAATTGCCACCGCCTTTTCTGTAATTTTGTAACCATGTGTATAAATAAAACTGCACAAAGACATTATACAATAAAATGACACCAAATATTTAGGCTTATACTTAAAACATAATAATACTCAGTAGTTTGATACAACTTACCTCTAAATTTGTTTTTAGAATAAAGTTTTATTTAAAAAAAATCTATTTACATTTTTTGTTCTTTGATATCTAAAAAAAGTCATAAATCATAAAATAATAAAATTAACACTTAGAAAATTGTACTTGGTTGTAAATCTATATAATTGTTTATCAATATAAATATGAAACAACTAGCTTAATTCCTGTGCTTGACTTCGTTTACTCTTCTTGGTTTGATTACAATTTCTGTAGTTACATAAATTATTGTCAAGAAACTTTTCTACTCCTATAGATATTTTTTTAAATGTAATTAGGAGCTAAAGTTAACAATGATTGTCACAAATCTTTGGTCAGTTGTACCTTTTAAATTTTTGGCAAAGATAGAAATTAATTCCATAAAATGGACTTTGAATTACTTTTATATACCACATTAAATAGGGAATTCCTAGATAATATTGAACTATTCTGTCAAAAATCTCATTTTGATGAAAGAAGTGAATGTATATAGTGTGAAAAAGTTCTGTTTCAGGGATTCTTTACATCCTGTATAATTATATAAGATAACTTGCCTTTTTTGTCAGCAATGCAGAAGATATTAGTGTTTGTTAAAGTGATGCTAGTTACAACATCAGGCATCGGTGGCTTCTTTACAGTTTTAGGCTTCGCTGTTGGCTTTGTTTTACTAAGTGATTGGTAAGCCTGCATACATCTAATAATAAAAACACAATAAATTACTGTATAGTGTAAAACAAGCCCAACATTTACAATTAATAAAAAAATAAAAAACCTATCATACAAAATCAGTTGTATAATTCCAATTATGGAATCACCTGTTAATGTAAAAACCAGGATAGCTTAGTTGTTAAACACCTGATTACTGTATCTAAATGACCAATATTTTCTACCAGTCTATGCAAGCATTTTGTGGTATCTATTAGATTTTAAAAACTTTATTTCTTGACTTTTTGTGGACCTCAAGTACAACTTTGGGAACCTTATAAGGTCACAAACTAAAGAAATAAAAAAAAGTAATTTTAATTACACTGGTTGGGTATTTAGTAATAAATTATAGTACAAATTCTACAAAACAGACCACAATGGTTTGCAAAACAGAATAAATGATCCAGATATATGTTTTAAAACATGATTCCCTGCTCAGACCAGTTTGCTTGCTCAGTTCTTGGCCTGGATATGATGAATACGTTAAATATCGCTCAATTGAATGGTTCTTACAAAAACCTGAACTTTGCATCACTAGTACTGAGAATTGATCCATGTTTTACACCAGTGGTTTAGTATAAGATCTTAACAATGTTAAATATTCTACTTGAAGCCAAACAGCGTTAGAAATTCAGATTTCAGATATTTGCAATTACAAATAAATTAGTGGCCTCATGAAAACAGATCATGACTTTATTAGGACTTCCGGCATAATTTTATTAATACATAATATAACAATTCAAAATGATGTTGAGAAATAAATCTGTACAAAATAAAATTAATTTAGGAATTTCATTTAAATCAAAAGAAACACTGGCGCGACACCTAGCGGTAGATTTCTACAACGTATATTAAACTATGAAATGGCCAAGATTTTCACTATTTCCAGTCACACCAAAACGTAAATCCAACAATTTACAAATTATAAGTCGTTATATCATCCATATTAAAAATAACCGTAAAAAACCTGAGTTATCTATAGGCCTAACAATAAATAGGTCTGAAGCAAAGACAAGAGATAAATAGAATTCAATCGAAATAAAACGAGAATGTCACAATACCTTTTATAGGCCGTGAACAGAAACAGCGATAGAATTTCATTAACTATGAAAATACCAGTCAAGTACGAATGGAATAAATATGGCCTATGGATATATTACATATGTATACACATTTTATCTCACTTAAAATATGACCGAGGATATTAAAATATTACAGAAATAGTTTAAAAAAAAAATAAATAAAAAATAAAAGTCTGAAGAGAACGTTTTAGTACCATAAAAATAGACATTGAAATTGGAACATGATTCTGATGGCTTAGGCCAACATATGATTGGAATCTTAAATAATATTAGAAGTCATGCTATGTATGTTAATTTGAAAGGATTAAATAATGCAAGAGAAGTTATTTAAATCCCATAGTATGTTTTAAACAATAATTTTAATAATAATAATTCAGTAAATGTAAATGTAACTATTAAAAGTTTAGTTTTGTGTAATAGGGTCATAATATACCATTTCATCTTCCCATATAAGAAGAACAAGCAGTGGATTTAATAGGATATCTCTTTGCATAGCTTCAGTACTACAAAGAAAAAAAAAATATGGATTGTTGAATAAGACCCCAGACTGGATAAATGGGCCTCTGTGTTTAATAATTTTAAGGTAGATTTTTCCAAAAAGAAATAAAAGTATTACTGATTTATCAATCCAAACTATATCAGAAAGTTTCAGCAATCAAGAGAAAATGATTTTTATATAAAGTGATTAATAATATCTCAGTCAAACCTAAGATAAAGGCATAACCTCAGAACCAATTGGGTGAGACCTAATTTAATTGATTTGAATTACTTTGTCATAACTAATAGCCTAGTATGCAGATATTATATTAAAAAAAAGAAAAACAATAATTACAAACATTAGTGAATATCAATTTTATCTGTTAAAGTAACAGAATATTTTAATATATAAACTTTTCAATGTGTACCCAAAGTGATTGTTACAATGAACAATTATTTCCCCAATCATTCACTCATTAACCAAACAATAACTTTTATTTCATTGATTTATTTTATGCTAATTTTAGGCTTGAAATCCCTACTTCCTTGAGATAAGCCGCTCTTACCTTAACCCCGAGAAAGAGACTCATATAGACAATTAATTTCATTTTATATCATGTTTAATATGTACCAATTTTTCTTTTATAATTAATAATTACATCAAACAGTTCCGATAATAGAAGAAAATAAATAGACATTTATTAGATGAAAGACATTCTAAGGAGCCATAAATAGCCCTTAATTATTATTTGGATTTATAATATGTTATGTGTACCAATTTAATCTCTTTGCTACATTAATAGTTTCATTAAATAAGATTGATATAAATCAAGAAAAGGATTTATTTCTTTTTATAAAATTTGTTCATACAAAATTTTATATGAATATCAATAAATAATTCCATTATTGTAATCAATTGCTGCTTTATTTCTCTGTATAATTGTTTTCAATGATTATTGTTATTGCTAAGACATTTTACTATTCTTTACGAAAGAGCACCATAATGTGTAGTTTATAAATTTTAATATTTTGAATAAAATATGGATATTATAGATTTAATGTATATTTCAATAACTTTCTTTAGAATGTTCATGACTTTTAGAGACCCTGGTGGACACCTAGAGCAAAAACGAATATAAAGACAAAGTATTGACTTTTGTGCACACTGTTAATTGACATTCTTGCCATAACACGTTGTAGTATTATTAAAAACCTAACCTATAAGTTAGAAATACAAATAATTGCTTCAAAGTTTGAAATCATTTACTAATGGAAATAATAGAGCAAACAGCTGTTTTATCTGTTATTTTATTCAATTGGTTGCTATGGTAATTAATGTAAATACATTCAAGAAAATAAATATGTGTTGGTTCATCAGCGTAGGCCTAACCTAAGAAATCTTTCCGACTAAATTTACAAATAGAGAAATAAAAAATGTTTTTATTTTTTATAAAAAATTCAAATAAATAAATAAATTAGCTGTTGATGGAAATATTAGAGCAAACGGCTGTTATCTGTTATTTTATTCAATTGGTTGCTATGTCAATAAATGTGTTGATTTATCAGTCTAGGCCTAACCTAAGAATTTTGTCCAACTAAATTTACAAAGATTGAAATAAAATAATGTGTTTATCAAAATGAATTATAGTCTATGTTACTCAGAGATAGTGTAGCTTTTTATCAGTTAAACTATTTTTTCAATCGGTTCAGTAGTTCCCTCATCCATTCAAACAAAAAAAACAAACTTTACCTCTTTATAATATTCGTATAGACACATAACTCATACTTGACCTATTAAATAAATGTCTTCGTATTATCTTTAATAATCAACCATTCAGTTTTTTGTTTAAATATGATTGTAAATTAGGAGATATTAATAATTTCATTATAAAATGGACAATGCCGGCAGGTGTTTCCACCCCATTGAAATAAATCAATTTTAGTGATTAAGTTGCCCATCGTTAAGGTTACATTTTATTACTGTGACAAAAAGATTTGAATTTGAAGATTAATAATTGTATATTGGAATTATACTAAATAGTTTCAAAACATTGGCAGTAAATGATCTGATTTGTAGTAAGCAGTTAGTTGGTTGTCTGGCCAGACCATAAAATTCATGCACATTTTTTAAATAATTGTTATACAAAATAACAGGAGCTTACAGAATCTTATATACAGACACACATCATATACTTACAATCCTGTTTGTAACAAAAACATAGCCAATGGAGGACTCCACTCTAGCCTGACGTTGTCCAACATGGCTTGTACTTTTGGTGGTCCATTAGGCTGAACCCTACCCTTAAGTAGCGCTACGCCGAGGAACAATGGTGTACCCCAAAGGTGCCACTTCTTGAGAGCACTGGGAGAGAAATCTTTAGTCTCGTTCAAACGACACCACGCCGACTCGATTAACACTTCGGATGAACAATTATGCTGCGACAGACTTTGGGGTAACCATTGGACCATTGGATGTGTAACTTCAGCTCCTAAAACATTGAAATGAATATGGTTTTAGATTGGAATTATTAAATTACATATTACAAATTAGTATGTAGGATTTTGTCTTAACCTTTATAGGTAAAAAACTAGTATAAATAATCATTACTTTGTACTTGCAGCAGAATTTCTAGCAACCAAATAAATTTAATTATGTTAATCAGCTTAAATAATCCAACAAAGTGTTACAGTCTGTACATTTATTTGATTAATTAAAGTCAGGAATACATGCTAGGCTAAGACTGCACAAGTGTTAAGTGAAGATAAATAAATAAGAAAAACTATGGGTAAAAACACTTACCTTTATTTTGATCTAACTCTGCAAAAGTCCGATTTACCAATTTACAGGTGAATTTAAAACAACAAGTAATAAATCAAAATTAAATATTTAATATATTGTACAAAAAAAAGTAATAAGCCCTTAATAAAAGATTATACACCCTTAGTTTAGAAATTATGCAATTGAAATACAAATGAAAATCCTTCCCTTAACAAAAGAAAACCCTCCCATTAATTAGAATATTAAATTACTTATAAACAAAACAAAAAAATATTTACAGAGAACAAATATTATATAAATGTAAGTACATTTTCTTTTCACTAAGGCAGATTAACAGTGCCAAATTATCATAAATATAGTAAATGTAATTATACATATACTGGATGTTTATTTTAACATGTTTGCAAAATTATGTACATTAAAAACACTGCAGTGAAATGCAGAAGTAACCAGGAAGTTGGATATTTGTTTTTGAGACATCCTGTATTTGCTCGGATTCACGAACCAGTTTTACTGGATTTGTGTAGATTCTTTTTTTAACACGACATTGAACAAAACTTACAACACATAACTATTTCTTAAAACCCTTTTGGCGTTGTTTTATATGGTTATATCAATTTAACTGACATATTAGAAAACATTTAGAACGTGTGGTGTAATTCAGGTCTATTCTGTTATTCTCCTGATCTAGAAGTTGTTTCATGGGGGAGGCGGGGAGGAGAAAGGGAGCTTTCCGCAGCTGTGTTTACTTAGTTTTAGGGTGGGGTAGTAGATTAAAGGATAGATAAATTTGGTTTGCTGAACGGAAAACAAAACAGAATTTTAAAATTGATTTAATAAAAGAAAATCTTAATAAAAATAAGCACTTTCACTTTGATCAAACTACGCAGCAATGCCACAATCAATTTAATAAATCAAGTTAGAATACTGAATGAACAACACTTACCGTTGTACGATACATCACATCCACAAACGACTTTGACATGAGAGAACCCAGCAACAGAATCAGATGTAACCGAAGGTAACCTAAGCACAACAGCAACATTCCACAGCTCGGCACAGCCTTGTAGCTCCATCTGATTTAGCCAGCTGTAGTTGCATGATTGAGACTCTGTGACAGTATTCTTCTCTAATAGTTGATCTTGCTAGAACACAAATGTACAGAATGCTACAAGTAGTATTATATAAGTTCATACATGTATCTAGGGGTGTGCAAAATCGCAAAACTCTCGAGCATTAACAAGAAATAACTCAATATCGTCTCGGTCTTGTAGTCAAGAATAACATTCATTTCTTGATTGCAATTTTCAATGTAGCAATAAATTTCTTGGTACTTTTTTAAATCTTGAGTTTTATTTTTAGTCTTTTTATAAAAATGTTACATTAGAATGAAAAGTAGTTAAACAGAAGTTTTCCAAACAACTCAACAGGGAAGTGATTAGGATATATATGTTATTTTTATTACCTCACTGAAGAAAAAAAAAATAGCATAGCTGAGATTGAGTTTTATATAACGTTGGTTTTTTTGGGTATTTTATTTTTTGGGTCAAATAAATAATGTCAATGCAGTGTAATGGTTTATTAATCAATAGTCACAACTGTTAAAGTACATATGAGATGCATTATATTTGTAATATATTTCATAAACTTAGTAACAAATTGAAAGAAGTTTAACTTATTAATAATAACTCCCCATATAAATTACATTTCTTTCAATGATGTAAAAAGGATTTGATATTTCTCCCTCAACTCGAGATTCACATTTTGGTTCGTTCTTGCCCCTAAAACGCTATTCTCGACTTTTTCTCCATCTTGATAATTTGTATTAAACAACATCCTGTGCTTGTTTCGATTTCAAAAAGTCAATCTAGCACACCCCTACATATATCAAGTACTCATTTAATATAAAAGAATGCACTAATGGCTAAAATTAGTGTAAGCCTGAGGTCAGATAGTAATTTGGTCTTTTGCTTTTTGTTTAAAACTATTCACATTTCAGAGGTCAGCAGTGCCACTCTCAAAAATGTATTTAAGACAAAAAGACTTCAGAAGGTAGTTACAGAGAAAAACTGACTGCAAACTTAATGCAGAATTGGTGGTGGAGCAACTGGAAGGTCCTCTTTCTCTGGAGTTTGAAATTCTAGAATATGGAGATTTCCCCAGTTCAACAAAACGTACCTGGAAGCTGGAGCCTGATCATGGTTTATGCGAGTATCGATAAAAAGAAATTATGATTTGAAACAAAAATCCAAAAACCTTGAACACATTATATTACACACCCTCTCTGTCCCACTTCAGCACTTTTTTTGCAGAACACAGAGCCTCCGAAATGAAACATACAATAACATACTAAACATACAATAACATAACCTCCCTACACTAATATTGACATTTTATTATTATTATCTACTACCAGATTGAAAAGTAACGTTAAGTTGCAACATAAAAAGAGTTAAAAAAATTTTTTAAATCATATTTTGTGGAAAAAATAAAAGTTAAGAAATATTATAATCAAGTAAGAAACAAAAAAAATGTTAATCTCATATGATCATCGCTTTTTGTATGGCGGAGTTCATTGAAAGACCACAGAAATTAATGCAATTGTAGGTTATGACCATAAAATAAAAACCACATAAGCATTACACCTGACTATTGAGTTTTTAATACAAATTAAAAGAATTAGCAAACAAATTTAAAACAAATAATATTGAAATAAAATAATACATTTGGTACTCTCTGTTATCATACCAATCTTTGTTCGTATTGACAACACAAAGCCACTGTTCGTACGCAAATGTCCTTTACTATTATAGGAGTAACCTGTTTATGTTCAACGAGATGTTTAAAATAAATAATTCAATCACAAAAACCAACTTTGAGAATGTTTAAAAATTCAAATTTATGTGAAGATTTTTAAAATCACATTTCAATATTATTGTATTCTTTACTTATACTGTACTTACAAATAAAATCATGTCAATCACAACTTTTTTAAATTCACAATTTTATGAAGCAATATTCAGCGCTACGCTAACACGTCGATTTAAGCTGGATTCTGAAGGAAGCCTGGAATTTCACAGAATTATTGAAGACATTTAACGAACTAATGGCACACGGTCGTGCACTTTGGAGTCAGTTTTAAGACCAAGTTCACCCACTCCTTTGTCTATTCAATAAACTCATTGAGTTCATCTGTACCGATCGGTATATTTCTGATTAATCAGACCGATGACAGATGTATTACCGTTTGAGTGATCATAGATGAGTGCGGCTGAAGAGGCGAAACAACACACAGGTGAGGCGCAGAGAAGGTAATTTAATTCAGCTGTAGTAAGTGCAAGTGGAAGAAAATGGATCGAGTGTAACTATAAATGCTACCAAGGATGAAGATAACATTTTAAATTTAGTTCCTATAGCATAAGAGTACCAGGAATAGGTTTGGACGATTTATATGCAAACAGAGACAAAAGAACACCCCCCAACAAAAGTTATTTTAAAAACACCATAACTTTATACAATCTTTCAGATTTTTATTAGTAGCTCAGGATAGTGTAGCTTTTTATTAGTAAAACTGTGTTTTTTTCAATCGGTTCAGTAGTTCCAGAGATTACCCCTACATACAAACAAAAAAATGTTACCTCTTTATAATATTAGTATTGACTTGTGAAAACACATAAGTAAATATTCGATTTTGGAATGTTAAAAATTGTAAAGCTATAATTTTTCGATGAATTTTTTATTTTATTGTTTATTTGTATTTTATATTATTCTTAAAAAATTACATTACTGAGTTAGCTTTTAGCATAACCCCTGCATTGGGCTGCATAATGCAGACGACACTTCATTGCGAGCTGAGTCGGATGACCCCCAGTTCCAAAATAACACAATATGTCTGTAATTACCTTAATGTATGTAGGTTCTCTGATATGTGCAACAATCCAAGAATAGATGTCTTCGTGGTTATATGTGACTGTTAGTGTATTCAAAGAAAGCTCCACACTAAACAGTCTGTCCAAAAGCTGTAAAGAAAACAAACTATTCTAAATTATGTTATTGGCACATGTATTTTATACTGAGTGGATTAATCAAGAACAATTTCTTTAACTCGTACACAAATTGTTAGGATTCCTGGGTGATAATACTCTTATCATTTTGTCCTGTCCGTCTGCTCATGTTTCACAGCTGAATGTTGTGTTATAAATGCTGAAAAAATTGTTAAATTTGTTTTATGGTAGTTCTCCACTCATAAAAAAATGTCATAAAGAGATATTGAATATTTTGTATATTCAATTTTATTTAAATAAAAATTAAAAACTTTATTAGTATGGCACTTACTCGATAGAACACTTAAGAAATAAATCAGACCACCTAAGAATAAAAGAAATATGTAAGTAAGAAATATAACGGAATCTTTCACCAACAAATGAGCAACATCCTTAAACTACACAATTATATTGTGTCATGCTGCACAAATGACCATCTGGGATGCCTAGTACAGAAACCATCTGCAAAAGTAGACAACATTAGCAGGAAAAGCGGTGTTTACAAAATAAATTGTAATGACTGCCCAAAATTCTAAATATTGCAGACAGTAATATTGCTCCAACAAAGATTTAAACAGAGCACAACCTTCGCTGGACACCTAGTCGAATCAGGACACCTACACTCTTCCATTCAAAAAAATATTGAAATAATAAAAACATGCAACAAAAGCAAGGAAATGAATGGGCTGAAAACAACCCTTTCCAAAATCTTAAATGACAAATTAAAATCTCATTCTTTGTATAACAAAATAATAAACACAGACTGTAATTCCAAACATAAACACTAATCTTCCTCCTCACCTATACTCAACCGGAACGCAACCAACCAGTTCAAGCTTGGATACATATAAGAGAGGATGAATCCACAATTTTTATAAACTGTAAAACCACAGTACAATATATGAATTCTGTGTTGTTATTTTTTCAATGTGAAAAAGTATGTTAAATGTCACTTGAGAATGACTCGGTGGAGTTGAAACTGCGGTCGTCAATCTACAGTGCTCCATAGATCACAAAAAAGAAAGAAAATATATACTTAATATTTGAGATAGTTAAAATAGATCAAATGAGCTCAAATGTTAAAATTTTGGTTGCAATTAAAATTATTGGATTATATTAATCAACAACAATCACATTGATTTGCTGGTAGTTGTGTTTCCTTCTACTCATTGCCCTTTACCAGGGCCAAAGAGCAAGCTTTCTCTTCCATTTACCCTCAACAACAAAAACATTTCAAACTTTTAAAAAACAAAAACAACTTGTAATTAAATTATGTAATTGAAAATAATGACAGTTTTATATAAACAAAGAGAAGTAAACAACAATACAATTCAAACAATATAAGTAATAGAACAAGACAAGAAAACATTAGCACATAACCTAAAATATTAAATGAAAAAATAGTAATAAATTTACATGGTTATTACAAATATATAAAATTACACTCCCATTCAACTACGCCTCCCATTAAACCACCCAACCTCATCAAATCAATAACTAAAACTCAATGCCTTTTTACCTGAATACAATCATCCGAACTTTTAATATTTTCGGGTAATGAGTTCAAAAGCCTAGAATTACAAATTGGTTGAGATAACAGGCAATTTATTAACAACTATTTGAATAACAATAAATCTTAATTTACCTATGATGACGTTATGCATTGGATCAACCTAAAACATTCCATCTTAAACATTTCCCTCATATTTAAAACCTCAGCCTCCCCAAAACGGTGTAATGTATAGCTCCTCAGATCATCGATTTAATCTAATATGCAATGAAGCAAACTCAACATTTGTTATTGATCGTTTGTTGCGACATACTTATACATACCATAGTTACTCTTATATACAGTTGAACTTGGCTATAGCGTCAACGAAGAGACCGAACGAATGTTAACGCTACGTCCGAGTGATGTTATAAAGATGTACCAACAGGAAATCATATTTTTGTTCACCTTGAGTTAAAGGACAAACAACTATAAACATTATTCATGATGTTTATTAAAAAGAAAAACACTATACTTTTCTTTTAATGTACGGTAGGGTCATGATAATTTCAGCTGAGGTCACCTACAATTATGTATAACTTAGGTAACATTGGTTAATGTGTAGGCCTACAGTTTTAATGAGTAAATACATGTAGTGTGTATTAACAAACTGTATTAAAAACCCTAAAATTACAGTACATATTAAAACATTAACTTAATGTATTATAAAACATGCAACAATTTTAAAGTGTCAATTACTGTTAGGGAGGAGACAACTGTCAGAACACAGCAATGTAAATGTCTCGCCAGGCTATACGATTGAGTCTCGCCGCGCTTTTGTATTGTTCAAACACTTTTCCAGCAAGGTTATGCACACAACTGACACTGCATAGTTTGTGACTTGTTCCTTAGGAGGAGTGGGAGAGTTAACAGAATTGCTTTTGTGTGGAACCCCCCCTCCATCTACCGACTTTGATGGGATCCGCCGACAGTTTTACTTATGAACAAAATACGTAGTTTGTTTATTTCATGGTTTGATTCTGAGGAGGGAGAAAATAGTTGGCCCAAAATCAAAGGAAAGGGGAAATTCTAACATTTTTTGAGTTCTGATAAGACTGAATTCAAAGTTTGACAATGTAATTTATAGACTTATGACGTTACAACTTATTGGTTGAAATATTTATTGACGTTAAAACAGGAGTTTATAACAAAGAAAAATATAACGATTTAACCGGACCTAAAAAAAATGGCGCTATGTCCGAGTTGACGCATTAGCCGAGGCCGTTAAAACCAAGTTCACCTGTATCAATATAATAATATAAAAACTATTCAATTTCACCCACACACTTATTAAAATTATATAAGTAAAGACAAGTTTTGGAAGTATAAAAAAACCGATTATAATTTCATCTTCAAATTGTTTCAGTCTGTTAAATATTTGGAGTAAAATTCCTTTTCCTTACCACTTATTATTTCAAAAAATAATCAGCCTCAATTTTATGAATTTCATGGAAGATTTTCGTAATAATTTTATACAAAAAATAACCTACACAACATTGTTACAACGCATGGCAAATCATATAGAAATGTTATTGCAAATGATCATAGTGAGGTTGGAGTATATTATTTAATGCTTGGCTATCACATTTTGCTAGCAGAATGAGTGTGGGGAGATAGCATAAGAAGAGTCAATCCGTTTATTCTTAGCCCAGCCTTCAATCCTTTCTGCAAGTTAGAAAGTTAAGAATTAAATTAAATTTGTCTATTCAGGTAGGATTTCAGTTATTTAATATCACTTACATTAGCATTCAGGCTAAATTTCTTGAGAGTCAACATTTTCTCTCGTTCACCTTTGACATCCAACCCATCAACTGTTATTCCCACTGACGCTTGAGGCCATCCTGAACCAACAGCCGGGCTAAACCTAGTGTTTAGATGGAAACACTGAAGTGTAGCAATATCTTTGGTTCCGGACAACACAGCATCTTCTAACTTAACTATAAGGCTCTGTTAAACAAAGATAATTCAAGAAACCTTTTACTGAATGGTAACAAGCTAAGGTGTAAGATACTAACTAAAATTATAATATCTCTTCTGTTCATTAACCCTAGAACCGGCAATGTTAACGAAAATGGATTTTTTGGCGTGTGCAAGCATTTATTAAAAAATTCGCCAAAAATAGTAAATTAACCCCAATCCAAAAGTGTTCCATAGCTTTTTTGTAGCGAAAGGTTCAAAGAATTTGTATATGCCAGTAAAAAAATTATAGATGTAAAATTTAGAAAGTTATTAGCTCAAGAAACAAAAAATGTTCAGTAACGAAAAATAAAAGTTCAACTTTAAGTCTACATAAAAAGTAGTAAACATTTTTTGTAATTTTTTCCTTAAATGTAAAAAAGTTTCGTAATTTAGTTCTAAATAGAACTGTATAAAAACATTTAACATTTTCAAATTTTTTATTTTGAAAACACGAGATTTTATGTTCTTACTACAAGTCTGCTATCAAAAGTATGCCAAGTTAGAAACGTAATTTACTAATATATGCTGTGCCCAAAAATAAAATATTATTATAACAAAGTGTAGAGAATAAATCAAAGAACTGAACTGTATACTTGTAAATTATCTTTTCATAAAAGTGTTCGACTTAGAAGTATTTGAATAACAAAAGTTAGAAAAATATAGCAAACTCTCTTCTGTACAAGTTGCGCGCGCATTCTCGTATGTCTCCCTATGCTATAAAAGTCCGTTACGCTACAGATTTGAACGTTATGTGAGACCGTATTAGCAGTCACTTTCCCACGGTCCTACACAATAAACTGTTCAAATATAGCAAATTTGGTTTACAGGGGAAGTTAGCTTGAAGAATTATCTTTACAAAGATACCAAAATATCTATAAAAAACTATTGAGGTCATAAAGATCTCACGTGAAATAAATAACGCTGTTTATTGGTTGGAAAACTGACCAATTGCAAGGGTCTACAAAACCCCTTCTTACTTCAATACTATTGGTCCGATTTTTGATTTGATGAAAGTTTTGGATAGGGGAAATTGTGATGAATCCATTGGTACATAGGTTTAACTAAGACAACCTACTGGGCGGGTTTTAGAGATTAACAAAAGTTGAGTAATTTCGTTATGTTTTGTATGAATTTCCGGGCGCCGATTGATTTGTAGAAAACTAATAAACTGCAACGATGATTACGTATGTAAATATACGATTTAGAAAGAAATTTTAAATACAACAAATAAAGTTTGAAACATTACCTTTCCAATGGTGTTTGTGTTTTTGAGATTGGAAGATTTTTAGTGGGTCAAATATTCAATACAATCACGCGTTACAAATGTGCTGTCATGATCGCACGTTTCGTGCGATCTGCCGGTTCTAGGGTTAATACAAATTCCAAAGTAGTATGGTAAAAAATCTAATTTTAAAAAGCATTTTAAATTTTTTAATTGTTAATTATTTATGCCAATTTGAATAGTCATTACATGTATTAAAAAACAATATTTTAATTCATAAAATAAACTTTTTATTCTAAATTAATTTCACAAAACATCTGTTTACATATTGTAACTTATGGTTACAAAAATAAAAATATTTACTTCTTTTGTTTATTCAGCCCCACG
>JAGFPH010000685.1:288145-306088 GCA_018207615.1 Philaenus spumarius | reverse complement strand
ATTTCTTATTTTATTATTTTCTCTGTGACATGGACGTAAGTGTTACAATATGTCAGATAAGCGAATAATCAATAAACATATAAGAATTATCTTATTAAATAATATTAAATAAGTAACAATAAAAATAAATTCCAAAAGTCAACAATAAAACATCTAAAAATTATAATATCAATATTTACATTTAAAAATATTAAATTATCAAAGTAAATTTACACAGAAAACCTTGTATTTTAATTTTGAGTAAAACGAGATTTTTTAAAAGGCAAGTTATTCAAAACTTGTTTACTGCCTTTTAATTAAAATTACGCAATTTCCATACACTTTACAATATTTTTAATATTATTAATTTATGTTATTAAAAACAGATGAAAATTAAGTAGAGACGATAATTTATCAATAAAAATTCTTTCAAGATTATTTTAGCCTAAATATAACAAAGTTAAAAATCAGATGGCGAAACGAATGAAAATACATCAACAAATAATTAGAAATTGAATAAGGCGACATTTGATATTGCCAAATTACTAAACAAAAACCAAAGTAACTAATAATCTACAGATGAAACTACACACATTCGCCTGGTACATTAGTTTTTAGTTTATCTATTTGTTTCATTTAAGTTATAGTGTTAGATAACTGTCAAAGAAATTTAACATTGAGTTGGGCTTCTTGTATAATAATTATTGTTCTGCAGTATACGAGGTCTGTCAAAAACGTTCAGTGAATGGTCTAATATATCGGTACTCAATGCTTGAAACAGCGCGCGTGCATACGTACGCAGGCATGAACATGTCTGAACCTGTCATCTGTCGGGAATTGCGCGAGGCTTCTATTGCAGTACTTTTACAGTTATTGCAACAGAATGTTCAGAGTAGTGTGCATCAAAAAACCATGGAGCAATTAAGTTCTGCTTCAAAGTGGGTAAAACAGCAACAGAAACCCATGAGATGTTGGTGCAAGTGTACGGGCAGGATGCTGTGAGTAGGAAATGTGTGTACAATTGGTTTGCACGCTTTCGCGCTGGCAAAGAATCGGTGGAGGATGAACCGCGTTCAGTATGACCATTCACAAGCAAGACGCTGGAAAACATTGAACGTGTGCGAGCGATGATAACAAAAGTCGGCGATTGACTCTGCGATTAATAGCAGAAGAAGTGGGTATTAGCAAAGACACAGTGGGGGCCATTGTCCATGAAGAATTGGGCAAACGCAAGATTTGTTCACGATTTGTGCCGGACATCCTAACAGATGATCAAAAAGCAAGACGTTTTGAGGCCGGTGGCAATTTCATTGATATGTGTGACCAGGATCCGACTTTTCTGGGTTCTATTGTCACAGGAGATGAGACTTGGTGTTACCAGTACGACCCTGAAACGAAAAAACAATCAATGGAATGGCGGTCACCTTCTTCCCCTCGACAAACAAAAAGCCGCGTGGAAAAAGCCAAATTGAAGACCATGTTGATCATATTTTTTGACAAAGAAGGAATCATCCATAAGGTATTAGTTCCTTCTGGCCAAACGATGAATGCCGCATTCTACTTGGAGGTTCTCAAACGTTTTTTGCAGCGTGTTAGGCCACAAATGTTCCAGACCGGAAATTGGATGTTACTGCACGACAATGCACCATCGCATACCAGCATCATTGTACGCCAATTTTTGACACAGCGTGGCGTGACAGTTTTGCAACACCTACCGTACTCTCCAGATCTGGAGCCTGCTGTTTTATCTTTTTGTTTCAACGTCTTAAGAAGGCCTTAAATGGATCACGGTTTGCAGACGTCGAAGAGATTTAGAACCAAGTGATGGAAATTCTAAAAACGATTCTACATGAAGACTTCTCCAACAGCTATACGAACGTTGTCAGAAGTGCGTTCCGGAGAGTATTTTGAAGGCCAATAAAGGTATTTCTAATGTACTTTCAGTTTTTATGTTTTTATCATACCACTCACTGAACTTTTAGGCAGACCTTGTATATAAAACCATAGTAAACAACCTATAACATTTAGTAAGCAAACAGAGACCTCAACCTACGTACACAAATATTTTTTCCCTTACTTTTTGCATACAGAACCTCTCCAACGATTTATTTACCTTTGGTATAATAGGAGAAAGTCTCATTAACACCTGACTAGGTTCTGCTTCTTCACTGAAAGGAGGTGGATCTAAATTTGTCTTTTTCGTAGGTTCAGGTTTATGCCTTTCTTGGGCAAACGTATAAAATCCATCATTTATCACAGCCTTGGTGTGTTCAAAACCAATGTACAATTTCTGAAATAAGAACAGAATAAAACTACCGATACATTAAAGTTTTTTTACACACCATGTGGACACATATTTTTGTTCACCTTTGTATGCTGAGTGTCCTCGGAGGAAACTGACACAAGTATATTTCTTGGACCAAAATAATGAAAACAAGTTCACACAAACAAGCAGATTTGTTTTCAAACAATCCACCTACTTTTTCTTTTTTAGCATTACAACTTTGGAAGTCTATTACAACATAACGAGTTCAAATTTGTCATACACATTAATTATAAAACGTTTTCAAGTATATTAAAAATGGTGATTGTTAATAAATTTTAAGGAAAATTGATTGAAAACATTTATAGATTAAAAAAAATATACAAGAAACAAAACATTTTTTTATCTATATTAAATAAAAAAATCCTGCAATTCACACAAAAACTAGCCCTACCAGATCACGACTACTCCCACCACCCACAAGTACCTCTGTCCTAATCAATCATTATTTCCATGAAAATATTAGAGTATACAATAAACTGTTTGCATTTGCTTCAGCGTGAGGTGTGGGTTGGTGATCAAAGCGATCAGGGGCGGAGTCCTCTAGTAACAACACAAAATAGCTTATTTCCTTTTTTTCTTTAGCTCTAAGAGTACTCAAGTTATCAATAAAATACTTTACTTCTTGGTTGTCTAAATATGCAAAAAAAAATAAAATTTAAACATTTTTTTATAATTTAAAAAAATAATGATCGAGTTAATTTTATCAAAAACGCAAATGTGGCGCTTAAACATTTTAAAATGTATACAGACTTTTTAGGATTTATTAACGACAGAAGACAGAAATTACTTTACATTTGACTGCTATTTTGTTGACTATATAGATATTTAATACTATTTAGGCTACCACCTTAGTTTTGATGTTATCATTAATCCTACACTTTTATTGAAAAAAATGACAAAATATGAGTGTTGGAAGCAAAAGGGATGGTGTGCAAACATATACAGTAGATCATTGATTATCCGGATTATTTGGGAATCACCTTGTCTGTAAAATCGATAATCCTGATAATTGATACTTACATAAAATATGAGAAAAAATATCACAGTACTGAAGTACAGTTGTACATACATACCTTAGTACATTTCTGTGAGCTTTTGGTGGTCACGTATCAATAAAACACAACACTGGTACAACACTAAAAATTTTAAGGATACGTAAAACAGTAAAAAAACTTAAAATACATACAGTACACACGAAAAGTAAATTTCATAACTGTCCGTATAACCGATCATCCGGATGGCCGATATACGGATAACTGATGCTCTACTGTATTAGAATATATCTAAGATAACTAGTGTCTGTGACATATACAATCCGTGTGATAGAAAATTATGATGAAACAAGTAAATTCCTATAATGTCTAAACAAAGAATGATGGGTCCATTAACAAAAGAGACGCAAGATCTAGTAATCAAAATTTAATGAATTGTATATACATAATATATATGAATAAATCAAAGACACAAAACAAATAAATTTTAATAACTTGAAAGATAAAAATATATGCAGACTATAATATATAAAATTAAAAGAGCAGACTTAAATTTTAATAGATAGGAAAAAACATTGGTAAACAAAAGTTCTTTATATACGTGTGTGAAAATTGAACATTGATAAAAATAACAGTGCATATTGAAAAACAGTCTAAAATAAAATGTTAAGGTCACATAATATACATTTGTAAAATATTTAAAAAGAAACAATTTACCAAAAGAACTATATCACTACTTGATAAAAAAAAAAATAATAATAATAACACAAGAGTCTATAGTGATATAGAAAACAGACTTGATCTAGATGGCGGTGCTGGTAAGCAACCATGACGATTTACGAATGCCGTGTACGTGCCCAATTGCTTTCAAGATGGAGTAATATTAACATAGCCGGCGTTATGTGATTTGTTACTTCATTAAAAAATGAAGGATTGTTTGTTGGAGAGAGTGGTGAATTGTGTTCTGATGTAAACGTGTACTAGTGTATTGTATATATACGCTTTATCGTTGTAATCCAGCGAATATTTTTGGAGGATTTGTAATTTAACAACTTGTGACCATGTGATTGGAACAACGCTTCGAAGAACTTCTTGTGTAATGCAAGTATCGTTAAATATTATCATAGAAAACCTAGGTGTATGTTGAACTTTTTGAACTATTTTATAAATGTTAATGGCCATAGAATGTAATAACTTTCAGTCTGCTTTTTAAATTAAATTTTTTCACATAGGCCTATTCTAAATTAAAATTGCGTCTCATTTTTTATAAAGTTTTAAGTTGTATGTTGTAGATTGTAAAATTATGTTTTGTAACTCATGTGTTATGGATAAATTTTTCTTGTGTAAAGATATTTTGACAATGAGCGAGTAAAGAGTTTAGTTATTCGTCACGATGCTTTGAATTTCATTGGTTCCCACAATTGTCCATGTAGGGAATACTTTTACAGTAACGAAACACACCCTGGCAAATCAAATCAGAATAAAAAATGTTTTGTGTAAAATACGATATGCATAATTAAAAGATATGATGCATAGATGGAATTATATGTGGAAGATTGACAGATGTTTCAAAGGTAAACAAAGTAAGTTATTTGAGGTTAAATGTTAGTTTTTTCATTTGAAAATAAAGTAGTTTAAACAGTGAGTGTTTTTCATTGAAATTAAATAATAAAATAAGTGTTAAGCAAAGAATAATTCATATATAATCTTTTTATTAATTTGAAAAATTTTTTTAATTTTTATTTGGAATTTCTCGACTTCATTTTTTTTTAACAAGTTTATTTACAAACTAGGGGCTTTGCCCCTGGACGCTTCACTCGCAGTTGGAAAATTCGCTAAAGAATCTTGTTAATCTTTGGCTCGTTTGTACATAAGTGACCGAGCACAAATCAGCTGTTTTATTTGGCAGCTGACTGAAACTCATTAAACATTATCTCCATAAGATTAACATGGGAAATTTGAAGGATTGTTTGGCGGAGCTATTCTTAGGTTAATAGCGGCTAAAGGGATGATTGGATCTTGAATCTGACGGAAAATCTCTTCTTTGAAATTTAATTTTCTACAACTTTTGTATTTAACAATTTTTGCTATCTCTTACCGTTTTCTTACAAAACCCACTCAAAGTGAAAAAATGAAATAAATCTAAAAAATCTTTCCCGCCCAAAAGGTGCTTGCAAAATTAAAAAATGTTAATTTCTGGCAATTTTCCCAAAAGTTTCTCGTCGAGAGCTTTAATTCAAGTATAAGGTTGAGGGGGGTCCGATTACGGGAAGTGCCTAATAATTAATGTCAATGAATCAGTGTTACCGTCTAGCTTTATATAAGTAGATTATATTTCATTTTTATAACGCCTAACGTTATATGATGTACCCAATGACAAAGGTTTCAATCAACGTACAGTCTTTCTATAAAAAGTGTTTAGATTTTTAAATTAGAAAAATATGAATATATGTATCTAACTTACTTCTAGAGATAATGGACCCTGTGCTACAAAGGTTGCTTCGGCAGATAAGGCCACTGATAGTTCTGCCAAGCACGCTTGGGCTGTACTCGAAGCTGACTGGGCATGTCGTAACAGCTTTGCCGATGCAGTTCCGATCATAACATTCACCAAAAGTGACCGCGAACTGTGCACTACTGATCCATCGATGTGTAGATCCGTCAGGGTCGTATGAAGCAGCCATTCTGGTGACTCAGCACGTAGAAACATCCCTGTCACTGACCTCACGTGCACTGCCATAAACTGATTTAAATTTATAAAAAATATATGTTTCAAAATTGAAATAAAACATCAAACTTAAAATATTAAAAATAGAATAAGAATAATTGCAACTAAAAGGAAATAAATACTCTAGAATTGACAGTAAGGCATAGTCTTTCAAAAGAAAACTGTAAAAAAAACATAGTTATCCTGCTTAAAACTAAATGACTAGTTGTTTTAGGGTTGTTTAAACCCTTAAAGGCCAAATATTTTTAAATCCTTTCTTAGTGCACCTCTAACGCCTACGCGCAATATATGTACCAAATTTCACTTTCCTAGGTGGTAGAGTTTTTGGAGGTATACAACAAACAATATTTATTGCTTTAGGGGTTGTTTCAACCCTTAAAGGCCATATATTTTTAAATCCTTTCTTAGTGCGCCTCTAACGCCTATGAGCAATATGTGTACCAAATTTCATGTTCCTAGGTGGTATGGTTTTTGAGATACTGTGATCAGTCAGTCAGTGGGTTTTGGATTTTATATATATAGAAGATATGTTTCAATATTATTTTTTTTTCAATGTATCTTATCTTATTAACTTATTATCTTGCTAACTTATTCTTACATATTTTTTATTTAATAAATTTTGTGAATTTTATGAATATTGTTTATTTTTCGGTATTTTTTAAGTTGGTTGTTGTTTAATTGTATTTTGTGTTGTAATATGACCTGTTTTATACAAATACTTTTTGTAAAAAAAAAAAAAATCAAATAGATAAATAAATAAATGAGCTCCATTATTGAATATTACAACTAGTTAAATCATTAAAGACATTGAACCCCGAGATCAAACAATGTAATTTGTAATATTTTTTAATTTATTAATATCAATAAGCATTTCACGGAGTACTTGTTGTTTATTTCACTGATTCCTACACCAAATTTATTGAAGCTATGGTTTATTAAGGAATATGACATGTTAATGCATTGTTATTCATATTATTTTAGGAAAAATTTGCAGGACAGCTGGTGGTGCGGAACCTTCTTTATGCAAATCAAACCGGCATTTCTGTAGTTTATTACATAATAGAACATGTACCAATATAAAGATATACAGTTGAACTTGGTTATAGCATCAACGAAAGGACCGAAAATGTTGACGCTACGTCCGAGTGATGTTATAAAGATGTACCAACAGGAAATCGTATTTTTGTTACATTGAGTGAAAGGACAAACAACTATACAGTATTACTATTATTGGCAACATTATTCATGACTTTTATTAAAAATAACAACACTATATTTCTTTTAATGTACAGTAGGGTCCTGATAATTTGAGCTGAGGTCGCCTTCAATTATAAATGAGGTAACATTGGTTCATGTGTAAAGTTTTAATGAGTAAATACATGTAGTGTGTATTAACAAAGTGTATTAAAAACTTTAAAATTACAGTACGTATTAAAACATTAACTTAATGTATTAAAAAACATGCTACAATTTTGAAGTGTCAACATTACTGTGGGGGAGGGGGGGCAACTGTTTCATCACAACTACGTAACTTAAATGTCTCGCCAGGCTATACAATAGAGTCTCGCCGCGCTTTTCAATTGTCCGAACACTTTCCAAGCAAGGTCATGGGTTTAGTTACACACAGCACAAAACTGTCACTGCATACCATGTGAACTATTCCTTAGGAGGGGTGGGAGAGTTAGCAGTGTTGCTTGCAGTGGAACCCCGCCCCCCTCTACCGACTTTGATGGGACCCGCCCGAGGTTTTACGTGTGAAAAAAATACATAGATTGTTTATTTTGTGGTTTGATTCTGAGGAGGGAGAAAATAGGCAGCCCAAAATCAAAGGAAAGGGGGAATTCTAACATTTTTCGAGTTCTGAGAAGATTGAATTGAAAGTTTGACATTGATATTTTGTAGATTTATGACGTTACAACCGAGTGATTAAAATATTTATTGATGTTACAATAGGAGGGGTTTATAATAATGTAAAAGATAATGATTTGACCGGACCTAAAAAAAAGCGACGCTATGTCCAAATTGACGCATTAGGGTACGTAACGTTTAAAAGTTTGAGAAACACTGGCCTAATCAACGATTTTCAAATTATTTTAGTTGGTGCGTTAGAGGTTTCATCACTTAATCCTAATATTAAACAATATACATATATTTATAATACCTGAGCAAACGTAATAACAATAGGAGGTATTTTCTGATCCTGAAAAGAAGGTGGCGCACTCCAAGCTTTGTTATTATCTTGGGTTCCTCTTCCTGACACATCTTTGTTTATCCTAACTTCACGTATAACGACAGAAACCAGCTTAGTTACCTCGCTGCTGAGAAAACTGCTGCGAAAGCCAATCCGATCGATATGCTGTGAAAAAGAAAATCACCAAACAACTTACACAATGCTAACTAAATTTTTTATCTTAATTCCAGAAATATTAAAATATTTGAAGCCCATTTTAACAGAGATTTTTTCCGACTGTTCTGTCAGTGGTTTTCGTCTTCATTCGTTTTTTTCAGTCAATTGATTTTAAATCAATTATTGAAGTCACTCATTACTTGTTACTATGAAGGAAAAATTATCTAACTAAGAAATGAAATAAGCTGACCTCACTCGTTCAATCTATATACATACAAATTTCCTTTAACTTATTAATAAACTTTGAGTTTGTCGAGTGAGAAGGAATTATTTAAAAATAATAATAACAGTACACTAATTCTCACATACGTACCCTTAATAATCAAACACGTTTCAATGACAAAGTCGTCATCCTCAGTGATACATGAGCTACAACTAAAAACTTATAACTTTATATATAATCCAAATACCACTCACTGACTCACTCATCACGAAATCTCAAAAACCACAGAACGGATTGGAATGAAATTTAGTATGTAGCTTCCTTTAGGACCGTAGGTGCTCGCTAAGAAAGGTTTTAAAAAAAAATTGAAATTTTAGGGGCGTTTGGGAGTCAGTTACTAAAAAAAAAACCACAAAATGGATTGGAATGAAATTTGGTATGTAGCTTCCTCTAGGGCCCAAGGTGCTCGCTAAGAAACATTTCCAAAAAATTCAAAATTTTAGGGTGGTTTAGGGGTGTCAAAGTTACTAAAAATCCCCATTTTAACTTTGACTTGTCTCTCCGTGCAAAGCCGGATCGAGCCAGCTAGTAACTTTATATGTATCACTGAAGATGACGACTTTGCCGTTGAAACATGTTTGATTATTAAACGTATGTGTGTGGGAATTAGTGTATTGTTATTATTATTTTTAAATTTAACTTATTGTTTCATTATTGGTATTTATACTGAATGTACATTATGATTTCAAAACAGTATTTGAAAAATCACAATTAGTGTAAACCATAGTTAAATAAACATGTTAACTTTTTGTTAAATAAATAACAAGTTAAAAAACAAACAGATAAGATTGTGAACATTTAATTAACTTTTGTAAAATATAAATTAATTAAGATACAAAAAATACCGGACCCTTTATTCCAGTTATAACCTTCTATAAATCATTCTTTTTGGATCAGGTCAAGATGTAAACTCATTATCAGTGGTAGACCAATTAAGGGATAAAAAATTAAATTAATAGTACTTATAAAATAATTATCCTATTCAAAATGTAACTTCGAAGATTTAACAAAATGAACTATTCATATCATTTTCAAATTTCTAGCACATAAATAATTTAAAATCTTTAACTATTTATTTAATCCATAGAGTTAAGTCATTTTTATTTATTATGTAAACGATAATTTTAAAACATTTAGCCTATAAGGAAATTGTCATTCTGTGAAGTCTGTGTGCTGTAAGTGTTCACGTATTAGACTACAAGAGTAAGAACTGATAACAAACTAAGATATATGAATTCTAAGATTTTTCTAAAGCTAATTATAAATTTGTTTACAGAATTTAAAAAAATGCAGAAATAACAATTTAAATACACAGTTATTTTGTATATTAAAAAAAATTAAAATTCAACTAGGCCTATTACATTAACCCTCACAGTGCCAGACTGCCCAAAGTGACGTTCTCTCAGGCGCAAGATGCAGCCATTTCAAACTTATGCGAGAATTTGCATATTCCGTTATTTAATACATTTAAAATCATCCAATCGTAATAAAACCGGTACCGTTGGAAAGGCCATCAATTAAACTTTAATTTTTGTATCTAAAACTTTTTCATAAAACGTATATTTACATACGTAATCATCGTTTTAAAATATGCAAATCGGGTTACAGCTGTTTCCGTGCGTGAATATGCATACAATTGTACTGTTATTTCCCACTTCTTACAGGTCCAAGACCATCTACAGAAGTATTTCTATCGAGATTATAAATATACCATTGGATTTGTCAAGATTTTATCTTTCCAATCAGATGTCACTATTTTACACGATTTATGCCGACGATTTCTGTAAACCTTGTGATTGGACAGTTTTCCAACCAATGAAACAGCCCATTTGTCAACCGAGATAACGCCTACTATATCATATGTTTTGACAGATTTCTTTAGCCTACACCATTTTGTAGAGAACAGTTTGATCTTTCTAACAGTGGGAATTAAACTAGAATAAACCAGTTTTTTGTTTGTCTCGACAGCAGTGGAATATACATATCTGGTGAGACTGTAGAGCGCATCCCGTTCCCACGTTATTCAAATGAGCCGTGCCATCTCGTCGGCGAAGTTCCATTAGATTGATATCATTTTGTTATTCAAATAAAGATAACTCAAACACTTTTGTGAACTAAGAAAAGACAAGTATACCGTTTGTTTCTTTGATTTATCCTCTACACTTTATTATAATAATATTTCATTTCTGGGCAAAGCATATATTAGAAAATTACGTTTCAAACTAGGCCTAGTTTTGTTAGCAGTCTTGTATTTGGAACATAAAAACTTCTTTTTTTTTTAAATAAGAAATTTGAAATTGATAAATGTTTTTATACAGTTCTATTTAGAACTAAATTACAAAACTTTTTTACGTTTATAAAAAAATTACAAAAAATGTTTACTACTTGTTATGTAGGCCTAAAGTTGAACTTTTTCCTTTCGTTACTGAACATTTTTTGTTTCTTGAGCTAATAACTTTTACAATTTTACATCAATAAATTTTTAATTGCATATATGAATTCTTTGAATTTTTCTCTACAAAAAAGGTATAGAACACTTTTGGATTGGGATAGAATTACTATTTTTGGCGAATTTTTTAAAATATGCTTGCAAAACACTAAAAACCGGCTGGAAAATTTGAGCTATATCCGGGGCACGGTGAGGGTTAAAATAACAAATAAAAAGTCAATTTTAGTAAAAAAAATGAAACGTGCTTAAAACTACATATCTTTACATGAAAAAATCCCTTAATTTTTTATTCACAAACTGGGTTGGTAAAAGCTACAGTAAAAAAATGAATAAGTTAATGAGGAAAAGAGAAATGAAGTGCTGTGACACCTTATTAAGGCAACACATGTACTCCAGATAAGTTTTTTTCTCAAACTTTATAGGTTATTATTGCCTAAGCATTATGAGCATATAATATTGCTTCCAAATAAAAAACAAATATAAACAAAATTACAACCAATTTATCATGGCTACAACTAACAACAATCAATAATAGAAAATATTAATAACTAATTCTTAAAATTAAAAGATAGGCTGCTCTATTAAAATCACTTTTCCTAAGTTGTTTTTCATAAAGAATATACCTACAGCAGGTCTATTTCATTTAGGGTTGCCATATCACCAGATTTTGAGCGTAAAAATATAGCTCCGGAAATTTCCGTAAAAAACAAGAAATCTTCTTTTTTTAATTTTTCTACAAAAATATGTTATATAACACAAATTTTATGTTTAAATTGTATTTGGGAACAAAAATGTATTTACGTTTGCAACTTTATCGTCATGCAACGATTGCCAAAGCTAAACCCTTTTCCCAGTACACTCTAACATTTATTATTTGTTATTCTTTGGCTTTGTTTCTATATTCGCTGTTGTTGGTCACTGAAAATGTACGAAGATTTATGGCGCCCAGGACCAAAGACACCGAAACAAGATCAGCTGTTTTGCTGTCTGTATTGTACAGGGGCTGACTAGGGATGTCCACCTGAAACAAAACATCGTTATACATCGTAATTAGCCAACTTGTAGGCCTACATTGATGAAATACGATGCAAACATCGAATACTTTTGTTATAAGATACGCAAAGTCTGTTTTTAGGGAAATGTATCAAAATATTCAAATAATTAAAAAACCTAATTTTTTTTATAGGCGAAAAACCTTGGTGGTTATCATTGCCTTCAAACAATTTAAAAGCAAAAGTATATACTAATTTAAAAAAAGTCAATTTGTCAATTTAATATACTTCAGCTGGTGAAAGATTTTTGGTGTTGGTCAATGGATTTCCATAACAGCTGATTTTAACTATAATTAATTTCTACATTGATTTTTAGGTTAGGTTTTTAGAAACAAATCATATTGGGAATATAATAATTGGTAGGTTTCGTTTATTTCCAATTAACATTTCTCCTGTGCCAGCATAATAATTGATATTTTAAATAATTGTGTTTTATAATGTGTTACATAAAGATTACCCTAAAGAAACATTTGTCTTAATGCTAAAAAAAATTTTGAAAGATCTTTTTTACGTTACCTAGGAGCAATTAATTAATGTGCAGTTAAAAAAAAAGCTGTTGCACATTAAAAGCAATAAAAGCTGAATTAAAAGCAAACTGAAACTGACAGTTTTTCTGTTGAGATGATGATTGCTCTTAATTTTATAAAAATAACACTCTGCACTCTTGTAGGATTTTTAATATAAGTCCTCTGGCCTCAGGTGGCCAGTAGCAGGCCCGTTTTACCGAATAGGCACGGTAGGCACGTGCCTAGGGCGCTAGGCATTTGGCATTATTGGAGGGGCGCAAAGAATGGAAAAACAAACAAAAATTGCCGTGGTTGTATCTGCATGCATCATTTATTGCGCTACTGCCGAAAGCCGACATCTGACCCAAATCACAGCCGCGCTCGGCGCTCCGCACTGTACCTGACGTGTCACGTGTGCCAGCCACACAGCCCGCCTCGCGCCCTCTTCCACCGCCACTGGTTGCTAAGCAACTTTAGACTTAATAATGTCCGTTAACTCTCCTTTACAAATTATCCTGATTTTTTTCGAGAACCAAAACTGGCATTTCAGACTAAATCTAAATTTACGGGGTATAGGCGTTATGGTAGGGCTGGTGGGGGGGGGGGCGTAATCAGCTGGCAGGGGAATGAAAAGGGGCGCTACTCTTTGTTGTGCCTAGGGCGCTGGCAGGGTGTAAAACGGGCCTGGCCAGTAATGCTGGCCAAAGCCATTTCTTTGTCAAGTATGAATTATTGGGGCAAGTTACGTTCCTCTAAGATCGGATGGCCAGCAGTACTGGACAAATTAAAATCCCTCGAACGCCTGGATGACCAGTAGGACTGGCCACACAAATGATCTGGATTCATTTATTTTTAGTAGTTTTATTTTGTCTGGATTGTGCTGAAACCTAGAGTCTAAATCTTAAACTAATTAATTCCCGCTTTTTCTCTGGTCTGTGTTGTATCAAAACTTAGCAATATTCGTTACATTATAACCTTACCAGCTGGCAGTTTAGTTTTACGTTGCAGTGGTCTAGGCTAGAGTTTTAAAATTTTAAAGTAATTTAATAGAACAAAAGTGAATTAGTTTATTATTGCTTTTAAGTGTTTTTTGTTAACAAATACTTAATTTTGTTTTATTTTAAATTACCAAAAATGTTGTTAGATAAGTTGTATCCAATGGTTTATTTTATTCATTAAAATATATTATATATTATTATTATTATTGTAACTATATATTTAGGCCTACAGCTAAACGAAAACTCACCAATAACAATATAATATATCTACTTTCTTGTATTGCAAAATAAAAGAGTTAAAAAGGCCCATGATTTTGTTAAACAAGAAATAAATACCCACTAACAACATTTCAGATTGTAGAGAAAAATAATTCAGAGCTGTTGACGCCGCACGGTCAAGTTGGCGGCAGAGCTGACAACAGTAACGTAAGCGGAAAGTCAGGCTGATCATCCGAGCTGTGAAGATGACTAATTCGATAAATATTCAGAGCTGACTGACAATATTGTATTAAATTAACTTATGATACTGCTTTTGACAATATATAAGTTCTTCTCAGAATACATTTCGTGGTATTTTTACATTTATATGTTAGTACTAAAACACGTGTTTTTTTTTTTTTTTAGTTTAGCGTCCTGCTGTTTTGTTTATCTTATAATTTTAATATAACAACAAACAATAAAAACATATCCTGCTCAGTTTACTATAACCTTAAATTATTGTTTTTTTTAATCCCCCTAATTTGAGGAAAATGTAAGCGTAACAATAGCAAATTATTTGTTTTTTGTGAAAAAATGCATTAAAAAGCGTTTTTTTAATAGGCCAACTTATTTTTCAAAATTACCCCGACCTGCCCCCTCTCAAACGACCCTGTAAGGGGACGCCAGCTAAAATCTACCCTTTTTCCCACTCTACTATATGGCAACCCTAATTAGGCTACATGTATTTAAAATTCAGTTTTATTGATAATTGTAATCCTATTAGTTTAAATAATAGCTTCAACACTTATTAAGGCAAATGGAGTAATACTTACCACAGTAAACCCATTTTTCGAGACATACACATCTTGCAATGTAAAATAAGGAATGCCAATACGTCCAATTCTAGCTTCTATATGGAATCTGCGTTTGATCAACCAACTAATAAGCTGTGGTATCAACCTGTTAAAAAAAAATCATTTTCTTAAAATAATGTTATATACTGACAGCTATTATATTAGAAAATGATAACTCAAAAGTAAAAGTTATATATTTTTTTAAATAGCCTAGCTAAATTAAAGTCACACCACCATTTCGTATTGTTGCAGTAGGGCCAAACTATGTGGCAGAAATGCTCTAGATTGTAATCCTAATACTTAATTGTAATTTTATCTAGACAGATTACATTTGTTCAAATTTTAAATAGAGCAAATTGTAAAAATAACAAAAACCTAAACTTACTCTTACTTTCTGATATCGGTCACAGTAAGTTTTCAGTTTGTAAAAATATGAGCCTATGCAACTAAATATATTTTCCTATGTATACCACATGGCCTATGTTTTTAAATAACAAACATAAACTTATAGGTCCCGGTCACAGTACTGTATGTCTTCAGTTTGTAATATATTTATATACAAAGGTGAGTCAAATATAAATCACGCTTTTGCTTCTTGTCTCCTCAAAGAGTCCAGAACGGACTGGCAGATTTAGACGTTGAAGGTCGATGTGTTATAAGTGGGGAACCTGCTTAGTGAGTTATTTCTTTCCATTCCTTCCTCAGTACAGCCATTTAAGTAGTTTGAGGGACTATACTAGGCCGAAGGTGTTTGATTGAGTCAGAAAATTTTAGAATGGACAAGAAAGTGTGGAAAATGAAAGTCATAATCGACTTGAAAAAGGATAAAAATGAGTCATCACATTGTATGCATTTTACTGATAAAGACTGATTTCGAATTTCGGTAAAAAAAAAGAAGAAAAACATCAGTAATACCTATTTATCGCTTGAGTAATATCATTTGTATGAAACTAATCAAAATTTGCATACCAGTATCATGCAAATATCATGAGGTGAAGATTAATATCGTATCGGCTGCTCAACCGTACAATATTTTGTGCGGTGAAAATGAAATAGGAACCCTGTCCGACTTGTAGCTTGCAGTAAGAGAGCAGACAACACACCTTGTGTGGTTGTGTATGTATATGTGTCGTATAAACCGATTAGACCGACCTTTGTTCCCATTCATTTCTTATCTATTTCCCCCCAAAATAATATTTTCCTTTTTTTTGTGGATTTTTCCCCTGCCAAAATTTCCCCAGTTCAGTCCCAATTTCCCGCGAACCTTGTTCGGGCCATTGGACATATTCTGCAGGCCTGTATTACTGTAGGTCTACTGATATTGTGACATCCCGTTTTGTGAAGTTCATAAGAATGAGCCTACTTACAAGTATTTTAGTACAAATTAAATTAGTTTTGAAAGATCTTAAGTTTCAAAGTTTTTAGAAGTAGAATGCTTGTTTTCAGCATAGACAGACTTAGTTTAATCTCTTTTAGAATAAGCTGAGCCTTGGCTATAAGTCAAATGTTGAATAGGCGCAAATTTTACTATACGACCCTACGCCAACAGAAATGCAATAAAGTAAAACAGTCTGAAGTTCTAACTTATAGTCTTTAGTCACAGTATGTTTACCTGTATTCAACATTTAACAGTAGAGAATGTAAAACAAGATCGTTGTCTGCAAAAATATATGCCGACGGTTGTATAGTAAATGTATGCCATTAAAAATACATTCTTGTAAAACAAAAGTAAACAGAGTAGACCTATTACATTTTTAGATCATAGCCTATGCTATTAAAATATATATAACCTATTACTGCAGTTATCTGTATCATATTTGTAGAGTACACATTACTGTATATAAAGGCTAATAAATCCTATTTGTACCATACTAGTCAAAAATAAGAAAATATACATTTTCAGGAATTCATTCTTTCTGGCTTTATAAACAAAATTAAAAAAAGTGCAAATTAGTATACCTAACTCTAACTGATAAGCGATGTAATACAAATAAAGCTGAACTTAACCTTACCAAGTAATTGCACAGTAAATTAAAAAACAAATCAAACAAAAAAGGCCAAATCCATCCATGACAATCAAATTATTAGAAAGTTATTTCGTTTTAAAAATGTTACATATTAAATAATACACACAATTCAGAAAATTGTAAAATGGAAATAAAATTGTCCATGACAGATAACTTATTTTGTTTCACATTTTGCAATTCTACATTATACTGCCTTCTAAAAATATTTTGTCTTATTAGCTGTTGTTTTGTAAAACAAGTACGAAAAATGTGAACATCTGATGTACCTCAATAATGCCATTAAATAAATGGCAAACAAAATATGTTTAAAAAAGCCATAATAAAAAAATGGTAATTTACTCAAAATACTTTTAGCATCCAAGCGAGGAATATTATTACGTGTTTACTATTTATATCATATCTTTATACAAAACACACGTATCATGTGTTTATATATTTTAAATACCAGCTTTGTTATTTAGAAGGCTTTGGCATCCACTCTTTATTGCAGTGCATATTTTGAATTATTGTCATAGGAACCGGCGTTGTGTTGAATGTAATTTCTAAGGTAGCCTACTCTACTGTATTCAGACATTATAAAATAAATACATATTTAAAAAATTAGAGAATCGTTGTTAAATTAAGATTTGTGGGAGAGCATTTTTTGTTTGTTAGAATCTATAAAACTGAAATAGTGTAAATTGCACCAGAAAATTAATAATGTAAGACACAGTGTATGTATTTGTTAACTCTATAGGCCTAATATTATGTTACAGGCCTAACACATATAAAATAATTAATTATGTTGCGTTTTTACAAGTAATGAAGTTCTGTTATTTATTTGTCTTGTGTCAATATTTCAATTTAAAACAAACTCCAAAGTTGGCATTCTGGTAGTAGAAAAAACAGGACAATTAAAAAAATTTAGGTAGGCTACTATTCTATAGTAATATTTTTATGTGTTGGCTCTTGGAGTTTGGATGTGCAGTTCAAAAGCAGGGGAGTTTCAATCAGATGCATGATAGTTCTTATGCCATTAACATGTACAATTCAACATGATCATGCCTCCTGTGTCGTAGATTGTGAAATATTACTGTTGCACTCAGGAAATATTGTATAATTAACATAACTTTATGTGTAATGCAGCTGTTAATAGTATAATAAGTTTAAAATAGGTTCATCAACCATTTAGTTAACCTAACAGCTAACGTTTCCAGTAGTTGTT
>JAGFPH010000685.1:258618-272026 GCA_018207615.1 Philaenus spumarius | reverse complement strand
TAAACTCAAGACCTACAACGAGTTTTGTCCGTTGTAATATATATATACACAGTAGAGTTCTGCTATTCCAAACTAATTGGGACAGAACACTGTTCGGTTTAGCAGGAATTCAGATTAGGCGGATTTCATGAATAATATCAACCTATTGACTTATTAAGGCATACGTTCTTGACGCAGCACATGGCAGACGCAGCAAATGCTTCGCCTTACGCTACGTCAAACAAAACGCTTCATCAACAGTCAATGAAGTTTTGTTCATGCGGCGATGGCGGAACATTGCATCCTCAAGTCAATTCAGTGCTCTTTGTTAGAAAAAAAATTTGGAAAACGATTGACCGTAAAGGCCATCCCTGTAACTTCCCGCTAAGATTATTACAAAAGTATGATGAAAGTTTGATAAACAATATTTTTGGAAATTGCCATAACTTTTGAATGAATCAACCGATTTTTATGCGATTTGCGGCAATCGATGCAGTTTTTTAAGTCCATTGAAAGAATCAACAACAAAAATTTTTCAGATGAAAAGTTTCGGAGAAATTGAGGAAAAACACTTTTTTTTTATTTTCTTTCGTTCACGATATCTCACGAACGAATTAACCGATTTTGACCGGACTGGTAGCGATTGACGTCGCTTTTCAAGGTTAAAAGCTGATTAGATTTTGGAATTGATCGGTAAAGCCGTTTTAAAGTTATTCCAAAAAAACCCTGATTTGAAAAAATTTCATTTCTTAGTTTTTTCGAAATTTCTTAGAACCTACCGGTCCGAATTAGTTGAAATTTTCAGGAAATCTAAGTTTGATGGAACTCTTTAGAACGCCGTTTGGTAGGATCCAATCGGTTAAGCCGTTCAAAAGTTATAAGCGGGTCACATACTTACATACACACACACACATACATACAGACAGGGTGACACCCTCTCGGGAGTGGTCAGGGAAGATTCCTAGGACCTCAAAACGTCGAGATCTGATGAATACTCGATTTTCGAAAAACGGGGTGAAACCAATAACTTCCCGATTTTAGAAAATTTTCAATTTTCTTAGCGGGAAGTTAAAAAATCACTGACTTTACTTCTTAGTGTAGGTTTACACCATCCGTTTTTGTCCTTCCGTTGCGTTTCGATTCCTTCTAAAAACGGAAGGGAAGGAATAGGTTGTTCGAACTGTCCGTTTTGTCATCTCGCATTATGTCTGTTTAGTACCACATCATCTCGAAAAAAAAAAAAATTCCTTCGAGATAACGAAAACGAAGGAGAAAAACGGACGAACACAACCGGCAGGTGGCAACAACACTACTAGTGCAGGCATTAGCTGTACGTATCTAATCCTTCCTTCTTTCTGAAGGACCCCTTATCCCTTCCCGCAAAACGGATGGAAAACATGAAGGAAACAAAACGCGACAATTCCAACAGCCCATTGAGATTAATGTGTTGTCAATTTCCGTTAACCAAAACGCAACGCAATGGAAGGGAAAAACGGATGGTGTAAACCTACAGGTGTCTATAAGTAGTTATTTTTTGGGTTTAGCAGTGATTAAAAATGATTCTACAGAATTGTATAAATGGAGCCGACATTTACCATAAGTAACCACCTGTACTAAGTAACCACCTGTACTAAGTAACCACCATTCATTCCAATTTTATTTCAGACATTTTCATCAAGCTTAGGCTCTATGTATGTTCGGAATAGGCAGATTTTTCGGAATAGCGGGACTCTACTGTATATATATATATATATATATATAGTTTCTACAATATAATTAATACCTTGAGTCAATTGTAGTCTTTTTGTTGCTTAGTTTAATTATTTTTGGATACATGTTTTGCTGCCAGAATAGGGATCTGTATGGCACTCTGAACAGTCTTCCAGGGCACCTCAAGATTGGTGAGCTTGATTTGAAATTGTTCATATTATGTAAAAAAAATTATAACCTTTTACGTGACGTGTACACTTATTGTACTAAAGTGTGGTGAACTTTCAGTGCTTTGTAAAAATAGTTTTACAAGTGGACATGACAAGCTGGCCTGAAGATGCTGCCCGTAGCAGAGAAACATGTAGTCACAAATAATTAAATTAAACAACAAAAAGACTACAACTGACTCAAGGTATTTATCATATTACAAAAAAAGTACATAACTTTTCTCACTCTTTATGTATCAAAAGAGCAGGGACTAAAAAGAAGACAATCTATTTAGAAAGTAATAACATAACTAATTTTATTTAGTATTTATTGAAATTGCATTCTTTCGGTGCCATGCTCCCACCATGCTGTTGTATCACGCAGCATCTACTACAGAACAAGCCTTTTTATCAATAAAACTTAATTTCAGTCACATCCAGAACTATTTGCTTCCTCAAAGGTTCACCTTCGCACTTTTTATTTGTTCACTATATTTAACATGCATCTTAGTATTTACTATTCAATTTGATAATTTTGTAATAATTTCATACTTGTGTAAGACAATTTTCATAGCAATTTTTTTGTTTTCTTTAAAAAATATTAACTTTTATTTATTTATATAAGTTTAATGAGTGGAAGTTTTATGATTCCTAATGAAAGGCTCTATTAACAACCTGTTTAAGTAGCATGATAGCTGTTAGATTGTTTATATTCTATATGTAAGTTTAATCTATCAAGCAAATCAATCAAATTAAAGTGTTATAAATTTGTAAAAACTGTTATTTTTATAAACCAACGTAAATAAATAAACGTAATTAGCTTAATTAAATCAACATATTAAATCAGGTAAGTGTAGGCCTTCCCCAAACTTGAGAAATATTCGAACGGGTCAGCTAGTTATATACTTATTGAAGTAAAAATTTTTTCATAATAATTATCAATAAAAAAATAATAAAAATGTTGAATAGGAGCCTATTTTTAAACTCTTTTATCAGAAAATGTTGTTCTGTAACAAAATTACACATATTATGTTAGTCAATTTAGTATCTCATGGAACCTATTTTTGTAATACAGCTTGAGGGAGTGAAACGGCACGATTTTGAAAAATCACCAATAGTATATTTACTAAAAAAGGATAATTGTTTTAACACTAATCCTAAGTACATGAGTGGAAATTAATGTTTTACCATAAAAAACTATATTTTTTTGAATATAGTGTCATTCAGGTGACGTCCTTGGTTTTGTACACATTGTCGGAGTCCGAGTTGAAATCCTCCCATGACGTTCTGTAGCATCTGCATTCCTGCCGAATGTGCTCCCTTCAGCTCTTTTTTTGTTCTTGGTTGATTTTCCTGGAAGACTTTGTATTTGAGATAGCCCCAAAGAAAGAAGTCTGGAGCTGACAAATCTAGTGAACGGGCAGGCCAAGGGATATCACTATTCCTGCTAATAAGATGACCTGGAAATGCAAGTTTCAGCAAATCCATTGAACATTAGCAGTATGGCTTGCAGCACCATCTTGCTGGAAGAGTGTTTCTTCATCTGGATCATACTGATCGATTTCAGGCAGACGAAAAGTTACCAACATGTCAGCATAATGTGCAGAGTTTGCCGTCAACGTGTTACCATGTCCATCTTCAAAAAAATAGGGTCCTACGATTACACAAGATGACATTGCACACCAAACTGTTACTTTTTCAGAGTGTAGAGGTTTTTCATGAAGATCATGTGGTTTATTTCCGGACCAATATCAGAAGTTCTGCTTGTTGACGTAACCACTAAGGTGAAAGTGGGCTTTATCACTCAGCCATAAGTTATGCACTCTGTCTTCATTTCTTTCAATAACGTTAAGCATTATTTGGTAAAAGCGTATGCGATTATTGTAATTGTTAGGTTTTAGGGCTTGCACTATCTGTATTTTGTATGGATGATAGTGTGGGTCATTATTAAAATCCGCCTCAGAACTGATCGATTGCTGAGACCAAGTTCTGCGCTGTGCTGTCTCGCTGATTTTCGTGGACTTCGTCCTAATGCTTCGCGCACACGATCAATATTCTTTGGGGTCCGGATTGCTTTATCACTACCACTTCTTTTCTTTGTCGTGCTAGCAGTGGCTTTAAAGTTATTTACCCAAAGGAGGATAGCTTTCCTTAATGACATGGGAGCCCGTGGCGGTATATTAAACTCACAACGGAAAGCGCGTTGAGCACTAACCACATTTTTATAATATGCCTTTACTGTAAACCCACGATGTGCACTTGACCAACACTCCATGGCTACTGAAATTTCCAACTGTCTAGACGATCAAGGTCGTTTCTGCTACTCTCATAACCCCCCCCCCCCCCCCCCCCCCCCCCCCCCCCCCAAGCCCGTTAGACAGAGCCAAAATCATGCCGTTTCTTTGCCTCACCCTGTATATAAGTACTAAGTTTTGTGTGTCTAGCATTAGCAATTTACCTGAACAAAATTAAATACGTGTTAAAGAAATAACTAAGCAAATGATTATGCACATGAAAATAATATCAATTTCATTCATTTAATGAGTTAAATTATATCTGAAATTTAAAACTAGAAATATCTATGTAAAGGTTAAAACCAAGAGACCACAAGGAATAGTAAAAATGTAACATTTTTACAATAAAGAACAGTAGAAGCTTAAATAAATCAGGTGGTAGTTAATATATTAAGTAAACATACATTTTGTACTATAACAATTTTAATATTAAGAACAATAATTATAATTAATAATAACACAGTTAGACCTCTGCAATTTAAAATCACATATTTATATTCTCCAATATGTAATATAAAAAAAACATTTGACAGTTACATTTTTTTATTATTCATTAATAAATTACAGGTATCTGCATTTAGCAATGATTCTCGCATTGGGAGTGCTAGGCCTTCCGTCTCGATGATGGGTAGCGAGGGAGTTCCATTTACAGCTGTAGAAGGGCAACTGACTATTGAGCAAGGACTTCTTGCAACTTCATTCCTTGATATAGACATTCTCAAACGTCTCCGGAGGGAACTTGATCAAGAAGTCATCGACAGCGAGTTTGATTACAAGGTGATAATATATCTACAAACAAAACTTCAATAATTGTAAACATACTTTATTACAAGAATAAAAAGTATAATGTGGCAGATAAAAGATCATGTGTTTTTAAATTAGGTAGTGGATGGGGGGAGGTCAGGAACAAACCCACACTGCCTGTGAGTATTTCAGGCGGTTCAGATATTCTTAGAAGAAAATTAAACATCAGGTTTTATTATCAAGCAAATCTTTATAAATAATTATTTACTGGTTACTGTCAGTTCAAAGTTAAATTCATGTTAAGATAATCTCTGATTGTAAAAAGATATTCGAATTGGGTTAATCCGTTTCGTACAGTTGGAACAAATATGAAAATAAAATCTACTAGACATCTTACACTAACTTCCTGTTTTTTTTTTTTTTTTGGTTTAAAGGCAAAAAACCTGGGAACACTAACTTTCTGTCTGTCATGTTGCTCACCACAGCACATCCTACACAACGAATTAAAATTCCATTGTATAAAAAAAACAATATTTATAAAAAAGTTGCTTCCAGGTGATTAACCAAAGCAGGCTCTCTTGTGAAAGAATGCTTGAATTCATTACTTGTGAGCAATAAACCAAGAAGAGTTGTTCGTTGTTGATTTTTGGCAGAACAGCCCTCTACATCATGCTAAAGTTATAGTTTGGTGGACGTCGACATGCGACACCATTTTTTGTGGCCACAACTTTGTTTAGGGATCAACTTGGAAGAAATTTGGTTCTAACAAGTTGAAGCCACAATTTACATGGCCACGTCTTCAGGGACCTCCTCCCCCCCCCCCACTGCAAACTAAGTAAAACCAAACGTTCACTCCACGAATTGGCTATTTACACAATAGCTGAAATAAATAAATAGTTTGTTTTGGTGTTATTAAAAAAAGTTATATCGAAAATCAATGAAGTTACATTTATTTTAAAAACATGTCTTATTTTTGTTAGTATTGTTCTAGAAGTGAATATCGTTTGATTTGTAAAATTACCTACTTTTGGAAAAATATATTGTTTTTTTTATAAACATGCCGAAAATGATAAATAAATCAGCCTGTAGCTGTTTATGCTATTACTGTACCTGTTCTTTGTAAAGGAACATTATTAATTATTCACAATAGCCATTTATATATCATGTTTAAGAAATAGTTTCAGACTCTCCAAACAGATAATGGGCTTTCAAATGTATGTCAACTTCAAAACTATTGTTTGTGTCAAAATGTATATCTGTTCAGTCGGTCCACAAATGAATAGAAATGGTTAAAGATGAATAACTTAGAGTTCCTATTTTGTGCAGAGGAAAGCAGCTTTAGAAGAAGCAATGCGTACGTTCCCACCCGACAAGAAGTCCTCACAAAATGAAGAGATGTTACAACTAAAACGAGAATTGAGACTGCCTCCTGAAAATACAGAATTGTGGATATCACTGCCTCGTACGTTCTCAAGACAATCTGCCCGATTTGAACTTCCTCTGGATAAACGAGTTTTAAACAGTACGTTGTTTTTGATCAATTTTTTTAAATATTAAAGTTTAAATCTGCCAAAAGCTGTATGATTAAAACTAAGATTTTAAAATTTGTGCAATAATCAAGAAAAGAAAACCAATAAAAATCATATATTTTTTGGTCCATCATTAAACCTTTTTTTTAACACGAGTAAAATAATTGTGTTCTTATCTTTTGAAATTTCTTTTTTGTTTTTTGCTACTTACTTTAGTTTTAACAAACTTTTGTTCTACAAAATCTTAAAAGATCATACTATTAAACAAACAATGCTTAAATAACAAATTTAATACAATTTTGTTTGTACATGTTTCTGGTAAGAGAAATTTCTTGGTCTCATCGTTACCAAAAATCATTTAAATGCAATAAGTCTTAAAAAAAAAGAAACAAATTGGCTATTTAAAATACGCGAATAAATTTGGCTGATAAATAGTTTTCAATGTCAGTACAATAATCAGGTTTGTCGTCTAACTACTAAAAGAGTTTTTTATAAAAGAGTTTAGTACCTAGTAGTTACCAACAAAATACAGTACACGCTTGGTAGTCCGATGCGAAGGTCAGTTGATTCAATGCGCTATGCTGTACTGTAATTTGAGGTCCTACAATAACCTCTAGATCATTTTGAACTCTTTGTTTACCATACTGTTTGCCTGTTGTAACAGGAAACCCCCTTCTTATCCCTTTGTGACTCACATTGTTTGTCTAGACGTCTCAGTTCAGTTTCATCGTAAAGTGTAACCGTTTGTGATAAGCGTTATTGCATTGTTTTTTTTTTTATTAGAATGATTTTATAGTGTTGTGAGTTGTTCAATTCTATTTACTGTATTGCAATTTTATTTTATTACTGTATACAGTACTAGTGTTGTAATGACGAGTACAAGTTCAAAACGTAAGCATAAAATATTAAATTTATCTGATAAATGGAAAATCATTAAAAGATATGATCGTGGTGAAACTCCAACATCGATATGTAAATCGTACGGCCATTCTTCAATATGTAAATACTGTACTGTACTGTATGTATGCCTTTCATTTTCTAATACATAATTAATGTTTCTTATTCTGTACATATACATATATTTTTTCATGACTCCTTTGTGCTCACTAGGTAAAATTAATTGACAAAAGGCTAACTGTCCTAAATGGTTTTACATACGAAAATTACAGCAATTCCCATAACTTACTGTTAATCTTGGACATTTAAAAAATCACTTTCGATAGTCCAGACACTTAAGATAATCTGACACCCTCTCGGACCCATACCTGTCGGATTATATAAAGTCAACTGTACCAATATACAATCAGCTGAATAATTCCAATTTAGGTTAGACGATGTTTATTACTAGTACTTACGTCAAGTAGCAATCTTGAGTTTAGTATATTTTAATACTTTATTACAGCTGTTTCGGTATAACATATACCATCATCAGATGAATAAACACATACACACACAACACTGACACACATTACACAAAAATAAATATAACATAAAAGTTCAGGTACTGCAGTACAAGTCCGAAAATATTAAAAAACTGACTTGATGATATGACCACATCTTGCTAGTGTGGTGGTCAACAATTCACTGTGACTTTTTAAGGTTGGTCTTATTGACATGCTATAGTCCACAATCTTAGACATTCTTATCTAATGTAGCAAGAGTGTCATATAGGCAGTTAGATGCAAAGTTCAATTTATCATTTAATAAACTATCTGGGTTGGTTTTGAATTGTTTATATATCTGGTATTCTTCCAATACGTCCATAGTCCTGCCCTTATTCAGAATATGTATAATTTCCATATTGTTAGCGATGTCGGTGTATTTATGGTCGTTGTCTATCAGGTGTTCGGCATAATTAGAGGTTATTTTTAATCGGTTATTATGCGGTAAATGTTCTTTAAACCTGGTTCTAAAGTTCCTTCCAGTTTGACCAATATATTGTTTATTGCAGTTGTCACAATGTAATTTGTATACACCACATTTTGTAAATGGATCGTTGGGGACTTTGTTGAAGTTGGAATTAAAAATGTGGCTTAGGCTCCCAGAAGTTCGGTGTGCTATTTTATATCCTATTTCCCTAAAAAGGTTACGGATAGGATGTTCGAGGTAGCTGCTATACTTCATGGATACAAATTTCGGTTTGGGTGGAATTTGTGCTGTGTTTAAGTGTGTTTGGTTTTTTAAGTTTCTCAGTTTATGTTTTCGAACACAGTTATCCACAATATTAGCTTTGTAACCATTAACTATTGCTATTTGTTTAATTATATTAAGTTCATTATTGAGGTCTGCTGTGTTCATGGGTATTGAGAGTGCTCTGTGCACATAACTGTGAAAAGCGGCCATTTTGTGGGATTGTGGATGGTTAGATGAGGAATGAATGGAGTGGTTTGTTTGGGACGGTTTCCTAAATATCTTGAAATTGTGTTTAGCTCCTATTTTAGTGATGGAGAGATCTAAGTAATTCAATTAGTTATTGTTTTCCAATTCAGAGGTAAATGTGAGTGATGCATGGATATTGTTTAAATATTTGTTGAAATTAATCAGTTGTCTTCTGGTGCCGTTGAACATACAAATTATATCATCAACGTATCTGTGGTAATATATTATTTGCTTATAATATTTGTTGTTAATATTCATTATGGACTGGGTTTCTATTTCATGTAGGAATATTTCTGCTAGTATTCCTGACAGTGGAGATCCCATTGCTAGGCCATCATTTTGCGAATAGATCTTGTTATCAAAATGGAAGTAATTTTGTTGGAGACATGTCCGTAGTAAAGCATTAAAGTAATAAAGCTGTAATAATGTATTAAAATAATACTAAACTCAAGATTGCTACTTGACGTAAGTACTAGAAATAAACATTATTACAAAGCAATCAAAAGGCACTATGGAAATTATTAGGTTAGACTTTTGAATCGCTATAAAATTTTAGTGAATAATACCATATTCAATAAAAAATTTATTAAAAAATTGTAATACCGGAAGACTAATTTAATACTGTATTTTACATTATTTAATATACTGGTAATATAATACATATCTATATTTTAATAACTTGAATTTAAATACGAGGTATGTCCAGAAAGTAAGTTCCGTTTCTATTTAAATCGAGGCAGCGCTGTGATCGTGGTTCCAGACATCCGTTTCCATTACTCCGAGTTAAGGAGAAGGAAATAACGCCATTTTGAGATCGATGTTGGTTGTGTACACTTTGTAGTGCTTGTTTATAATGTTGGCGATCATTGAAAATCCCGCCACTTGTGAAATCAGATCTGTGGTTTGTTTTCTGAATGCAAAGAAAGTTAAACAAATTGACATTTATCGACAAATCTGCAAGGTTTGTGGAGAAAATATAATGAGTGAGTAATTCAATGGTGACAAAATGGGTCCGATAATTTAATGAAGGAAGCGATCAAGTGCGATGAAGGACGCGATGGAGAACGAAGTGGACGTTCATCTTTGGTTATTGATGAACTGGTTCATGCAGTTGACGAAAAGATTAGGGAAAATCGTTAGTTTAGAATTTTAATGTTCTTGACACCGAATTTCTGCAAATTTCATGATCACTAATTCATGAAATTGTTACTGAAAAACTGGGGTTTCGAAAACTTTGCTCACAATGTACTTCAGTTTTTGATATGTTACGACAAAGAGGGCGATAACTTTCTGTCTCAGTAGTTACAGGAGATGAAACTTGAGTTGCTTATGACACCCCTGAAACTAATTGGCAATCGATGGAATGGAGGCACATTTCGTCCTCAGCAACACAAAAACCCAAGACAATCTTGAGATCTCGAAAAGACATGTGTACAATGGTTTGGGATAGACAAGGCATTTTACTGATTGATTTTTTGCCACGAGGTGAAACAATGAATAAAGATGTTTACTGCAAGATGCTTAAAAAACTGCACCGTGCAATACAGTACAAGCCCCGAGGAATGCTCTCAAAAGGTGTTCTTTTCTTTCATAACAACGCTCGACCACATACTGTGAATGTGACAAATAAACTCCTACAAAACTCCTATAGGACTTCAGCTGGGTCGTGTTTGACCATCCTCCGTACAGCCCTGACCTCGCTTCTAGCGACTTCCGTCTCTTTTTGCATCTGAAATCTTTCCTTGGTGTTCAACGCTTCAACATCGATGATGAGCTGAAAGAACATGTCACCACATGGCTTAAAACACAGGCGGCAACATTCTATGAAGAAGGCATACAAAAACTTGTGCCATGCTATGACAAATGCCTGGGAAATTATGTGAGCTATGTAGAGAAATAGTTTAAGAGTTGTAGATTTTTATGCAATAAATTGTTTTCCTGCATCTGTACATGATTTGGTTTTATTACAAAACGGAACTTACTTTCTGGACATACCTCGAACATAAGAATAAAACAACAGGGAAAGACATTTACGAAAATGTATTGTTAATACGTTATTCAATATTTAAGTCTTATTTAAATATATTTGTAAATTTAAAGGAGCATTAATTTACAAGATTGCTGCTTTATTGTACTTATTAACGCTTCAACGCGAAGCTTGGTCAACCAGATACAGAGCCCAAAATTTCTCAATCTGGGCATGACTATTATCAAACTATTTTGTTTAAGATTTAAATTATAATTATAACAACTTGTTTGTTTTAGCTATGACACCAATGGAGTATGTACAAAAGCATATAGCAATCACTAGTGGCCGACGCCTTTTATACAATCGCATCTTTAATAGACACAGAAAAGAAGTTGATGAAGATGATGAAGAAGCAAGTTTAAGTGTTAATGAAAGAAAAATTTCAGGACAGGTATAGTAGTTTTGTATTAAAACCTCTATTAGCTGTTAATTGGAGGTATTTTTTGTTTTTTCGTATTATATATTTATATTTAAAGATCTATTTAGAACTACATGGTACTTCTCAAAGGTTTTATTATTCGTTTTGATTGAAGTTGTAAACATAACCTTAAATTATAATCTAGGCTAGGTTTTGTAAATATGCAATACATAATTTAAATACAGTAATAATAATAATGTAAATATGGCACCTTATCATAATATTATAGCAGTTGGAGTTTATAATTAATTTTCAAATATGATCATCATTTCTCAAATCAAGTTAATGACTTCAAAATAAGTTAGGGAAACTGCAACACTGTTTAACATAAGCCTAGTTAGGCAAATATTTTTACGTCTTTAGTTAATCAGCTGTAGTAAATGTGCATTATATCCCCATTACGTATCTCTTATAAGATCAACACTAAACCTAACCTACAACTTAAAACTAACTTTAAAGTGGTTCACATGGTTATTTCAGTTTTGTTGAAGTGTTAATTCTAATAGTAATCAACCAGTATATGTTTTAACCGGGGTCTATTGCTGACAACTGTTTCCTTGAATGCTTAATAAAGAAACATTTGCCTTTAAAGTTATAGCTATTTTATAATCCCATGGTATTGAAAAGGAAAATATGTTTATATAATTATTGACTTGTAATAGAGTTGCTGAATAAATAAAAATAAAAATCTACTTGGCCACACGCCTTAAGGAATACTTTCCTGCCAAATTATATTTTCTAAACATCATAGTATTTTTAACCTACAGAACTGTAAATTACTGTAATGGGGATGACTGTTCTTTTGCCTGATTGAACCAGGAAAGAAATGCAAACAGAGATAAGTTTTCTCAAATTTGAAGAGGTGAAATCAGCTAAGAATGTATTGTTAAATGCTTTGTGGGGAGTTGTTTGGGTGTAAAGAAGATTAAAAACAGAAAGTCAGGCCTTTTACTTAAAAAAATAATGGCATTTCTTGTGTGGCTAAGCAAATGATTCTTGGTACTCGATGACGCAAAGTTAAAGCCTTGGGAGTTTCAATCATCCTAGATTCTTTAAACTTTTGAAAAGTCTGTGCTGGCTTGGACCATGCCAATTAACTGAAGATCACAAAGAGAATTGTTTGACATTTTTCTGGAGTTTTTAAAACATGAAGATGAAGGAGACTAATTTCTCAATCGGATAGCAACCGTTATGAGTCATAGGTCAGTTACTTCGAAACTGAAAGTAAGCAACAAAGTTTAGTCTGAAATCATCTTTCTTCTCTAACAGCACAAAACTCAGATGTTAACAGAAAAGTTGACGATATTCTGAGATATAGAAAGACCATTTCTTATTCATTTCACACCTAACGGTTAAAAGTAACAACTTCTGCAAACAAGATAAATTTTCAAAAGGTGCGATTTTGTGCCAGACCTTCTATAGAATCCTGATCTGGCTCCAAGTGATTTTCATCTTTTTGATATATTAAAAGAAGAGCGGTGAGGTATTCATGATTGCTTTAAAAGGTCAGATAATAAGCTGTCCAAAATTTTATACAAATTATACCAAAAAGTTTTTTTTATTACAGATTAAAAGTTCATTAAATGATAGACTAAGTGCATAGAATTAAGAGGAGATTATGTTGAAGTATAATTATGTATCATTTATTTATTGTGGAAACAAAATAAATACTTTACTTTTTTACTTAGTATTTTATATTTATAAAATAAAATAAATATATAGAGATACAAAGGTTAATTTTTGTATTGCAGAAAATAATCCCTGCTTTAGGAGAAGTTATGGGAAGGCCAATGACAGAATCTGAAGCACAGGAATTTAAATATTTAGTGGGCTGGGAAACTGAAGACTGGATTGATTTCCGCACGTGGTGTGGTATTTGTGCGCTAAGTGAGCGGATATTAGGTAACTGTACTTTTAATTCAATTTAATTATGCTAAAAAATATGATTATATTATTTCGTTAGGATTTCAATTATTTGCCTCTGTATTCGTCCGTAATGTATTTAAACAATAAAAACTAACTAGTAGTAAGAACAAACCAATTTTTCTATCAATTTATATTTTAAATTTCTTTTAAACTATATTCTGTCTATAAAATCTTTAAATAACAAACACTTATAA
>JAGFPH010000685.1:202353-258608 GCA_018207615.1 Philaenus spumarius | reverse complement strand
AACCACACCTTTCTATACTTAGTGTTAGTGAGCATCTCTTGTACTTGAGTGTGTATAAATGTTTTGTTGAAATGTATTGTACATAATATAGTATTGTAAGTGTTTTTCTATATGAAAAAGGAAAAAAAAACAGCTTTATCAACTTGAAAACGCCTAAGAATATTGATGGTGGTATGTCTTATAATTTATAGATTATTATGAATATTAGGAATAATACAATCAAATGTTATAATTTGACGATTGAACTAATTGAATAGTAGAATCAAAAATATAGCCACAGCAAACAAAAATATAAGAAGCAGGTTAATATATGTGTAAACATCATCATAGATTAGATGTAATCCTTGTTAGTGTTTACTTTAAAAATATGTGATTTTTGTTTGTTGTACAGTGTTTTAATTTGTTTTTTAATTAATACATGATTGTTTTTTAAAGATTCGAACAGTATTAAACTTATTTTTTATTTTGAATATTATTGAGTAATTTTTTTGCGTTAAGTTAAATTAGTTGTAAGTGAGAAAATGAAAACAGTTGGGGTCTTTGGAACAGAACTGATATATAATAACGAAACTTATAGTGCAAGAGTTCATTGAAACTGTTCAGAAATTTTATAAATATAGGACCGTAAATTAATTAAATTTTATATAAAAGATATTTGTAACATTTTTAAACCAGAGCTTTTAACCAGATGAGAAGTAGACAATCACAGATCTTCTTGAATGGCCCTGATGACGGCAGAAGTAGATTTCAGACAGGATACAAGTAAAGTAGGATAGAATAATGGTAGATATTTTGATAATACACTATGCACTAAACAAACATCTTGTGATCATGGGCAAAAACGACATAACCAGATGGAATTCATGGGGACAGAAGCAATCCGCAGAGAAAATCAAAGATAAAATTTAGGACTAATTTTCTACCAAAAAAGTTAGTTTCAGTAAACAAAATTAATATTATAACTCAAAAACAGTGCACTGAACGAGACTACCGATCTAACATCATTGTATCTAGAACATGGAGCAGGTCTGCAGAAACCAATGAGAAGCGAGGGCGCCAAGAGGATCAAAATACAAGTGACGCTTCACCAGTTTGGCTTGGCATCTTAAGAGAGCAGTTTAGTTTCTCAATACTGTGAGATAAAAAGTAAAAATTTTATATTAGAACGATGAATTGCAAACTCTAAAGAAACTGATATGTATCCTACAAAATCCTTATGTTAAACCAATAATAGAAATCTTTTCAAAGAATCAATTTTACTTTTAAAAGGACAATAAATTCCAGTGCTTCTAATTTTTATTCTTCATGAACAATAGATGAACTATTTTAACAGGTTAAACTATATAATTTATATCCCTGGAACTTTTAATCAACTTGTTTAAAGGATCATGACCAACCACTCTTCGAGATATAAAGATTAATGATTATTAGAAACCTAATTTTAATAGTTTTCTACCGACTATAGCAAATGCGATAAATCAAAATTCGAGTCTTAAATTTCAATAGAGTAAGTAAAGTGAAATTGTTATAATATTAATATGTTTTTATTTGTTATAGGTCCACAGTTTTGTTCTCAGTTGCCATCCAGAGAAACTGATCCATGTAACGGAGTTGAGAAAGCTGATTTTGACTCACTGAATCGACGCTTGACTAGTCTTAACCCAGACCCACGATTAGTTACTATTCTTAAAGCTATACGTGAGCTGTGAAAGATGTATTCCATGCAAACTTACATTTATGTTAAGTTTCAAGTCATTTTACTAAATATCTTGGGATTGCAAAACATTAAGGCATGTTTCATAAAATCAGAAACTTTTATTACTGAAGTTCATAACCCATCAGTTATTAATGACTGAAAACTTAAAGTCTACAAACTTTCCTCAACTATCAGGAAGTTTATCTGTTTATTTAAACATTGGTCTTTGACAGTTATTTGTTTATGTACTCAAGAAACGTACTTGGAGCAAAATCACAACCGGCAGATCACTTTCTCAAATTCTTAAAATAACGAAAGACCTGCAGATATACAAGAAGCTCAACTGCAGGTGCAAACTTTTGTCTCTTGCTTCTAGTAACACAGAAATACCTCCACTGTTTTAACTTAGCAGATTTCTGCTATTACTTGGAACACATCATTTTGGAGTGTGTTGTGGGTGACAGCCTAGAGAGAAATTGAAGAAGAAACACAATAAATTGAAAGCAACCAACCACCAACACCAACAATCTTAGTTTTCCCAATGATATTGAGATTTGTTTCTCAAATGTACAACACACATCGTGCCATCAACTGAAGCTGTACGTACGTTCAAAGAAGTACTTATTCTTCGCTGTTCTCTAAAAGCTGGATCAAAGTAGGTGAGAAACCCACTCCAATGAAACCAAATTTATTAAATATGCAATACAAAACCATACTGTGACAGGTACCCACCTTGTAGTAGTAATAATAATAAATAATAGTAGGCTACTGAAAATAGGCATGGATGAACATTGAACGTGGTCATGCTATATTGGCTTTGCACAAGTACTATTACTGTTTAACCCTTTGCACTCTGGAAGGATTTTTAATAAAAGTCCTCTGGGCTCGGATGGCCAGTAGTGCTGGCCACAGCCATTTCTTTATCAAGTCTGAATTGTTTTCGCAAGTTACGTTCCTCTCAGCTCGGATGGCCAGCCGTACTGGACAAGGTAAAATCCCTCGAACGCCCGGATGGCCAGCAGGACTGGCCACACAAATGATTTGCATTAATTTATATTTAGTAGTTTTATTTTGCATGAATTGTGCTGAAATCTAGAGTCCAAATCTTAATCTAATTAATTAACGCTTTTTTTCTGGTCTGTGTTGTATCAAAACGTAGCAATATTCGTTACATTGTAACCTTACCAACAGTTTAGTTTTACGTTGCGGTGGTCTAGGATAGTGTTTTTAAAGTTTGAAGTAATTTAATACAACAAAAGTTAATTAGTTTATTATAGGTTTTAGTGTTTTTTTTTTTTTTTTGTTAACAAGTTCTTAATTTTATATTATTTTAAATTACCTAAAAATGTTGTTCGATAAGTTGTATACAATGGACCCAATGGTTTATTTCATTCATTAAAATATATTATAACTATATATTTACAGTTAAAACAAAAACTCACCAATAACAATATAATATATCTACTTTATTGTGTGGCAAAATAAAAGACTTACTAAAAGTCCATGATTTTGTTAAACAAGAAATAAATACCCACTAACAACATTTCAGATTGTAGTGAAAAATAATTCAGAGCTGTTGAAGCCGCCGCAAGGTCAAATTAGTGGCAGAGCTGACAACAGTATCGTAAGCGGCCAGTCAGGCTGGCCATCCAAGCTGTGAGGATTTTTAATTCGATAAATATTCAGAGCTGACTGAGAATATCGTATGGCCAGCAGTGTTGAATAATATTTAAAAAAAGTAGTGCGGAACTAAAATTAACAAAAACTACCCTACCAACAAATTTGGTTTTCCTGCTACATGATTTTTAGGCTTAGGCGAGCAGTATAGGGTGCTTCTGTGTATCTTTTGGTACAAATACTAATAAATTTTCCCTAAATATAATAGTACTATACTGTCGAAGAGAACCAGCATAATTATGAATGTGAATATAACATATATCCATTAAATAGATTTATAACTTTGTATTAACCTTATAACTGTGTACTAATTTTGAAATTCTCACGTTGTGAGCTATTTATAATTTTTGAAATGATACTAATTTGTTTCACTTTAATTTGGAAATGCTTTTTATTTTAAATTAAGTCTTACGGACTCTAATAACTAACTTAATACTTATCAAATAAAAATAGAAGAAAATGTTATTATATTAATAACGAAAAGCAATGATTTATTCAATTAAGATACATGGAATGGAATCTGTTATTTGAGATTGTCTTCAAGTTTCATTAAAGTTTATTTATATGTACACAATTGTTTTAATTTGCCCTATGGCTTAGCTCAGTTCATAATTGTTTTTTATAGTACAACTAGCTGACCCGTACGGCCTTGCCCGTGGTGGTTGGTATTTTCAGTCTTTTTAACGTAATTGTATTCTGTTTAAGTGTTCAGTCAGTGAGTGGTATTTGGCTTATATATATATAGATCTTAAATAATAAAAGCACTATTGTCATAATAATAAAAGATCTGAAATTATGAATTTAGTAACTTTGATCCGCCCAAACCCCTCCTAAAATTTTGAAATTTTTCATACCCTTTCTTAGTGAGCACCTATGGCCCTAGAGGAAGCTACATACCAAATTTCATTCCAATCCGTTTGGTAGTTTTGAAGAAATCGTGATTTAATAACTTTAATCCCCCCAAACCCCCCTAAAATTTCAAATTTGTTGAAACCCTTTCTTAGCGAGCGCCTATGGCCCTAGAGGAAGCTACATACCAAATTTCATTCCAATCTGTTCGGTAATTTTGGAGAAATTGTGATTTAGTAATTTTTACCCCCCAAACCCCCCTAAAATTTTCAATTTTTTAAACCTTTTTTTAGTGAACACTTATGGCCCTAGAGGAAGCTACATACCAAATTTAATTCCAATCCGTTCGGTAGTTTTGAAGAAATCGTGATTTAATAACTTTGATCACCCCAAACCCCCCCTAAAATTTCAATTTTTTCAAACCCTTTCTTAGTAAGCACCTATGGCCTTAGAGGAAGCTACATACCAAATTTCATTCCAATCCATTCGGTCGTTTTGAAGAAATCGTTTTTTAATAACTTTGATCCCCCAAACCCTCCCTAAAATTTCGATTTTTTTAAAACCCTTTCCTAGTGAGCACCTATGCCCCTAGAGGAAGCTACATACCAAATTTCATTCTAATCCATTCTGTAGTTTTGAAGAAATCGTTTTTTAATAACTTTGATCCCCTAAACCCCCCCTAAAATTTCGAATTTTTTCAAACTCTTTCTTAGTGAGCACCTATGGCTCTAGTTGAAGCTACATACCAAATTTCATTCACATACGTTCTGCAGTTTTTGAGAAATCGTGATGAATGGGTTTTGGCTTTTATATATATAGATTATTCTTAGAAATTCTCGGAGTAAGCACTCGGCTGGTTAAGCACACCTATTTAAATAAATATGCATACTGATTTTATTAACTTAATATGAAATAACGTTATAGCGGTCTAAAAAAAGTTCTATTTAAATTGTTTATTTGATACAGTTCTTTGCTGATTCTAAGGATCAAATTGTTCTAAGATCTATTATTTCAGAGTATACCACTCTCTGGAATACTTTCACTGACTCTACACGGTTTATTTTAATGAAAAATTTAAATAAATAACGAGACACTTTACTGTACAACTGTCCACTTTGGAAGATAGATGCTAACTCTCATGAATGCTTTTAAAAGGACGCGTTGTCGGTTTCTGTACATACGGGGTTCACACATCCGTTAGTATAAATGGATTCTTGTTTCTAGATGGTTGTTCCGGCGCATTGATATCTTTGCTTGAACTCATCTCATGTAGTTGGACTTGGAACAGTTATGGCGGATAATTAAAATAACCCGTTCTTTTCTTCATAATTTTATTTAGTTAATTCATTTTTGCAAAGAATAAATGTCATGGATTAATATCGCCGTACGATACTTAATCGTTGGTTATTGAAATTGTGTTAGTTAAAAGTTTATTTAGAAATTCGCTAAATATACATTTTAACTCTTTTCTTAGCAGTAGGCTTTATCGAGACATGAAATTTTTAATATTAGTTAGTTATTCTAAATTGTTTCCTAACACTTACGCTACAAGTTTACATAATTTTGTGTCTAGTATTTAATAAAAGATATAATTTTACAAATGTCCAAGGTCTAATTTATCTCTAAATATATTTAGTTTTTACTTTCAAATATGCATTGAACAACTGATATTTATTCTAGCGTACAGTAGGTAATTGTTTGTTTACGTCAATGTGCTTCGATGTTGCTATATGAAATCGAAGGTTATTATATTTAGGAAGTGTTTTCTAATAATATTTGGAATTCAATAAAGTGGTGTGAATTAAATAAAAGGCTGTTTTTGTATATTATTGTGATACATTTTTTTTTTATCAAGTTATCCACAAACTGGGATTTACGTATTTGCAGTTAGGTTATAATATCAACTGATGTGGTAGAACTAGGCTATAATTATGTTTACAGGTTTGTTATGATAATGTTTTGGTACAATACATTGGAAATTTAAATATTATTACATTCATATAGGTTTTCTGCTTCAGTTTATTGGTATAGGTTATACATTGGTTGAGGTGATTCCAGATAGCCCTTGATTTGGAATGTAAATCAACTGCAGACAGTTGTTTTTGTTAGTATTCTATAGTGTTTAGAGACATGGAATTTGTTCCGTTATATGAGTGAATTACAATTTGAGAACACAACAACATTTTGAAGGATTATACAGAAAGATCCAAAAGTCATCTATATTGAACTAAGCAAGTAAACGTTTATTTACATTTGCTGGTTTAATAAAGTGCTTCATAATGTGAATGTTTGATGTTCACAACTTTATAACTTATGCTCAAATTGGTTGCCATGTTCATTGATGCATGCACAGCTAATAGGACCTATTATTTGATGACATAATACAGGACACCACACTTCAATTTTGTGACAGTGCAAGGATTTGTCAAGTAACAGATGTGGATTTTCTTATGGTAAAAAATCCACCTGTTCTGACAGCTCGAGTAGCCTTAAGGTGAAATTGGACTAAAACACTCTAATTCCATAGTTCCAACAAATTACCGAAACTATATACATAACAAACACATAGCATTCTTCTTCGTAGGACTTTTTCAGTTCCTGAACATAGTAATGATGTATGCACAAAGTTTTAATTTCTTCATCATTCTGAGCAATTCCATACGAAATTTTAGATTGTGCTGATAATCTACTTGAGCTCTTTGAAGGCAAATGCTCAAAGATAATTTTCTAAACATCAGCAACTTAACCTTCAGTTAAAGTGGCTGGTCTTCCAGTTCTCTTTTTATCTGCATCTGGTCTGCATACGACAAAACGGGCGGTCAGTTATTAAAAAGAAACATTTTTTTAAATATTTAGGCTCTCCTGCATCCAATATTTCTTACAAAATTTGTCAACTTAAGACAAAACACATACTTAAGAAGGATTAACATAATATTAATAATTAAAACTTGTAACTTTTGGAAAAACAACGTAACATCACAATGGCAGCCAAAGGAACTTTTAAACTATACTACTATTTTATAGAAACGTTTATTTTGAGGCATACAACTTTTGGATTCACTGTAGTAATTACCTAATTTCGCCAAAATGTTAAGTGCAAGTACGTATTGTGGTTTTAATTTTTATGGAAACAACTGAATTGTTGAGAAAGTGTATAAAATATTTACCACCAAGATATCATTTCCAGATAAGCATGACATTAGGATCTCTCTCTACTTGGTCTTCAACCTGGTGTGTACTCATACCCGTAGAACAACAGATTTCATCAAACGAGTGAAGCCCTGTGTAGTACTGATGTATTGAAGAGGTGGGACCATTCACACTCTCTGACATTAAAACAGGGTACTGAAACAAAATTTAATAAACATACAAAAATACTTTCTAACAATTTAATCCAGGTCTGATACATTCTTAATCTTATTTTTTACTAATGTCTGTGCAAAGTTAAAACAGAAAGTCTTTGAAACTGTAGTCAAGTTATATCAACTATAAATGCTGTAACTAAAAATAACAGTGAAATTGAATTACTGAGCAATTATCTTTAATTATCTTATCTTCTAAAGCGAGAGATAATTGTTTGTCTGCTAAATGGATCTGGAATCTCCGTCTAAGGATTTTTGATTTTTTGATTTTATATTAGGCTTTTGGCCACGAGAAATCGATTGGAAATGGTCGCCAGTCTGGGAAAATTCGTTTTCTACGTCTTTTTATTAAATTAAAAAGTGAAATTTGTCCATTTTAAACAATACAAAGCACAGCTGATGCAAATGTTTTCAATGCCATTACAATAATCATTTGCTTTCTTTTAAACTGTATATTTTATTAGAGGTAAGCCTAATGTTGTATCTATTTATAGTTACCATGGCAACGAATACATAATAAACATACCCTTTATTTAGTTGTTTAATGTTATAGGCCTAACCTAAACGATGTTCACGGAAATTTGCAATAATAGTTATTGACGTGAGCGAACTAGGCCCTAGGCCTAAATCGATATTGAAATATTAAACTTTAATTTAGGCCTGACTTATTTCTGAGGCATAGCGTTGAGATTATGGTTAATCCTTTAAACTGTATTTTTATTACAGGTAATCCTAATGTTGTATATACCCTTTATTTAGTTGTTTAATGTTATAGGCCTAACCTCAAAACTCAATAATCCAATATTTATTATTGAAATCATAGCCCTGCTTATAATCGAGCTTTAGCTCGGTCTCCAGGTACTATCAGTTTAAAGCCTGAGATAGTTTATTTTAGAAGAGCTTTGCTCTACAATCATCGTCTATATGGAATTGGATGTGTTCTAAAAATTGATGGAATTAAACGATCTTTATGATTTTGGATTTGTACCGCGTGTCCCACGAAGAAGTTTAAACGTTTGATTTTGTATAGCTTGCCCATTAATGCATCAATCTTTTTGAAACTTTACACACCCCACAATAGAGGCTTTAAAAATGTTCTGTAAACATTTTAGCAGTGCAACACTTGCACAAACAAAATGGTGGGCTAGTGAAAAATGTATTAATTTTCTCCCTCCAAAAATAAATTTCTCGAGTTGGTACCAGATTTTTTACTGCTTTGTAGTTGTAACGCTCATTGTTGAACAGCTGTTTGATAGAACAAATTGCTTCAGCCATTAAAAAAACATATACCTAACTTTATCTAGTGCAGTTTTTAATGAATTTGAGGTTTGCAAAATGGCTTTTACTGTTGAACAAAAAGTAAAGGGTTGTGTGTGGGCTATTGCTTTTTGTAACGATAGAGAAGCAGTTAGACAATTTCAGGTTGCCTGCTCAGGAGTTGACTCTACTCTGGAATTAGGTATGCACGAGTTTTAAATCAACAAGTCTTGCCTCATTTTATGGTTCCAGAAATGAACAAAGCAATATTCCAATATAGATGGTGCTTGAACCTCATTTCGCAAATCCTGTCAAGGACTTACTAAATGACAACCTTAATGGGCGTTGGATTGGTCGTGGAAGTAATTTTTTAGATTGGCCACCCCGATTCCCAGATTTAACTATGTGTGACTTCTTTTTAAGGGGTTACCTAATGCTGGATTCCCACAGCATCAACAATGATGAGAATTTAAAACATACAACTGAAAAGGAAGTTCTATAGATACCTCAGGATTTATTTTTAAAAGCGTACAAATCATTTGTTGAGCGCTGGTACCAGTATGTTGCTGTGGATGGATTACAGTTTGACTAATTTTAGACTTTGGTTTTAAGTTTTCCATTATGTTACATTCTAGTTTTGTAATCAAAATGCATTAGATCATTAAAATGTGACAATAAAAATATTTTACAAAATCTACAGTAATTTAATTAAATTTTATATTTTTGTTACAAAATCAGTAAGGTATAATTTTAATACCTATTTATAGAGGGAGAAAATTAATAAAGTTTTCATTACTCCACCATTTTGTTTCTGCAAGTTGCACTGCTAAAATTTGCACAGAACATTTTTAAAGCCTCTATTGTGGTGTGTGTAAAGTTTCAAAAAGATCGATGTATTATTGGACATGCTATATAAAATCAAACGTTTAAACCTCTTCGTGGGACACCCCGTATATGAAGTTTTAGTTTAATTTATTCATTCTGTTAAAGAAAGGATCCTTGAGGTTTGTGTGAAAAATAAGGTTACTAATGTATTGTGATGTACATTTATCATTAAACATTGTTGACTGTAATTTTTTAAACATTTATAATTACAGTGCAAAGTTTATATTTGTTTATATACTAAGTTTATTGATATTAGCCACATTTTTCTTGACTCTTCTATAAAAAAAAAAAAAAATAAACTAATGGAAAAGCACCGAGTAGCTAATATAGGCAGAAATCTAATTTATTGTATTTCAACTGCAATAGTGTGAAAGTACCCCATTCTGTTGAAACCACACCTTTTTAGATTTTTATTTCACAAGTAGTTGTAATACATGTGAGTTTCAGGGTTTTTAAACATCAAAATAGTAAAATAACGTAAAAAGGGTCATAAGGTAAATTTTGGACATTAGCCTAATTTAAAAGATTTAGTTATTTCATAATATTAATGAACATAGAAATTCAAAGGGAAATGCAGACATTAATTAATAATTCAGAATAAATCAAAAACAATATTAACTACATGTTTAATTTCATTTTTGTTTAAATATTTAAATTATGTTTCATGATGTGTCAAACTATGAAAAACATATAAAAGGTATTGGAGGGTTTGAAGTTATGGTCCACTAAGTTTTTAGACAGTGATGAATAAATATCGAAAGACGATTTCAGACATTGTAAGAAATAAACTTGATAGATTATGTTGGAAGCCTGTGTGATTCATCTATGATTGAGACAGAAATTTTTGTCCTAAGATGTTGGTACTTAGCGTGACTACAAGAAATGAGGCATATTTACGGTCCCCTGGAAAGACGGCTTCTCATTGGTAGCCTGGAGATAGCTTCCCATTGGTCTTCTGGTTTTTATGACGTCACATGGCGTGATCGGAAAGGAAAACGAACAAGAAGGACGCTTCTTCCCACTCTCAACAGTATTCCAGTACAGAACAGACGTGTTTTGTGGCTAGTCCAGCAAAAATGTTATAACAAGTGCTTTTTTGCGGTAGTTAAAGTAAAACTACCGTTTAAATATGTTTAAAGAGGAGTAAAGACAGTGCCGTATATTGTACAATAACGAGAATGTGAAAATTGTTTGTAAATTGTCTCAAAATTATCAACTTTGAAAGTTTGCGTGCACGCGCGGCGTGGCTTCCAAATCTTTACATAAAGATTTTATAACAAGTGCTATAGTGAATCAAAATCTACGTGGCCAAAGTGCGACGAACTAAAGAATAATGGGGTTTTCTATTTAAATTAAATTCACATGTGTTGTAAGTTTTTCTCTTTTGTAAATTCATATCTATCTCTTTAAAGTGCACTATAAAGCAAAAAGATCGTAAGTAGCAAATTAATTTAACCAAGTCTGCATTTGAATAATTTGTCAATATAAGTTTTTGTATGTTTAAGGTAAAATTATTAATAATGAATTTGTGTGTTTGAGTGTGATTGCAATAATTAAAATGATGAATTGCCAATTTGAGTTAATAATTAATGTATGTGTTTTTACAATTTAAAATGATTCAGTAAAATATTAATGCCAACCACTATGACGTTTTAGTTTGAGTTTTTATCCTTTCCAGAAGTACTTTGTGGTAACGGACCTTGTTAAATTATAAATTCAGTTTTTAGTTTTTTCTTTGTAAGTGATTCAAAATGGCGACGGTCTTTGATGAACGAGGGACGATTTGGAGGGAACGCGCGCATGTGCTAAACATGGCGCTGATCATTCCGACGAGTCCATTTTCAATCAAGGAACTGTAGTCACAGATATAAAAAGTTATGTGTAACAGATATTTCAATGATCAACTGTTGAGTAACAGATGTGATCAAAACATAACCTAACTTCAATTTTGGGGTTATGTTTGTTTGTTTTCATTGGGAATAAGGTGTTGTAATATTTTGAAATGATAATTTAATTAATTAAATAAGTAAATGGATTGAAGATAGGAAATAATAAATAATTGTTACACAGTAAAGGTATTTTTTTTTTGTATTAAAAATAACTTAGAAATATTTTTGTCAAAATTAAATTTTTATTTTTCATTTTTTTTTGTTTTCTATTAATAAATTGTTTGTAAACGGCTTGCAAGGAGGCAGCACGTTACATAGTGTAGTATGAGCTGAGTTTGTCACATCTTTAAAAAAGATTGCACATTTCTCAGGAGAGCTTAAAAATAAGCACCAATTGGTACAATGTCCTTTCTGCCCAACTCTAATGACAAATGCTGTATTCTCTAGTAACTATTTTGTGAAGCGAGAATTTTTTAGACCACAGTTCTTGTACTCAAATTGTGCATTCATTGGAAAAAGCATCTATGCATGAGACAATGTCTTAGGGAAATTTTCCAAGATAGCAACTGCTTGCGACAGTTAGTTCATTCACTAACAGTTTGTGATAAGCCAGCCGTCAGTAAACAGGCCTCCAGATCGTCCAGCTTGATTAATGGCATAATATGAAATTTACAGAACATCAGTATATGAATTTTATTATGAACGAGGTTTTGCAATTTGTGATAACAATTGCCTTACAAATAATAAGATTATTCTCAAAATATGTCTTTTGAACATCATTCTACTTGAAGGTGTTTACAATTTGTTTTACTTGTACAGCAAATTTCTTTTGTCAAGCAGTGGAAAATGACTGTCTCAATATTTTGAAAAATTAAAAGTTATGGCTGTATGAAATGAGCTGTGTATACTTTCTGACGTCTATACTGCTAAAAAAGTACTAGGATTCTAGGTCTTTTTGTCTTTAGTGAGCATACCTACTACAGTTACAAATTGTTATCTTTATTACTGTCAGAGTTGTTCACATTCTTGTATGTACTCTTGATTTTTGTAAGTATTTTATGACTTTTTACTTTTGTTTGTGCAATTTTAGTGTTTATCTTTGTGAGAGTTTACAACTTTTTAGATTTGTTTATAACTTTCTGTATAGTGTGTGGAAAACATAAAAAAGTTTTTTTTTAACCTTGCAAGAGTTAAAAATTTTCAAACAAATGTTATTTTGGTTTTAACATAGATTTAAACTTAGTTTTTACAGTAGTATACATTTATATTAACATTGTTTTTTGTATTTTTTTAATATAGTGTAAGTAAACATTAGTTTTCACATTGTATTACAATTGTTATGTAATTGCATTTTATTTTACTACACTTATGACACTTTAATCTTATTATTTTATCGATTATGAGCTCTCTATATCGTCTGGATTTTTGCAAACCAGCTTAACCGACTGCCAAAATAGGCCGGATTACCTCTTAACCTACTATAATATCGATAATGATAAAACTACATTAGGCAAATAAACAACAATACATAAATCTTGTTTTGGAATAAGAAGGCCTTATAAAGATGACATTTCAATGAAATATTAAAATGTAAAACTGTTTGTTTATGTGTTCCATAAGTAAGTAAAATTGTTTATCTACGACCATTGCAATAAACACCAATAACGCTATTACAAGTAACATCAGAAAGAGGTACATTACAAACCAAAAGCCAACCCGATTAGGTAATGATATCATTACCTAACAGGAGTCACTTTACATAATAGGCTCTAGACCAATGAGAGCTCGTCATTTGACGGAAGTAGAGTTGTAATAAAAATAATGCTATTCGTACATCAGCTGATTGTACCCCTATGTTCCGGATGTTAGTGTGTTATTGTAACTAACCTCAAACGTGAGTTGACGCATTCCGCAAACATGAGTGATAGTGATGAATTTTGTTTAACTCCAGAGGAAATTAATACAAAAGCAAATTCGGCTCTAAACAATTTGTTGCCAGAAAAATCTAAATTTCGTTATGAAAAGGTTTATAACCAGTTTATGGAGTGGAAAACTAGAAATGGTGTTAGTTCGTTTTCCGAGAATGTTTTCATTGCGTATTTTGAGGAATTGGCCCAAGATAAGAAACCTAGTTCGCTTTGGTCTATTTATTCAATGATTAAATCTACAATCAACATCAAACATCAAATAGCCTGTATATTTTTGGTCGTAGATAAAGTAGTGTCGCAACGATAGTATTCAGCCTTTAAGCCACTCGTGAGATATTTAGAACACTCGCTTCGCTCGTGTTCCAACTTACATCTCACTCGTGGCTTAAAGGCCTTCATAATACAATCGTTGCGTAAACTACTATTTTATTGTGAAAGTGATGCTAGCTACGTAGTATAGTGGTTTACATTACATTCAGTATCATATTTCATAGCATATTTTATATTTCATTTGTGATTTCACAAAAAAAAAAAAAAAACAAATAATACAAATTTTACAAAATATTTGAATATAGGAAATACATATTAATAGCAGAAACATAATTGGAAAATCCACATTAGACTTATCTTATTCCTTAGTACTGATTCGGATATAATTTATTCTACTGTTTAATATCCGGGTTTTTGGTTATCCAAATCCCTCGGTACCAAATTAGACTGGACATGACAGGTTTTACTGTAATTCTACTTTAATCCATCTTCTATTAGATTGTTTTCCACAGTTATTTATGATAGTGTACATACTGTTTAAAAAACCTTTAAAGAATGTCATAAAAGTTTAATTAGAATTGAGGAAAAAAAACCAAACCTTATTAATGCGCCGAATAAAACCTTCTAATACACCAAACTGCACAAGTCTGCGTTCATCTATATGTAGCGACGCCGGATTGAACCGAATACAAAGATCACGAATTGTGGTACCATGTGTCATGCTCGAATACAACCTGAATACATCTCTTGCTGCAGGCAACTGTCTTCCTAGTAAAAAATTTAAGTGTTTTGGATGAAAATAACAACTCATAACAGTTTCATGTTGCAGAGTTTTCTAGAAAACTATGAACAATTAGATTTCAAGGTTTAACTATGAAAAATAAATATTTTAGAAGCATTGTGACATACTATTTTACATATTGCTATAATAATTCTGGTATCCTGGTATTTAATAATTCTAACCATCCAGTACTTTCTTAAAATATTCAGTTTATAATTTTAAAAAGGTTAAGGTGGAAATTTGTTATTTAAATATTTTTTGGATATGTTTTCCTTCAAATTTACCTTATATTTCTCCTTTTTAAACTATGGGTTTAAGACAGGTGTCTAACACCTATTTAAACATGACAAACAAATAACATACATTCATATAATTTATTTCAATACTGTACCTGAAATAGAAACAGCATGTAGACATTCTTCTTGAGCCCGTTTATCGACAGCTAGACGTCTTAATTTAGGTGTAGCTGTATAAGCATTAGAATACTGAAATATAGGCACCATACTTACAACGCCATAATACCTAGAATAACACATTATATTAACATCCACCAGAACTAGAAAATGATAAGCAATAAATGATCCTGACTTGTGAGAAGAAATTAATGTCACAAATAAATGTTTGTTCAAAATTACTGTCAGTTTTATTCCAGTAGTTTAAGAAACAAGGTGAAAGTAACATCAAAAGAATTTTAATAGAATCAAGATTTACCTCAGCAATTGGAAATTGATATATAAATTTCTTTGCTGATGTTTAAAGTATGAAATACTGCTGGTATTTCATAAAAACCAAACAAACTTCAATTTATCTTTAATCCACTTAATTTCCTCCTCAACAGCGTTTTGGAATTTTGAAGTCTGTATTTCAAACACCTTCATCTTATTAATAGATTTTTTTGGCAATAATATTTGTAGTGGGTTCTGAATTATATAGCATCTTATAACTAAAATTTACTTAATTTATAGTTAAGGCTCACAAAAACAGACAAGGTGTGATATGGTGCAAATACCGAGCATCTGCACCAGCCAATATATTATACACTAAACGTTTGAAAGTTCTTATTTACTGTAACAACATCATAGGATGATGAAAATTTTCCGAGTCTATTTATGAGAGCCATTATTGACAAGAACTCAATCAAAAAACGAACCTCTAAGTTAAATATCTTACACTAAGTTCTGAAGGCATGATTTAACTAAGTTGTTTTCTACATTTGCTTCAGCTGCAATTTTAGAAACATGATTCAAACCATCTATGTAAGGCAACACCTAAGGACAAAATAAATTACATCATTACAAATACAGTATAATCATTATAATATAAAGTTAGAAAATCTTATTCAATTGATTTAACCCTAGAACCGGCAGACGGTACATAATGTACCGTCACTCCAACACATTTGTAACAAGTGATTGTATTGAATATTTGACCCACTAAAAATCTTTTAATCTCAAAAAGACAAACACCATTGGAAAGGTAATGTTTCAAACTTTAATTTTTGTATTTACAATTTCTTTCTAAAACGTATATTTACATATGTAATCGTCGTTTTAAAATTGTAGATTTCTGTAAACCTGATTTCTTGCGTGGATTCGAATACAAATGTACTGTTATTTCCCACTTATTCAACGTCCCAGACCATCTACAGTAATATTTTGATCAAAATTATAAAGCTACCATGAGATTCGTCAAGATTTGATCTAGCTAAAGATGCCATGCAATCAGATGTCAGTACCATACAATTTCAATGACTAAGCTTTCTGTAAACCCTTGCGACTGGACAGTTTTGAAACCAATGAAACAGCACATTTGACAATTGAGATAACACCCACAATCCCATATGTTTTTACAGATTTCTTTATACAATTCTGTAGAGAAAACTTGCAGCTTTCATTCGATGTGAAACAAACTGGATATAACCAGTTTTATCTTTAGTCAAAGAGCGGTGGAAAGTACAAGGTTTTCGTAAATTACAGCGGTGGAACGGGACTGTCTAGCCCATTTGATTCTCACGGTAAATTCCAACGGACGTTTTGTTTCGTTTACACGCGGAATGTTTTATTATATATATATATATGTTTTATTTATATATTGACCTCATTTTTTTATTCAACTAAAGATATTTCAAACACTTTAGTGAACTAAGAAAAGACAAGTATATCGTTCTTTTCTTTGATTTATTCTCTACACTTTGTTATAATAATATTTCATTTTTGGTCAAATAAAATATTCCTAAATTACGTTTTAAACCAGGCCTACTTTTGTTAGCACCCTTGTAGTTGGAACATAAAAACTGGTGTAATCAAAATAATAAATTTGAAATTGATAAATGTTTTTATACAGTTCTATTTAGAATTAAATTATGAAACTTTTTTACATTTGTGGAAAAAATTACAAAAAATGTTTTCTACTTCTTATATAGACCAAAAGTTGAACTTTTATTTTTCGTAACTGAAATTTTTTTGTTTCTTGAGCTAATAACTTTGTAAATTGTACATCTATAATTTTTTTACTGGCATATATAAATTCTTTGAACCTTTCTCTAAAAAAAAAGCTATGGAACACTTTTGGATTGGGGTCCATTTACTATTTTTGGCAATTTTTTGAAAAAATCCTTGCACACGCCAAAAAATCCATTTTCGTTAAAGCCGCCGGTTCGAGGGTTAATAAAATAATTCAAGTTATATACTACTTTTCTCCAATTTAATTTTTTTTTTAACAATTTATATTTCATCCAATTTAGACAAATTTTTTAGGAACAATCAGAAAAATTATAATAAATTCCTAATGTTTGGCACTTTAGTTAACAACTAGTTCAAACTATTTTTTCAGTAAAAACAATTCAGCATGCAATTATGCATATTTTTCATCAAATTTAATTTGGATAGTATCTACAACATCTGTTATGTCATGAAGAACATTATTATTATTATGCCAATGAAAACTCGAGAGAAATTCTGATTACAAAAACTGATTATGAATGAATATAACACATTACATGAATGTGACGTTTAAGTATCGGTATGACTTTTAAAACATTTCATAGGCAAGCAAAAATTAAAAATTAATAAATACTATTGAATTATATAATACATTTTGACAAATAAGAATTGGATATAAAAGACAATGAATTATTAGAACACATTCAAAGCTGACCATTGCATAAAAACTGCCTTTACAATACTGTACTGCCTTACTGGCATAGCAAAATCCACTTATATTGAGGCTAAGGAGTTCGAGACACAAATGAGTTCCAACACTTTAGAAAGACTGGGCATAACTACCTGGTTTTCCACTTCATAAAGTTTTACCATCTCCGGTCTACCAGCTATACAGCCATAGTTTTATGGATGGAGGTAGTTTAAAAGACTGCACAAGGTTGGACCATACAGGAGGACAAGCACAAACTGTTTACGAAGCCCTGTCCTCCTAGTCAGAATAGCTCAAACCAAGGGTGGGTATTAGTAAGAAAAAATAAAAGAAAGACTACCTGTTGAGTGGTCAAGTCCCATTGTTCACACTGGAAAAGGTCTTGTGGTTCCAAAAATACAGGCACTTGATGGTCCAAAACTTGAGCCGGATCAGAACACACCCTCACAACTTTCAAATGTGTTGTCATGGTCCCTTCTAAAACCATACAAATTTATTTCACTATGTCAAAACATCATCTTTTTATCACAGAAAATACATATAAAGTTAAGTGTAAACGTTATACTGACTATGCATAAAACATGTTTATATTTTTCCAGGATTTTAAGACATATCCGTAAACGATTTCATTTCATTCAGAAAGTAATGCAATTGTTTCTAAATCTTTCTAAACCGTAACAAATAGAAACAGATTATTGAATTAATGTGTTTGTAAGAATGTCAACTTCATAAATAAATATTCTTACCTGAGAGAGTGCACATCTTATGGTTGTTGAGATCATTTAATACTTGTTTAAGCATGTTTACAAGTCGTTCATGATAATTCACATTTTGATCTTGTTGTGACAAAAAGTTGCTTTCTATTTCCATAGCTGTCTAGAACATAACCAGAATTCATGTAAACCATTAATAATCAATTCATATTACTAAGTCAATAAGTATTAATTTATTTGTTCTTATGAAATTAATTAATTCTAGTTTAATTCTTACAGTTTTAAAAGGATGTGAAGATGTGAATATAATATTTCGTTGACGTTCATGCAAAATGTCATATGTAAAAAAGTGCACTTTTCAGGAAACAATAAATAAAACAGTCCTTCAAGTTAGGCTACATATAGAAAAAGATACATATGTGGAATAAAGTTCAATTTCGGGAAATCACAGATAAAGACCATGCATATAATAAATGAGTTCAATAACCTGTAACATAATGGCAGATTAACCCTTTGCGGTCGCAAGTCGAGTATACATCGACACACCCCTTTTCCGCTGAACGCTCGCATGTCGAACCAAGTCCACTTTAGCTACTTTTCAGCTACAGAGGTTTAAAGTTAAAGCTTGCTAAGTAATTATTATAAAAGTCTCACACATACAATTCATACAGATTCAAACTTAAGAACAACCAAGCAAACTTCCTATAACCACTCCTAGATGGTGCTGATAAACTATCTTTTACTTTACACGGAATATTTATACCGATAGTAAAGAAACTGAAGTTTTGTTAGTTTGTCAGTTTTCTTTCATGAAGCCGTAGTCTAGTGGATCACGTAGCGTCTTTCTGATCAGAAGATGCTGAGTTCGAATCTAGGCTAGGGAGACCAGATCATATCATATCATATAATCATATCTGTGGATTGAGGGTAGGAATGCGGAAGTAAAGCAAACGGTGGTTGGCTCGCTTCCAAGCTGATGGGATATGACTAGATATCTGGTCTCCGGCTGGGGCTGTTTTGCATAATTTTACTTAAGTAATTATGTATTTATATATACATTCACTAAAAAAAAACCCAGGAAAATGACATTTTATGTCACAAAACAGATTATAGCTGCAGCAAAAGAATGGAATAAAATAATAATAATATTTCTTCCAGAAATATCACACTCGCAAAAATTTCAAGTAGCCTAACTAGGAGGACTGTTTTATTTATTGTTTCCTGAAAAGTGCACTTTTTTACATATAATATTTTGCATGAACGTCAACGATTTGAAAATTATGAACTATTTAAAGCCTTGTTCCCACGGCCTGTAACTTGACGAGCCTCGTCTGAAATTTGACAGACCTCACGCCGTGGGAACGCAAATGCTCATTATTACTCGGGAGTGGATCGAGATGACTTGAGATGGCTTGACCTTTCCCGTGTATTTTCGGTAAACCCTTCCAACATCAAAGGCTCGACTGATGACAAGCCTCAGTATGCTTGAGCAACCGTTCCAACGATCTGTTGTAGATAGTTGCCAATTGTCAGTGGTTTGGTTTGTTTAGTTAGTTGAACACTAAGTACTGCTAACACTTTAATAGGTTAACTTTAAACGTTTCTTCAAGCAAGAATATATAATTTTAGCCAAGGGTTATATTTCAGCAGATAAAATTAATTACAATGATATCAATTAAATGGCTATAATAATGACAAAATTATAAACTATTATTTATATTGTACTTCCATATTCAATGAGTACACAATTCGTTTCTAAATATAATTCAAAATATAAACACATTTTAACTGTTGCCACAATCTTCAAATTAATTGATTCCAACGATTTGTATATAGTCTATCCTAAATTTAGGCGAACGTAAAACTTTATATGTTATTTTAAACTTAAAATTAAAGAGAACGAATCAACGATACTTAATATTTTTTCAACGTAAATCAACACGCTTCACATAACCTCACAATACAAAATACAATAATAAACCTAGATGGCTCTTAGGTGCTTGAAATTCGACAAACCACGAGCCTCTCCGCGCCATAGGAACGGCTTGAGATCGGAATTCGACAGACCACAACAGGCAACAACACACCACAAGTCTATGAATAGGCTTGTCAAGTCACAGGCTGTGGGAACAAGGCTTTAGAATTAAAACTGTTTGAGTGGAAATTAAAACAATACTTACCAGATATTCAGACAATTTCTTAACAACAGATTCATATTGGACTGTGCGTGCCCAAGAGTCAAACACAAAACATAAATTGAAGTAAAATGCATTACGAGCATACTTTTTATTATCTATTCTGACTGGAAAACCTAAAATCTTCAATCCAAAAACAGTTCTAAAAAGAAAAACAAAGATATATATTATATTATTGTGGTTACAAAATTAATTATTGAGTAAATAATACTTCAAACTATAAAGCAATCCTCTAAAAAGCAAAACATATAAAATTAATAGGTATCTAAATTTTATAATCTTAATTAATTTTTTACTATTTTCCTGTGTTTTGAATTGTGTTGTTCCGAGTTTTATATTGTTTAAACTAATTACTTATTTTAACATCCAAACTAAGGACCAGCCCTTGTGAAGTATATGATTTCTTGAATAAATAGTTGATATATATATTTTGAAAATGATATATAAAATCAAAATAAACTTGAAATAATAACAAAGTAAAATATCTATTTTCATAAAATTACAAAGACAACTTAAAATAGTATAACATAAATTTATATAAATCTAAATTAATTAGAAATACTATAAATCAATAAAAAGACTGTAATAAATATATTTATGATTGATTGAATAGTATTAATACAAAGCACTGATCAATGAGTTGAAAACTGAGGTAAGCATTTAAAATTAAAATTTCACATAATATAACAAAGTATGGAACTTTTCAGAAAAAATGAGGGAAGTAGGCCTAGACAGTCACAAATAGTCTCCTGCAGTAGGCAGACATAAATGTAGACTCAGTTTATCATCATAATAAGACTACAGAAAGTAAAGAAGCTCCTGCTTTAAACAAATGTGTGTTACAACGGCACATCGTAATTAATTTGCAAAGTATTTAAAGTAATACTTGATATAATATGTTTGAAGGAATATAAACGTTTATTGTAAAGTTAAATATTGTTGTGACTTGAAAGTATGTGGCAGATCGCCTTGCTAGAGATCTAAGGCTTTCATTGGCCCAGATCCTTTCTGTGGGAGGCCTAAGAGCCACCTAGGAAATGTTTTTGAAGTCTGGAAGAAGAAAAGTTGGTCCTCACACTGGAACAATGCTCCTGGGCATAGGCAGGCTAAAATGTCCATTTGTTTCTCTAAGTCGAAAACTCATAAGCTTCTATTGTTGGGCAGAAACAATCTTAGATGGATTGTAGGAATGCTTACTGGTCACTGCCCGGCCAAGTACCACCTCAAAAAATTGGGGCTGGTCTCTGAACACTCCTGTCGATTCTGCACCCTTGGAATTGAATCGGCTCAATACCTGCTGTGTGTGTGCGAGGAGATTTATGGTACTCGGAAGTGATTTTGACAGCCCGGAAGAGGTTCGTGGTGTTGATCCCAAGACCCTCCTTGGTTTCATAAGAGATCTGGGATGATCATTGAAGAGAAAATTATACCACTAAGATCTATATCTATATACAGTAGATCTTAGTGGGTCGCAGTGGTGGAGAGGCCTTGTACTTCTCTATCACTAATAAAAAAAAATTAAGTATTACGGATTATATGAAGGTGTTTGTGAAACTGAGTTCAAAGGCAAGGCAGTAGTCACATAAATAAAGGAAGGAGATCAGACTTGGTTTATGTATAAAATGATCAACTGAAAGGAAAGTGGACAGTGAAAGTGCAAATTTTGAATAGACGAGGACAATAGACAAAACTATCTAGATGCAGATTATTGTTTTTTTTTTTTATATAAATATTAAAATCACTAAGACATACACTTTGTATAGCCTAGTTAGTACCCACATATTTTTACTATAAGTCTTCAAAATTATCCTTTATTATTTAATTTGAAATACTATTAGTAATTTGGTTATTTATAACCATTGGTTAGTTAATATTATAGTTAACTATTGGTTATTTATAACCATTTATATAGCCTACTATTAGTAATTATTGTGTATAAGAATTTTAAATACAATGTTTCATTAAAACTAAATTTCCAACTCCTACATCTGTTAAATCATTTATTGGGGGCTCATGACTAATAAATAATGAGTACTGTACTTATGACACAAGAATTGCTCAACTTCAAAACGCAAAGAATTGCTGGGTTTTGATGAATAAGGATCTCGATATAATATTAAAAGTAGTTAATAATCCATTAGCAAATAACATCAATTAATTTAACTCAAGAAATTATTAATAAGGCAAAATTAGCTTGTGTTGCAATCCTTGCGATGAGATTACAAGCTGGAGATTCCTGCATTAAATGGTTCTAAGACAGTGCTCTATTGATTTTTGTACGCACGTCACATATCTGATGTTAACTCATCATGTAATCAATATACCCTTGGCTTGAATAAATTATACGTTGATGGTCGGGACTAATGAAAGGTGATGCGGCTACCATGCACAGTAATGCCGTACACCATCTAATACCTCTAACCACACTGTTCAAAATTTTAGCTGCGCAGCATTTTCATAAAAATAGGGTTTGGTTTTTGAGGGGGAAATGTTATTCATAACTTTTCACAAAAGTTTGTATTCACAATAGTTTTCCAATTTATAAACATTCAACAATTTAAAAAAAAAAATACCTGCAGTTTTCTTAGAAAAAGTTTTTTGCAAATTTGTTTAAATACCTATTTAAAAAAAACTATAAATCACCAAATTCTAAAAATATCTATTTTGATATCTTTAATAAAGTCTTTTCAAATGATACACCATACTAAAAAAAAAATTTACTTTTCAGGGTACAAACCCAAATATAGCAATATATTTTTTCTGATTCTTGGAACCTAGGCCTACATGGTTTAGCATGCACAACAACTATATACTAAATTTCATTGTGATAGATTATTGGACAACCAATGATTCTATAAAACGAAAACAGGAATCCTTATTATTTTTATTGGAGTGAATTTTGGTTTTCATATTGTAATTCTAGTTTGAAAAGACTACATGAGAATATAGGCTAAATAGTCACACACGGTAAATAAATCAGAGGTTTATCTACAAAAAATGTTTCATATCTTACAGCCAAATAAAGTCTTCCTTCAAACGCCGAGATGCACGCCTGTTGAGTTGACTCGCTGCATCATGTTGTGTAATGTGTATGTTTTTAGTGTTTTAATGGTAAACAACTGCTATTGAACAAAGAGTCTGATGATAGGACATTAGTTCGGAATCGCGTTAATAAGGAAATAACAAATAACTTATCTATTAAATTGTTTACTTGGATATTTGTAGGCCTACTAAAACAGATTGTTTTTAAACTTGAAACTGTTAAGTAGCACAGTGAAATGAAGGCTTATAAAACATTGACATTTTACAAATAAAATATCTTAAGAGACAAAATATTTACTTACATAGTTAATGTACTTCTTTGCAATTGAGCTTTGGGAATTATATACACACTAACAGATTCAAAAGTATCTTTTGGTATATATTCTTCTGGGACCTGTATATATAAACATACAAAACTAATGATAAAATAACAAAATAATGATATAAGACATGCTTGTACTAAATAATAATGTTTTTACAATTTCTTTAATATTTAACTAGCCTATAGTAATAAACATTTACTTACTATTACGGTATTTAAAACTTCACCAAATATACATACAGTAAAATAAATGAAAACGTTATGCAACTATCTGGTTACAAATAAAATATATTACAAGATTATGATGAAACACTCTTCAAAACTAGATTTTAAGTTCAAGGAACAACTCTTAAAATGGTTTTGTGATTACCCTACTTTTTCAATTCTTAGAGTCGAGCATAGTTAGAAAAATCGATTACGGAGCCATCCAAGGGAGTACACTAGAACGCTTTTATTTTTAATTAGGTAAAGTTAAATTTTTCATAGGGGGCAAACTTTTCTATACTTAGTTTACACAGGTTTTTTGCAGTACCCTATAATTTTTACTTCTTAGATGTGTTACGGAGAACTTTTTAGAATGATTTCATTGACTGATTCGAATTTATCCATTCTCACACAGGCCATGGTCCAGACGGATATGTTGATTTTGCATAATAACTGTTTAAACAATTTGGGGCATTACCTTGAAAAATAGCCTTAGAACTTAGATACAGTCTAAATGAATTCTTATGAAAAATTAATTTTTCAAACCGATTCTGAAAGTGGAGATTATGAGCTTAAAATCTTTTACGTATATTTCAGATATCTGTAAAAGTGCTGAGAAATTGGTTAAAAGTACGTAGTCTCGAACATGATTCCTCAAACTCGCGAGTCATGGGTCGGAGTCTAGTAGAGTAGATTTGGTGAGAGAACTTCTCCGCTGCTGTATGTTAGCCAGTAAACAAGCCAACTTTTATAAAGTACTATTTTTATAATTTTTTTTTAAATTGTAGTTTATTGCATCATATATATTTTGAGACCCTGAGCACCTCTTTTGTGACCTTGGCCCCGGTAGTTATGGGGGTTAAAAGGTAAAAACCCGTGTTTTCGAAGAAAAGAGGCATATAAAGGGGACTGGGCAACATTTATAATAGACATTAAATATAAAAGTTGTTGCTTACCTCAATACATTTAATTTAATTCCAAAACTTCCTTCTCAGTGCTATAGAACTCACGTAATGTTATTTAAACCTCACCTGCACCATAAGTAGCCTACTATATTATATCGGTGTTATATTACACCCGTTTTTGTACCCTTTCAATCCTCCCCCATTCCGAAGGGAGAAATTTGTAACTTTTATACAATGTTTATGATAAAAAGAACCTGTCGCGCAATGGGTGTAGGCCTATTAATTCCAATGAAAATCTTATTTTACCTGAACTTTTTAGAATAGGAATAGATTAATAAAGCATGTTAATATTTAAGTTATACTGAATTAAAAAGTGAAAATTCAAGAAATTAACATGAACTCGTTACTTTTTCAATTTCATGAATGTTTTCTAGAAGAGTGGTTAGTAAACATATAGGGATGTACATTTATCTCGAGAATTACAGACCAGTAGATCTTGCCTGACCAGAGATCTGCATGTTGCTCCAGAGAGGTGACATGCAGTGTTGTGCACTATCAGCTCGGATGTAAATCGGACGCATTCTTGAATCAAGTAAATTTCTTCCCTCACCGAAATAAATTTGAGTCATATCACCACTGCACATGCAATGACCATCTATCAGGCAAGACCTATCTGTCTTCTGACAACTTTTGTTTTGGACAGTAAGAAGTGCTATGAACTGAAAATATGTTCACGAATTGGAAATCCACTAGAACCGTTATTTTAGGTTCATATTTTTTTAAATGACAACCAAGCCATGATAGAACAAGTAGTGGTATACTAAAAATTCTCCCGATATATTTCTCACCTGACATGTTATTTTAGGACCAGCAGTGTGGTGAAACTCTGCAAGAAAAATGCATTTTATTGGACCTTCTCTCCCACACCCTTCAAAGTACCTAGTCACCTTTTCCATTTTATCCCTGTAATACTTTTGCTTTTATTCCTAATCCTAAATAAGTCACAGCCAACAAATAAATATTAATTTAGGTTAGGTTCTAGCGTTCACCGTCCAGGTCCAGCTGTAAACTAAAATCCTAATTTTCTTTATATTACTATCGATATATCGAATTATGGATAATATCAATAAGATAACTATCGATGTTCTGCAAAATACTGTAATTAAAGAGGTGATAGTCCAGTGTTGCCAGGTCTTCAGATTTGTCGGAAGATCTTCCGATTTTTCGACAGTTGTCGAAAAAACGTATTTTTTTGGATATCTTCAGATTTTTTCCTCGTGGTTAAAAACATAATTGTTAAGCAATTTGATAGTTGCACTTTACAGAAATCAGTTGTGTTCAATTTTCACAATGACCAATCCCATCAAACAACTTAGTTTTTGTTTTAGCATTGTTTGCCATGCGATTTGCTTGCTCAGTAATTCATGAATAATGTTCTTCGGAAACCTAGACAGCTAAACTGTCCTTATGTCATAGTCATAGTCATATTGTTCCCGAGTCATAATGCAGAAGTAGAAAGTGTTAGGGGCTAAATAGTTATACATAATTGACACTATTGTTTTGTAGACTCAGTTTTAAGTATAGTGTATTTATTCTATACATTATTTTATATTACATATTATTTTCTTCCGACTTTTACTACAATCTACCGATTTTTTTGGGTCCAACTTCCGATTTTATTTTTTTGCACCTGGCAACACTGTGATAGTCGTTCAGGTTTTCAAAAATATTGAGTTTGCAATAAGAATACAAGTTTTAAGGGTCATGCCATGGTATTTTGCCTAATTAAAGACTCAACATTTTTAAGTATTTATTATCTTATTAACATTTTTCATGAGAACACTTAAAAAGCTGCATAATACATTTAATTTGCTATAACTTTTATATGATCTCATAAATAATGCAATTTAAAAAACTTTCTATTAATATTTTTAGCAGAACACTACGAGCAGTTAAAATATACGTATTACACCATACCATCGTTATGATTGTCCCTATTGCTACATTGTATTGTAACACAATTTGGAGTAAATTTTTGCTATTAATTGAAATCACTTAATAAAATACTGAAATCGTAAATTGCTAAAAGTTAAGTACCGTATAGTATAAGTTAAACTATATAATACTACAGCATTTTGGTATATAATATTACACTTTTGATTAAAACCTTTCAAATGATTAAGGATCTAGAATCAAAGATTATATACAATTTACATTATATATATCATATTTATGTGTTCTTTGCCAGAACGCTTGATTAGTTTTGTACAACAAATGTATATATTTACACATAGCCGTAATAATATAATATTTCATTTCAATATTCTGTTGTTTGACTTGAACGATGTTAACCACTTGCCGTGGCTATCTAGATTTTTACAAGAAACTAATGCCATCGGAACGGAATTGAATAGAACGGAAGTTTAGTTTAGTAATAAGTCTTTCTTTCTAGTATAGTGAAAATATGGGTCCGAAGCCAAAAGCGCCAGAGAAGTCAGGTAATTTATATATTTAAAGAAATAATTATTTACGATTAGGAAATTAAAATGGATTTTGTATTTATAATAAACTAGGAAATATTTTTATCTTAACAATAATACTAGTCTACATTCAAATCAACATAACTAATGATAGTCAATTTTGCCATGTGGCTGTAGGATGTAAGAAATAAGCGGTATGTCATATTGTAAACTACTGTGGTGGTTGCAATTAAATTTGTTTTACTTATTGTCATTTTTACAACAGCTTCTTCATATGTTTAAAATTATTATAACCATATGAACTGTATTTGTATGTATGCGTACATTTTGTAGGTTAGGACAAAAAACTTAAGCCCTGGGCTAGACTCTTGACGAATTTTCAGTTTAGGCCTACCATTACTTCGTCTATCAAGGCTGGGTTGCCAACCTAGACAAGCGGAAACGTTTTTCTTCTGTTGTATCACAAACCTATTACTGTAACGTTACCAAATGCACAAACTAAAAGCTAAGGTAACTTAGGTTTGTATAGGGTAGGCCTACTACTTACTTTCTCATAAAAAGGTCGATTCAGTTTCAACAAATAGTAGTATTCATAAAGTCTGTCCTGATTGCCTTTAGACTTTGGTCTCCAAAGTCGGTCGAAAAGTAAATTAGCTAGGCCTAGTAGGTCTATCTTATTTTTTCAATTCGTCTTAGTGAATAGGTCTATACGTACGGCGAAAGTTTACTATTTGACCCTAGGCTAACCTATGGCAACAGAAATGCAAGAATAATTTTTAAAAAACCTAAAAGGTTCTAGGTAGCCTATTAGTTTACAATAGCGGGTCAATCGATACTACCCTACTATAAATAGGCTACACAAACCTTAACTTTTTTCTTCATAAATATAGCATTTTTTACACTTCGAACACTGATGACGGGAAAACAATAATTTAACCATTTTTAACACGTCAATATTAAAAACTTTCAAATAAAATGTTCCTTATAGGAATTTACATTGCAAAGAGCCGTCATGTGTTTCTCAGCATTGCCGGATTTGTCTTGTTCTCTGTTGTGTAGAAACGAACAGTTTACAGACAACTAGACCTACGTTGTTTTACATTCTACTGTTACATGTTGAATACAGGTAAACATACCACTGCGTGACTAAATACTATAAGCTAGGTTAGAACCTTTTAGGTTGTTTTTTTTTTTTTAATTATTCTTGCATATATATGTTGCCATACACACCCAATTTAGTACAATAATAAATTTTAATTTCAATTATATTGTATTTTCTATTGTTCTTTATTGTACGGTACGTTGTTATTGTTTTTGTTATTAATGTTTTGTTACATTTATTTTTTAATTTTCCTGTTTTGTGGGTGCTTTTGGGATTAATATTGTGGGAAGTCTTTTATTTTGTTATGTGCCTAATTGGAAACGTGAAATATTGTAGGAATGTCGAAATAATTTAAAGTTTTATTTCTTTTATAATTCCTTTAAATTTTATTTCCCGGGAATATTTTTTTTGTTTTTACAATCAGTTAGAGGTGTTCTTTCATATTATTTTAAATTCCCTCGGAAATCGATTGACCCGCTATAGTATATTTTTTACCGGTTCTAACCTAGCCTATTATGCTTTGTTTTTCTCCAGAATTCAGTATAGAGGTCTGGGGTTTGGCATCAGACATTGCAGATATTTTTAAAGTGCAGAAAAAGTATATTCGGATTATGAATTTTGGTAGTCTTAGAAGTTCTTGTAGAAATTTATTCATTAATTTAAAATTGATGACTGTTCCAAGCCTTTTTATTTATAAGTGTCTTTTGCTAATTAAGAAGCAAATAGATTTTTTTCATTGAAAAGCAGAGCTTCCATGCTTATTCAACCCGTAATCAACCCTTAAACTATCCTAAGCATCGGCTTTCTATTTTTGAAAAAAACACCTTATTTACATTGGAATTAAATTGTTTAACAAACTGCCCACTGATGTAAAGAATTTAGGTGAAAAAGTATTTAAAGCCAGCATTAAAATGTTTTTAATACAGAGGGCATATTATTCTGTACAAGAATATTTAGATGAAAGTTTGGTGAAGTAATGGGATTTTGAAGAGAGTAAATTGTGGATTATTTTTCTAGGTGGGTTTTAGTTTTAAATGGATATTGTAATTTTACGCCTAAAAATGGATGAAAAATGTATAGTTATGAAATGTTATGAATATTGTAATGTAGCCTATCTGAATTTTTAATTTTGATTTGACTTTTCACCTGTTTTAAACTCCAGTTGCCAACTGGTTTTTGTATGAAACATTATGTGAAATACATTATTTCTATTTCTATTTCTATTTCTATAGTAACTTATTTAATCGCAGTATGTTGACCTGTATTCAACATTTAACAGTAGAATGTAAAACAATGTCCTTGTCTGCAAAAATATTAGGCTAGGGTCGAATAGTAAACTTGCGCCGTCTATACTTTCATTTCATAATTCATTTAAGTTTGGAAAGTCTTTACTGTAGCCTACTTAACCTTAGTAGTTAAAATTAGCACAAATTTAATTTAGGTCTCCCAGCTGATACGTTTGAAAATGATGACTTATATTTAGGGACCTAAGAATGCTGGTAAACTTAGTTTGCAAATGATGACTTTTATTTAGGGACCTAAGAATGCTGGTAAACTTATTGTGACTAGAGACTATAGTCAGATTTTTTTAAATGCAATGCGGAGAGGTGTCCTAATGTAGCCTAAAAAACTTAAGCCATCATCATCTTAAATATGTAGCCTACTCAATAATAAAATTGATTTGAGAGAAACCCCTAGGGCCACGGTTTAATTCACCAGGGTTTTCATATTTTAGTTACAAAAACTGAGCGGAGCTTTTAAGATCTTCCACCCCTCCCATACCTTCACACAAACTCTTTCACTACCGTACTCAGTTATGACACCTGCACTCTTCCCGGATGCTTCATTGGGCGCTCCTTTCTACCAAACTGTCTTTTCCTCCATGCACAACCTTCACGTTCTAGTAAAATATGTGTATTTGTGTTGTTAAGAACAACAATATTCTGTGTTACTGAAAAGATAAATAGATATGAATAAGAAAGTCTTTTAAATATTTGGGGTTAAGTTATAAAATGAATATGAATACAACCTTTTATTATCAATATATTTTCATTTATACAAATTTAAAGAAGAGATAACCATTCGTTTAGCTTCGGAAACATTAGTAGTAGGCCTGCATCTTCGTATGTTGTACAACAATATTTTTAATTAACTCTTATAAAACAGCACAAAATGTAAAAAAGATTCATGAAATACACTGTAAAACTTGATTTGTGTAACAAAATACTTGTTAAATAATATTTTACTCAATAAACTAAATTTTTTAGAAATATTTTTTAATTATCTACTAAACCTGGTGGAATCCACCTTGCTTGACTCTTCAAGTACCGGTAACTATTTTTGACGCGACCCCTGTAGGGTTAAATATTGAATACAGGTAAACATACTGTGACTGAAGACTACAATTTAGAACTTCAGGTTATTTTTGACCCTAGCTAATATAGGACAGATCAAAATAGGCTCGTAATCATCCCTAATAATTCGAATTGCGGGATGCGTTGTAATTTCACCGATTTGATTATTTGATATTTAAATAATCAACATTTCAAACAAATTTTGATATTAGGCCTACCACCTGAAGAAAATATTATAACATGTAATACATTACCAGATGTTTAACTTACATGCTTTTACCTAATCTAAAAAGAATTGCTAGTTGTGAAGAATAATTACCTGATTCTAATTTTGCCAAATTGGTAGAAAATAAACGTGTTTTGGTTCATTGTAGGCCTAAACTAAAATTATGTTAAGTTTTTATTCCAAATCAGCTGTTTTATTTATAATAGGTAACAACAGACGTTTGAATTGAATTATAAGTAACAGTAATCATTTTTTGTTTGTGTTTGCAAGTTTGTTAATATAACACAAAAACCAAAAAAAATCTGTTGGTTATGAACTGATTCTAAATTTGCTAAGTTGTTTGATATGGCAATGAATGTAAACAAACATGTTTCTAAGTTTTTGATGCGAACAGCTGTTTTATCTGATATTGGGCTGGAAATGTATAAACCCCCAAATTTTGATTTTTCCACTTTAATTAAAATTTTGTAAAATCCTTTCTTAGTGTTCATCTGTGACCTCATAAGAATAAACCTTGAAATTTTCGTATTTGTATCTTAACCCTCCGAGTGGGACTGAACAGCTGAATAGTTCCTGAGTGTTTATTTATCAATCTGTTGCCGAGAATACTAAAACTGTACACCAAAAGATGCACCATTTTCTGCAGAATCGATCGATACCACATACTAAGCGTTTAGCGAAAAGATCTGCTCGAATAGCTGTTAATCTGTGACATAGTTCACAGTTGTCGCTGCAGCGACTACTAACACGCATCTTACTGTCAAATCTCGATAATCAGGTTCTGTGTGTTAAATCTACTACTTTAGTTCCTCTTCTTATTTCTTTTAGATTTGTCAAAAATAGTCATTTATCATAAAATGAGTGTACAGTATAATTTTATAATAGGCTATTTATGCTACCTAGGCCTACAGAAAAATGAGTGATGATGTATTGTGTAAAAATAGATGATCACTAGTAAATCTGAAAATCACTTCAATTTTATGTCATTAGCCTAGTGATCGCACACCTTGTAAATATAGCCTTTGTAGATTCATATGGGCATTGAACATTTGATACAGTTTCGCATTCCCTGCACCTAGCTGCTCCTAGAATTACATATATTCAGTAGTAATATTTAAGCAACAGATGATCCCTGAAAGCATGGATTAATTCGCAAAATTATCTATTATAGGAGCGGCTAGCAAAGCAATCCCAAAATAAGTATTATTTATATACTTACTGCGAAAGACGTTTTGTAGTTTAATTCTTAAACTATAAGATTTAATGGTTATTTGTAGGCCTAGTTATATTTTTAATAATTTGGTTTTGAAATCTTAAGTTACAATGTTATGGATGATACAAATCCACTAGTCACCTTCTTAAAAGTTTATTTTGTTTCATAAAAAACTGTTTAAAAAAAAATCTTATAAGAGGCGTGTGTTGAGCCCTAAAACAAATTTGTCAATGATGTTTTAGTAAAAGGTTCGATGTATGGTTGAGCGATGTCTTCCAGCATTGGTATTATATCTTTGTTGGATATGGACAATCCTCCTGTACAAATGATTATAATCCTTAACTGAGACAATTTTTAAGTATTCTATATAGGCCACATATGTAGGTTTCAATTTTATTATATTGTAATAAAATGACTTTTTAAAATGTTTTTTTTTTTTGTAGCTTATTTAAATTTGAAGGAAAGATATATTTTCAATGCAATTTGTAAACAATGCTTCACAATTTGACATATCAGTTGTATCCTCTTGATCTTGATAGTTAAATTCAACAGGTTACTAAACATTTTTCATTAGTAGCCCTTTATATATTATATAACCTTGTCTCATACCATAAACTACAAAATATTTTTCACATAGGCTTGAGATGAGATAAGTAATCTCTAGATTTTTTGGTTCATAACATTGTAACAAATGTTTTCAACAAATCATCAAAAACTGAACAAACAGATAAGGGTCATTCCATATCAAATCAACCACAAAAAAATGATTTTGACACCCACCATCTCAGATTTTGATGAAACTTGGCATAGTTGTTCTATTCATTGATTTAAGAAACCATTCCAAATTGTTTTGCTCTATCTCTAATAGTTTAGGTTTTACAGCCTCTTAAAGTTTTTGGATTATTGTTATTTTTATCGCTCGGCCGCAGAAAACTAAGTTTGTTTTCCGATGAAAAATAAATTATATCTTTGCTAGTTACCAGCCAATTTAGATGAAACTTTTTTTGAGTATACACCAATATGTCAGGAAGGATTTAAAAAATGTACAAAGCTACCAAGTGTTTATTTGGGACCAGAAAAAAATCTTAAAGTGTCATTTGTAGGATTTTCAAAACAAAACGCAGGGTTCTACGTTAAATGAAATATCTTCTAAAGGGAAAAGGATAATCATGAAAATATTTTTTTGTTTTTGTTCTAAGAGATGTGCTCTATCACATGAAAGAGTAAAATTAGTGGGTATTTTACTCCTTTATAATTTTTTCTCACTTCAAAACAAATTTTTTTTAAGATTATTTCATTTTACTAACAATTATATAATGAATAATTTACCAAATAGAAATAAGAACATTAGGTAGTTTTATTTTAATCTTGAAGCCTGTTTAAAGTATATGGTTGAATACTAGCTAAATAAATATAGTTTCAATTATTACCATTGACGCAGGTTTTAGGTAAACGACAATGGTAAATAAGTTGAAATCATTTAATTCTTAAAATTATCAAAGTAAAGATAAGCCTACACTTTTAGTAAACTCTATAGGCCTACAACATTTTATTAAAAACATGATTTCAAATCATTCTATATACAACAGCTTCTCAAAATCTATAACTAAGCTAATGTGATAAAGGCCTAATTAATAGTTCAGTTTCTTTGGAAGCAGTAAAAATCGATTCAAAGGCTTATAGTTTGTTATTATTGTGGATAAAAATTGTGTGACTTATCACACAAAAAATCACATGAAAGAGTAAAATTAGTGGGTATTTTACTCCTTTATTATTTTTTCTCATTTCAAAACCAAAAATTTTTTATTTTATAAAATTTCATAAAACTATTCAGTAATCAAGTAGAAGTAATATTAGATATAACTGTATATTTTAATTTTAGTTAAAATCTATTTACTAAGTATGTTTGAATGCTAGTTAAATAAAGTAGGATATGCAATTCTTACCGTTGAAACAGGTTTTAGTACATTAACACTTTTCAATACTGTCAAATTTAGATTGGGCACTTATCATACATTCTACATCTTCCTTCTTGGGCCAAAAAAATTATGTTGATGGTCCGTAGGGATGTAGAAACTGTACCGTGACATCTTTTTCTTTAGCGTTTATCTCACTCACCATGCCAAAGTACCATAAGCTGTCATAGACACAAGCAATAAAATATCCAGGGTTCAAATCTTCTAATTTCACGAAAAAGTTTTGCTGTTTGTTAAATAAATTAAAAACAATAGCTGCTTTGTCATCCTTGCTAATTATTCTAGCCTCAATTGTTCCAGAATCATCTAGTAGTGGCTGAAAGTTGTGAAATGATCTTGTCCCTTTGAATCGTTTCTTACTGCTTCCAAAGAAACTGAACTATTAATTAGGCCTTTATCACATTAGCTTAATTATAGATTTTGAGAAGCTGTTGCATGTAGAATGATTTGAAATTAAGTTTTTAATAAAATGTTGTAGGCCTATAGAGTTTACTAAAAGTGTAGGCTTATCTTTACTTTGATAATTTTAAGAATTAAATGATTTCAACTTATTTACCATTGTCGTTCACCTAAAACCTGCGTCAATGGTAAGAATTGAAACCACATTTATTTAGCTAGTATTCAACCATATACTTTAAACAGGCTTCAAGATTAAAATAAAACTACCTAATGTTAATATTTCTATTTGGTATATTATTAATTAATATAACTGTTAGTAAAATGAAATAATTAAAAAAAAAATTTTTTTGAAGTGAGAAAAAATAATAAAGGAGTAAAATACCCACTAATTTTACTCTTTCATGTGATAGAGCACATCTCTTAGAACAAAAACAAACATTTGTTTTCATGATTATCCTTTTCCCTTTAGGAGATATTTCATTTATCGTAGAACCCTGCGTTTTGTTTTGAAAATCCTACAAATGACACTTAAAGATTTTTTTCTGGTCCGAAATAAACACTTAGTAGTTTTGTACATTTTTAAAATCCTTCCTGACATATTGGTGTATACTCAAAAAAAGTTTCATCTAAATTGGCTGGTAACTAGCAAAGATATAATTTATTTTTCATCGGAAAACAAACTTAGTTTTCTGCGGCCGAGCGATAAAAATCACAATAATCCAAAAACTTTAAGAGGCTGTAAAACCTAAACTATTAGAGATAGAGCAAAACAATTTGGTATGGTTTCTTAAATCAATGAATAGAACAACTATGCCAAGTTTCATCAAAATCTGAGATGGTGGGTGTCATGGTGTGGTTGAACTGACATGGAATGACCCATAATCAACTTTACCAACTTCAAAGATCAATACAAATAAAACATATTTTATCCAATACAGTATTGTATAAATGTAAGCATATTAATGTATTCTCCCTTAAGTTACTCCTAAAAAAACCTTTATAATATTATGTATATTCAGTTACCCCAAAGCAGAACAACGAGCGACGGTGCGACATTGTCGCAGAACGAAAATGAGGGCTGCAGAAAGATATCGCATATAGAATAAAAGTTTTTTGCAGGTCATAAACTAGGGATGGGTCGATTGTCGATACTACCGATACTTTATATCGAGAGATACTCAATTTATATCATTGTCGGTCTTGCTAGTTCTCCGTATTTTTAATGTAATCTGCGGTATTTGCAGTCACATTCTCGGTATTTAATCCCAATTCAGCATTTAACAATAAATATCAGTAGGAAAAACTGTAAAACTTTCTTAGTTTGTTGTATGTAGACATTTTCCCAAGTAAAATGATGAGGCAATTGTTTTGTTTTATTTATATTCATACGGATTAGTTATTTGTACACAGGAAGGTAAAGTAGGTTCAAGGTCAACCACTTACGGATTCGTTTCTTATCGTGTCTATTTATAGAAATAGGGTGTCTACTGTGACGAAATGTTATACATTTAATAGATCGGTAAACAAAAGTATTTAAAGTATAATAATTTTTTTTTTTAGGAAGTGTAAAACATTTTGGATATTTTCGGGATTTACGTTACCCGTTATTTGTTTTTTGTTGGAGTCCCGATGAAGTGCCTTTGCTTTACTTGCTATTTATTCCCGCAAATAGCGACATTTAATTTCCACTTTGTCCGAATTTTACAAGTGTCATCTAAATAACATTTTCGCGGACTTTACCCATTGTAATTAAATTAAGTTTTAACACCGGTATTTCATAGAAACAAGAACAAATTATTGTTCATGGGAGTAGGTTTTTTTATGGACATAGGCCTACGCTGTTGTATATTAAATTGTGTTTTAATGCTGACGTTTTATAAAATTAGCGCTAATAATTTTCGGATGCTGTATTCTTTTTTAAAAATTTGTCGTTGTATTTCAACAATGGTAGTTCATAAAGTTGACACAAATTGTATACGGGCATCGATTTTTTTCACGGCCATACGCTGAGATTGTATTTATTACAAATAATTAGGCCTAGTTGAGTTACTGGTTGCTTTTTGTTCATAGGTATCGGTATCGAGAATTGAAAAATTTGGTATAGACCCATCCCTACCATAAACGAAAATTTTAACTCGATCTTCACGACTAGTACAACTATTACTATTTTATCTTCTCTGTACGAGACATAAATACTTATCATTGTACACTAGTCGGTCTGTTTCTCTAGTCGTTCCATTTCAAATGACATTCTGACTATCATTATACCTGCGGTTTTTAATCGACTAGTCCTTCCGTAGCAACCGACTAATCGATTACATAAGGGACTAGTCGAATAAACAACTAGTTTAACTTGTCCATTAGTCAATCAAGATGTGGATTGCTATTGATGCGTGGAGCGTGATTTGAAAAATATTGAGATGGGGGACTGTCATTACCAATGTAATGATTAAAAGCTCTGCTGCCAGCGATTTATCATATGAAGAGATTGGCACTACAGAAATGTTAGCTTACATAATGACTAATGGACCTATTGCTGATGGTTACAAAGGAAACAGACAATTTTTGAAACTTGCCCTATGTCAGAAATACTGGACTCGGTACTACAACCATTTCAAACCAAACTCAAAAAATAAATTAATGTTCCAAGCAGTAACATCCAAAGATGTAAGGAGAATCCAAGAAAATTTTAATGAATCCTTGCCATGTTTCAAAATATAAGAAAATGTAAAATAAAATTAATGATTAAAGAAGTTTTAAGGTATATCTATAATTTTATAGAAATTAAAATAATTACTTAGTTAAATAAACACAAAGAATTTATCATTTGTGAATTGCTTACTTATTCACTTATAAAACCTCTATGATTAAATTTATTACTAAAACGCCCGCACTCGCAGAAAGTTTTTCGTCTTGGCACTGACCGTTGCAGAAAGATAAAACATATTCTGCTTTGGGGTTCAGTTACATATCAGACAATTAAATAAAAGCTTTCCAAAAAGTAGTTATGTCAATTTTTTTTATGTGTTAAGGCTGAAAAATATTGAGAACAAAAACTTGTAAAATATGATTCCTTATAACTTAGTACAGCATCTAAGTAAAATAAAAAGGATCTGTTTTCATCTAAATAATGAGATTTTTTTAAAAAGATAGAAGTCATGTTTGATATTTTTTTAACAATTGTATGTGAAACCTAACTTTTACATTACCTCAATCAAGATCTTTTCATTGTAGTGTAAATTCCCTTTCTTTTAGTAGGCCTACTTTTGAGAAGATGTAATATTGTACTGGTACAGTAATGTATGTGGAACATTTGCTCATTTTCTTTAAATATTATGCTAATATGTAGTCTAGTTTGAAAATTGAAAACTACATGGTTTATTTGAATGTTTATTTGTTTATGTATATTTTTGTTTCATATAAGAACTTTTGTGAAAATATTTTAATTTTGCAGGCAAGGCTCCTGAAAAGAAGCCAGCGGCTGAAAAGAAAGCCGAGAAGAAGCCAGCAACTGCACCAGCTGCAGCGGCGGCAGCTTCAACCTCTGCAGCAGGACCGTCTGCTAAACCTGCCACTGCACCGAAAGCAGCAAAGCCTGCCTCAGCACCTAAACCCGCAGGATCATCCAAAACACCCGCACCCGCTCCTAAAGCTGCGCAGACCAAGCCCGCCAAAGCTGCTGCCGCTAAACCTGCTGCCAGTGGTGCTAAACCAGCAGCCGGAGCAGCTAAGGCCGCTAAACCTGCAGCTGCAGCTAAAGCAGCCAAACCTGCTGCAGCAGGAGCTAAGCCAGCAGCGAAAAAGACACCTGCCAAAGCTGGAGCCAAGCCTGCAGGAAAGGCACCTGCCAAAGCCGCTGCTGCTAAAGGTGCTGGTAAGCCTACACCTAAGAAGGCTGCAGCCAAACCTGTTGCTAAGAAGGTTGAGAAGCCCAAGCGAGATGTAGCACCAAAGTCCCAGAAAGGAGGTAAAGTTATCAAGAAGGCTACTCCAATCCAAAAAGCTTTGAAAATCAAGCAGAAGGTAAATTGATGAATACTTTTCATATATAGGCCTACTCTAGTTTTCTCTTTATTTGCAAATTTGGTAATATAAAACAAATCTTTTCAAACATATATAGCATAATTGTTTCTCTTTTGTTTAGATTATTAAAGGTGTAAATGGAACACGGGTACGTAAGATTAGGACTTCAGTCAAGTTTCACCGACCTAAGACCTTTGAGCCTCCAAGGAAGCCAAAGTACCCCAGAAAATCAGTTCCTAGGAGAAATCGGTACGTAAATTCAAATGTTTGATGATTCTATAGGCTTTGTAATTGAATTAGTACCGGTAGATCATGTGCATAATGATGTGCCATTTTATAGACATTGCAACAACTGCAGTCAACTCTTTCTGCTGGAAAAACAGATAGCAGCTAATACAAATTAAACAGCACCTAAAATATTACGTGATTGGTCGCACCGTATCTAAAAGATAATTTTACTTTAAAGTAGTTTATGATGTCTTAAAAATATATTTAACACACTGTGTTATATCATTATCGAAAGTTTAACTCCTTAAAACTGAATTAAACAATATATAGTAATATAAACTTGGATAGGTCTGATTGAAAAAAAACATGAACGAATGCTACATTTTCTGTTATAAAAATATGAAAACCCAAAGTCACACGGTAACCCTGTCAGATATCATAGACGTCTCATATTTGTCAATTATTTGGGTTTCTTTGAAAATAGCAAAAGAAACCCTTTTAACATCATCTTCAAGTTCTAAATTTAAAAATGGACACTGTTTTGGCCATAGTTGAAGGTTAAATAAACTAAAATATATTATGTAGGCCTATTTCGAACAAGAAGAGTCGCACAGTATCTGTCAAATACCAACAAAGAACTGAGGGAAAAAGTCACACCGTATCTAAGAGATTCAAAAAGTCTAGCAAGGCACTGTGCTCACTCGACTGAACCGAATTTGGCACTGACTCGTTGAGGGGTGGAGAGGGAATTCGTTAGTGGGTGGCACCTCTCGGCAGAACGTTGAGAGGGCGGGAAAAATCATTTGCGGGTATGTATCACATATGGTGTGACCGACGGAGGGTCGAACAGAGATGATGAAATTTTTATGTTTTATTTATGGGAGCGGTAAAGGTTGATTGGTCAGTTCCTAGATGGTGGGTTGGGCCATTAATAGGAAGTAAAAAATTTAATTTATCGAGAATGTTTTAGTAATACGAGTGTTTTTTGTCTATAACTAGTTTTCACTTTCTTAGTTTAAAGTAGTATCGGCTAATCATTGTGGTATTCATATGATTTACTATATATATATTTTTTACTTTAATAAAAGACTTATATTGTTACTTATATTTTTTGTTTAGTATGGATGCGTACAATATCATCAAGTACCCTTTGACAACTGAAGCTGCGATGAAGAAGATTGAGGATAACAACACACTAGTCTTTATTGTTCATATCAGATCTAACAAACACCATATCCGGTCAGCTGTCAAGAAACTGTATGATATTGATGTAGCTAAGGTCAACACTTTAATCAGGTGAGTGTCTTGCTATGTATCTAATCTTGATTTATTTCTGTTTGCGTGAAACTATCTGAAAGATCATCTTAGCCTATCATAAGACAATCCTTATATATAATTCTGTAAGCGAAATTTTAGATTCAAAATTGTGGGAATTTGGTAAATCGGAGGATGATGGGAGAGGTAACAAATTAAAGGTATAGATTCAAGGAACGAGGGAAAAATATAAGTCTTTTCTAAAATTAAAAACTAAGGGGTTTTTTGGGTCCCCGAAAAACGAAAAAGCCCCATAAGAAATACATGAGAATTTAAAAACATCTGCTTTGTTTACATTAAAACATTTGGTATTAAATAAATAAATTAAAAACATAAAACAGCTGTTCTGTAGTTTACATTAAAATATTTATTTGATCTATACTAATATTATAAAGAGGTAAAGTTAGTTTTTTTGTTTGTTTGTATGTAGGGGCTAACCTCTGGCACTACAGAACCGATTGAAAAAATAGTTTTACTAATAAAAAGCTACACTATCCCTGAGTAACATAGGCTATAATTAATTTCGATAAAAACCATTTTTTATTTCAATATTTGTAAATTAGTCGTAAAAAAATCTTAGGTTAGGCCTAGAATGATAAACCAACACATGTATTTACATTTATTACCATAGCAACCAATTAAATAAAATAACAGATACTGTAATATAGCTGGTTGCTCCAATATTTCCATTATCAGCTGATTTCAAAATTTGAAGCAATTAATTTTGTATTTCTAGGTTAGGGTTTTAAAGTGTAGACCTGAGCCTTGCTGGTTCTTTTAACCATTATTATAACTAATGTTATAAAATGTACGAAACAATTTGATTTGAACATTTAACATTATTTACCATCTTAGTTTAGAGGTTATTATTAATCGTACACCTTTATTATAAATAAAACATAACATATGTATTGGAAGGTTCCATTGGGGGTTGGCGTGCGGAGCACGCAGGGGTCTCCCCTAGTATGTTAGATAATTTGTAACTTGGTTAAACATTATTTGAACAAAGGTGACAGTATATGATAAATCTTCTTTTTTTTTGCTGTTTTACTTTTATTTCTTTGTTAGTGTATGTGTGGTTGTAATATTGCTATTAATTTTAATGCTATTACAGATCAATGACCAGATTTAAAGACAAAGTTTTATGTTTATTATGATTTAATTAAAAATTACTTTTTAGATTTTGATCCTTTTTTATTTTAAATCGGTCAAATCAGCTTGAACTTTTTTTGAGCCCGGGAGTTTTGGTGCACTTGTTTGCGTACACTGACTAAATCATTAAATGCAAGCACGAAGTAGGTCATTTTTTTAAACAATGTGACGTGCTCCTCGCTGTTGGATCCCAAGCGATGGCGTGTCTGCCTTACAGATGTGTCCTTCTGCATGTTTCTGGACATTAAGACAATGGAAAAGGTTCATTAACACTATTAATGCCCTGGTTATAGCGAAAATTAGAAAGGCGGTTTTTAGTGGTTTGCAAGCATATTTTTAAATTTGCCAAAAATAGTAAATGAACCCCAATCCAAAGGTGTTCCATAGCTTGTTTGTAGAAAAAACTTAAAGAATTCAAATATGCCACAAAAAATGAGTTTCTTCTAAAATTGTAAAAGTTATTAGCTTAGAAATAAAAAAATGTTCATAAGCGGGGAAGGAAAAATCCAACTTTATGCCTACATAAAAAATAGTAAAATTTTTTTTACTAATTCAAAATATACAAAAGTTTTGTAAAATCTAGTTTAAATATAAATTTGTAAAAATATATTACAATTTCAAAATTTTATAGTTGCAAATACCAATTTTTATGTTCCAACTACAAAAACGCTAATAAAATATGCCTATTTTCAAAACGTATAGGCCTATATATTTTTTACTCCAGAATGAAATTTTATTATACGAAATTGTAGAGATAAATGATAGAATTGAACTGTAAGATTGGAAATTACAAAAATGGGTAAACGTTTCACGATTTTTTCCAAAAATCCTATAAACAAAGTTGTATAATGTCGAAGAAATATTTTTGTAATTTTTTTCAAAATATACAACAGTTGTAGAAAATAGTTATAAAGAGAAATGTGTCAAAATATATTTCAATTTCAAAATTTTTTAATTGAAAATACCAATATTTATGTTATAATTACAAAAAACGCTAATAAAATTTCTCTATTTTCAAAACGAATAGGCCTATATATTTTTTACTCCAAAATGAAATTTTATTATACCAAATTGTAATGAACAAATGGTAAAATTGAACTGTAAGATTGGAAATTACAAAAAACCTTACATTTTCTAATCAGGTACGTAAATCTGTCAAATTTAACTTAGGTTAGGCACGTAAATAAATCGGATGAATATGGGTCCATTTCCAACATCCGATCAATTTCTGATATAACCTTTCAATTACTCTATATGCCATTTTATCAATATTTGTTATTTAGGCTATAAAAAGTTTTTAAAATAGTTTTTAAAATAATAGTTTATAAAATTTATTTAGCTAGGCTATCTGCAAAAAAAATAAAACAAGACTCGCTATTTAGAACATGCTATTTTCAACACTTTATAAACATAATTTCACCAAAAGACACAATAACACATTCTACACTTATTTATTTATAACTGTAACACAATATAACACAGTTTTATAAACTATAAACATTTTCAATTCAGTAAAATATCAAGAGAAAAAATACTTGCATCTAATTGCTAGGTAATCGGCTAGGAAAATGGCGACCGTAAACTCCTAAAAACGCTTGTTTCTCAGTTCAGATTGTACCAACCTAATATGACTAAATTATTTGAACTGCACATAGATTAAAACTTTGGAATTTTATCTTTCAAACGTAATATTACACATGTTAGGAATAAATCGATTTCTGAGAGTAAAAATCGATTTAAAAAATGCTCCCTTATTGGCCCAATCTTATTCTAAATTCTATATCTTAGAACCTAATGTAGTCACAGATGATTTAAAAATACCACTTGAAAGATAAAAGTCTGATGAATCCAATGCTGTGATGATCTTTGAGATAATTGACAACTGTGAGGGAGTTGCAGACCGTTGAAAATGACAATGTTTTACGTTCTTAACGTCGCCATGTCGCACGGAAGACAGCTGTTTCACAGACTACAATTTTGAAACAATGATTACGTATGTAAATATACGTTTTACGAAAAAGTTTTAAATACAAAAATTAAAGTTTAATTCATTTTGCTTTCCAACGGTGCCAGTTTTATTACGATTGGATGATTTTAAGTGAATTAATTAATTGAAAATGCAAATTCTCGCTAATTGTCGAAATGGCTGCATCTTGCGCCTGAGAGAACGTCACTTTGGGCAGTCTGGCACTGTGAGAGTTAAATAAACAGGCAAATTTAACTAGTTTATTACAACTACACAACAACAATTTGTAACAAGTTACATTTTCCTTTGCAGGCTCGAACTTACAACTAACTTATAAATGTAAAGGCAAGCGAGTCCACAAGTAGTTGTTAACAGACTAACTTTCAGCCTCTTGCTAGATCCTTCCCCCTCTCTTTAACTATCTAAACCCTGACTTCAGAATATTCTTTGTATGCAAGCCATACAGTACGTTCACAGTCAGTATAGAATGCAGAACTACTATTACTGATCTAACTATTAGTATTATATAAAGTGGAGGGTTCCTGCCACAACTGTAAGACTTATAATCATGTCTGTCTATTACCGGTTTTCTTACAAAAACCGTTTTAATTTAATATTTGTTGAAAAATTTAAGAAAGAATGGTGCGTTTTATTGCACAGGATAGCTTATAAACTATTGAAGAAAAATAATAACAATGTATCGGAGAAATATTGACACTAAAAATTCAGTAATAATGTTAATAGTAAATTAAACAGCGGATCCATTTGTTAATTATTACAGTTTTCTTACAATACCCATATTCATGTTCGAGAATACTTTAACGTATCTATTAAACATCACACATCCTAGTTAAATGTATGAGGAACTTCTGCCTAAAATTGCTACAATATTTTCTTGTAGAAAATATTAAAACTTTTAAAGTGTCACTCGAGCTAGATTGTATTAATTATTTATGTTTATACACAAATGAGCTTGTTACAAAATGATGACTTTTAACGGGAATCTCGTTGAAAAATAATGAAAAGAAACTGTTTATCTGATTGTAACATTGATCCTTTGTGCTTTTACTGGAATTGTTCATAAAAAAACATGGATATTGCTTTTGCTGACTAAAGTAAACCAACACAGTAGAAATAAAAATATCTAGAAAAAATTGAGATATTTTAGTATTATTTTGTGGTATAACAAATACATACCTTACTCTATATTAGTCTAACTGGAGTACATTTTATGTTTCTATTTGTAGCAGCTATATAAGTTAAAAGTTTAATTTTTGTTTTATATTATTAAGTTTCATTTTCACAAATAAAGATTACTTAAGAAAGGTTTGTAGTCTATACTATTGAATATACAAGTTTAAATTGGTTTCATTTACCTTCTTCTAATAAATTACCCCCCTCCCCACAGCTGAAATTAACCTTGAAATTTTTGTTTGTTTTTGGATGTTTTTTATTAGCTACTTATACAATAAATCTGCTGACCTAGTGGAGTTTGTGTATTAAAAATAAAGGATTGTTTTGTAAATATCACCTTTTATTAGTCAGTTTTTACTTTACCCAAATTAAAAGCATATATTTCCGGGTGTTTAATAATTTCATTTTTGTAAATCTTCACTTAAAATTTAATTAAAAAAAAATAATTTTAATATGCATTTTCTGTTTTTTAATACATTCCAGAACACAGTTTAAAACCTGTTTAGCTTATTCATCATCGAGTGCCTGCTAGACAAATGGTACTGTACATATGTATGTACATAGGCCTATATAAATGTGGAAACTGGTTCCTGTTTAAGACTAAATATTTACATTTGCAGTGATAGTTTCATTCTCGTTTTTATAACATTTAAAACAAATCTTGTGTAAAAACAACTTGTTACCATTCCAAAATTAGTTTGTAGGAGTTATTGTTTTAATGGTGTAATTCAAAGCCAATGTAATGTTACAAAATGATGACCTTTAACGGGAATCTCGTTGAAAAACAATGAAAACAAATTGTATATCTGATTGTAGCATTTCTTCATTGTTATTTTATATTTTTAAACATCATTTAACATGTACTATTCAGTTCGCCATAACTTTATGAGATTGTAAAATCGGCTAATAATACAGGATAGGTTATGATTTAAAAAAATATGATCAATTAAATACAAGCTTAAATAATTTAAGCTTTTACTATTTTATAATAATTATTAATTGATTGTAGTTAGATGTTAAATACTTTTATAGTATGTGTTACTTGTGATGTTCTGTTTTCTGGAAAGGTTGTAAAGAATGAAGTGAGAATATTTAGGAAACATTTAAAAGTAAAAAACATTGAATATATTCAAAGTATTTTACAAATAAAATTCTTAATCTGCAAATCTAAGCTTTAAATAAATTGATTTGTAGAAAATTTGTATTATACAGTATAGTGACTGCTAGAATTAACAGACTAATTAGGGGTTGCGATGTCCATTGTTATAAAAGCCCGTTGAACCAGAAAGCATTTAGTTATGATATTAATAGGGCACATTTAACATGTACCCTTTCCCCACTTCTTATTTAAGGAGAAGGCGGAAACATATAAATGGTTTAGTGTATTTCATTGGTTTCTCTAACTGCACAGCCAAATTCTATTATTTAGGTAATTCAGGATTCTAAATAATGGCAAACCCAATTCCAGTTTCCATTATGAAAATTTTGGAAACAAATATATCTAGATTACGCTTATTGGACATTTTCCACATTGTATAGTAATGAGCAAGCTCAGTTTGTTACTGACATATAAGCTAAATATTTACATTGTACCGGTAGTTATATTTTCATATTCGTTTTTATAGCATTAAAAAAAATCCTATGTAACAATAACTTTTTACCATTTGATTTATCTTATTTCCAATATTGGTTTGTAGAAGCAGTTGTTTTACTGGTGTATTTCAAAGACAATCTAATGCTACAAAATGATGACCTTTAACGGGAATCTCGTTGAAAAACAATGAAAACAAATTGTATATCTGATTGTAGCATTTCTTCATTGTTATTTTATATTTTGAAACATCATTTACGGTTCAAAAACAACTTAATTATTGTTTTTTACACTTAAAATAAATTTAAATTGTATTCAGTAGTTTAAACTTTTGAAAGATCACGATAGCTGAGCTACAAAGCCAGTCCCAATCTAGTCAAGCACTCACTACATTATGTAGAGAACATAATATAAATAGATGCTAAAATATTTTAACTTTTTTTTTAAAGTTACATAATATAAAAGTTATCTCAAATATATAGTTTAAGTAGCATAAGCATGAAACAACAGATTTTGTTTATACAATATGAAACATCTGCTTAGTCCTTTTTTGAATAAGCTCAATTAAACATGGCACATATCTAGACAGAAAAAATAGAAGGCAATGCTTAAACCATCAGTAAAAGTTTCATTAACATCAGATTAGTAGTTTTCGAGTTAAATTGTATTGAACCAACTTGCAAACTTTTTCTCTTTAGTACATAACATGTACCTCTTCCTCGTCATCCTGTTTAATTTGTTCAGAAAAAGTATGAGGTTACATATTGACTATTTATCTCTGGTTAATGAGCAGGTTTTTAAATATTATTTTTGAAATTATTGTTACAAAATGATGACCTTTAACGGGAATCTCGTTGAAAAAGAATGAAAAGATATTGTTTTCTGATTGTAACAATTTATTCTTTATGTATAAAATAATACAAAATGACATTGTGTTTCAATGATGAATAACTTAGTCTCAAGGTGAGAAGCGGCTGTAGCATATAATTAATTGGTTGAGCTGATTTGAATCTAGTTGGTGTTTGGTTTCTGTGTGTTTTGCTATCTCTTGCCTTTACTATTATTTTTTTAATTTTCATAATTGTTGGTTTCCAAGTCACTTTGAATAATATAGAAGATAATATATTAATAAATATTACCTTGTTGAATTTGTCCGTCTTGTGACTTCTGAAGAATGATTAAGTAATCTTAATGCGACACATTTCGGGAACGCATTCCCATTGTCAAGCACATATAAAACACTAAAAACACACTTTATAAAAAACAGCAACACACAACACTTTTATAAAACGTTTAAAAACACATTTAAACATAAATACCGAATAATAATTTATTCCTACGATGTACATTCAAACGTCGTTCCACATATGCTAAAAAACACGTTTGCAAAACATGATATCAACGTTACTTTTCGCACCACCAATAACGTGCATAAGTTATTACGACCAAAACGTTTGATCCCGACGGAAAAGAAATCGGGTGTTTATAGAATTGAATGTGATGATTGTGACAGTTTTTATATTGGTCAGACGGGCAGAGCTTTCAAAGAACGGTTTAAAGAACATTTGCCACACAACAACATCCGCAAAATAAATTCAAACTTCGCTCAACATTTAATTGACTCTAACCATTCATACACTGATTTCAACACAAATTTGATCCCTATCCATTTTTGCAATAAGGGAAGACTTTTGGACGCAATGGAAGAATTCGAAATATACAAAGAATTTTAACAAAAATCCCGCCAATGTCTTAAACGATCAGATGTCATTCAAGAGTAATGATCTATATGACACAGCCCTCGGCTATCTCAAGAAAACCGGTCCTTAGGCTAAATAAATATTGATATTCCATAAATTCTGTTAGTACAGCAGTGGCCGCTCAACGATGTACATCGTAGGAATAAATTATTATTCGGCATTTATGTTTAAATGTGTTTTTAAACGTTTTATAAAAGTGTTGTGTGTTTGTGTTTTTTATAAAATGTGTTTTTAGTGTTTTATGTGTGCTTGACAATGGGAATGCGTTCCCGAAACGCGTCGTATTAAGATTACTTAATCATTCTTCAGAAGTCACAAGACGGACAAATTCAACAAGGTAATATTTATTAATATATTATCTTCTATATTACTTTATTATTAGTCTTAACAGGTACTAAGTAAAGACCAATTCATCTACAGGTTTCTCTACAGTCACTGCTGGACATAGAGGAAATCTATAGTCCAAAATGTTTTAGACTACTCTATAAGTATACACTGTTTTCATTTAGACCGTGATCAATTTCTTTTAAATAAATACCTTGTTTACGTGAAATTCTGCTCACAGTCCTGTTTGATGTCTTTTTTCTGTTTGGCGGTGACGATCGTTTCGCCTATTTTTCAGGCATTGTCGAACCGATTATATTACTATAATTTTTTGCATTTAATTTAATGCGCGTCAAAACAACATTAAATTGTTAATAAAAATTTACAAACATAAACGCAAAACACAAACACTATGCATTTACACAGCACATTTGAACGAAGATATAAATACAGTCTTATAGATAAAAACACTCGCACGTGCATTGCGGTCCGTCCTTGGTTACGCACTGATTAATCTAGTCTATCTTACGTATTGAAATGTATTCAGTAGATTATTTTGGCGATAGGAGGGGGTTGGTTCTGATGATATTGTCGAATAAGATGTTGGACTGAAAATGGATTTTATCGTTCAACAGTAAACTTGGGTTTAAAATTGTGGCCTTATAAATGTGAAATTCCTCAAGGACATTCATAATTGGTCCTTTAGAACATTTATTTAGAATTTGCATATTATTTTGGATATTTGTATATGTATGGCCAGTATCTATTAGGTGTTCGGCATATTTAGAATGGGTTGGGTCAGATTTACTATTAGGAATGTGCTCTTTGAAACGTGTTTTGAAAGTACGTCCTGTTTGACCGATGTATTGTTTATCGCAATTATTACAAGTAAGGTTATATATTCCACTTGCGTTATAAGGGCAGTCATCTTTAGGTTTTGGTTTGATTGCCTTGGCTAAGTTATTTTTAGTTTTAAAGGCCAGTTTGTAACCTTGTTTTAGGAATATTCTGTCTGCGGCATTATCCAACAATCCATGGTATTCAGCACTTATATATTTCGGTTTGTCTTTTTTTATATTGTTCTGTTTGTTTTTGTTTTTTATCAGTCTATCTATTATTGTGTGATCGTAGCCATTAGAGATTGCTATCTGTTTTATTGTTTTTATTTCCTGTTCGAAGTCAGTTTTGTTCATCGGTATGTTAAGCGCTCTATGTATAAAACTATTATAAGCTGACATCTTCTGGTTGTGCGGATGATTTGAGGTGGCGTGTAAACAAGTTAATCATCAATTTCTTGTGAAATGACATTTTTCAAAATTGATGTTTACATTTTGAAAACATTTGTCTGCTCATTTATTATACGTATTGGAGTCTACGATTAGGCCTATCCAACCTACACTAACCTCAACAATGTTTGAGCCTATGCTTTCAATATCTTAGTATTTAGTCATATCTCTATCAAATTCGTTGTCCGCTGCCTCATCATTGCTAACTAAAAACTACGATCTTAAATTTAGTAAATTAAAGTATTTTGTAAATATTTGGGATTTATTTTTACTGTAAATGAAAACAACATTCAAATGAACAGAATGTAACACAAGCAGCTGTTTCGTTTGTTTTTTGTTCATTAGTTTGTTGGAAATTATTCAGAGCTGAAAAAAAATTCCTGAATCATAAGGAATAGGAAGAACAATAACTAAAGATTGATAGAGTGCTGCTATCGATTAATAAATAGAAGTACTGCATCAGCTTGTGACTATAGGTGTCGCCAGATATTTTGGGAGATGACATAGAAACTGTCCACTAAAGAAGATGGAAAGTGCGGAGTAAAGCAAATACCTAACTAAAACACTGTTTTGTCACCGCATGTAAACTTTCATGACACATGTTGCTGTCAACACATTTTCTCAGTGTTGGCATAGCCTACATTTTAAAGTTGGGTAATATTTCAGCGTTATCCCCCGAAATATCGTAGACTGAGAGTGACCAACTAAGTAGGTGAATGGTTCAAGCAACTAAAAACATCGCAAAGCATATGAGTGCATTTATTAAATAAGTTTGTTGGTTTAGTAGACCATTTTTTTAGAGTCATGTTATAAAATGATGATGTTTAACGGGAATCTCGTTGAAAAATTATGAAAACTATTGTTTGTCTGATTGTAATGATGACTCTGTATCATTTAATTAATGTATTATCTAAATAGGTAGTAATAATAATATTGTAAAATTGAAAAGATTTTACTAAATATAAAATACTAATAATTAGAAACAGAAATTAAATAAATCGGGGAGAAAGTAAAAAATTAAATAATACAAACAAATATACAATATATCCTCATATACTGGGAGCCCGGAAAGTCTGGAAACGGTTTAATTACAGCTAAACAGGTTATATAGGGTAACCAGATTAAATGTAATTGATTACTGCACAAAGAAACTATTCTGGGATGTATCTGAAATTTTGTCCGCCATATTGGATTCAACTTTTTTTTACATTTTATGTAGTTGTAAAATTGATTTCCTAAATTTACTTTTTATTGAAGACTGGGTCACCAATAGTTTATTGAAGTCGCAGAAAAGCCAACACCAATAGTTGCATTCGAACTGCGATGCCCTAGTATATGTCATCGTAGCTTGACAACTGAGCTACCGTTGATTACTATTATGTTTTGAATTTGTAGTGCACTTATTAAATTCAGATTGAAATGTTTAAGGGTATTAGACTTTTTAAATGTCTAGTAAATACAACCTAAAATAAGAGAATCAGAAAATGCTTTATGGTAGTATTATAATATTTATTGTATATTATGATATTGACACAGTTTTTCTTTTGTGTAAGTTGAAGTTGGTTGAATGATTTTAGGAGCATTGGTGGGTTTGTAGTCATCAATAAGTTATTTGTTAAAAATAGGCCATTGAAGTGATTACATTTTATTGTTGAAAAACGCATTCCAAAGTTTAGTCTTGTTATAAAATGATGATCTTTAACGGGAATCTCGTTGAAAAATAATGAAAACAAATTGTTTTTCTGATTGTAACAATGACTATGCTTTACATTTCTGTAAGATGCTCGTAATATTAAATCATGGCGACATTCATTGTATTGGATAAAATAACTCAGAATTTTGAAAATATGTTGTATTAACTTGGTTTTGTGAGTTACTTTATTTGGTTTAGCTTGAGAATACATTGATAAATTATTGAAAATATATAACATCAATGTTTGCTTTAAATACATCTAATTAAAGCCAAGAAGTTCCTCGCCTACTGCATAACAGATTGAGATGAAATAAATGATACCATGTTTTATTGTATTACCTAAGATAGTTTTTACATACTTGCAAATTCTTTTAAATAATATTGTATATTCTTATTAGATAATTAATTGAGTCTTGTTATAAAATGATGACCTTTAACGGGAATCTCGTTGAAAATAATGAAAACAAATTGTTTGTCTGATTATAATATTGACTCTCTTCATTTTCATTAATTTACCTTAGATATGTATGCCTTAGTTATAAATTTTTGACTTATAGTTGGATGGACACATTTCATTTGGTTTTTTAGAGCGTCCAAAGTTTAAGTTTCATTATTTTTAGAGTCTTCCTACAAAGTGATGACTAGTAAACAGGAATCTCGTTGAAAAATAATGAAAACAAATTGTTTTGTCGGATTGTAACTGTAACTCTGTCCTTATCAAAATTATCTGTAACATTGTGCAGTAACTCATAAATGTAGTAAATTTATGTTAAAAATATAGTTTTGTAAATCGCGAAGAGAAGATTAATACCATGCAATGGGCCACAAAAGATTTGCTTTTAAAGTTTTTAACTACGTTTCAAAGATTTTTTAAGATGTTTGTGTTATTGTGACATTATTGTTATAAGGGTGTTTGATATTGTATTAATGTAAGGTTTTATGATTTGTATTTCAGGCCCGACGGCAAAAAGAAGGCTTATGTGAGGCTAGCACGAGATTATGATGCATTGGATGTTGCAAACAAAATAGGCATCATATAAACTGTATATTTTATACTCTTGAGAACTTATTAAAAAAAATTGTAAAAGTTATTGTATGTAAGTTATTGTTTACTATTTAATCCTTGTGGTTGTTGATTCTTCTAATTGTAAACAATTGTCACCGAGCAGTATAGCAAATAATAAATTGTTTCAATTTTATTTGAGAGTTCATCTTCTATATGCTAAGGGTGATTAATTGTGTAATTTTGTTTGTCCGATGCAATCTTCATAGGTGCACTATAAATCCAAATTTTGATTTTATATAATCTTAATATACTTTTTTGAGATAATTAAAGCTAACATCTTTAAGTGAATAAAAAGAGGAGACATTTCCACATACATTTCTGTTATATTTTTTTATGAGAATGAGTAAAAATCAATTGCCTACAAACAGTCTGCTAGCACTTGCTGCTGAGGGGTTAATATATTATATATGACTCTAAAGATCCGGTGTCTTTTTGGAATCTGGAAGAAGATGAAGACCGTGAATGTTTGTCTAATTTAAAAAAAGGGTTGTAAAAACATGCAGTCGGACAGATAAAAAGATAATAGCGTAAAATAAAGTTAGTAAGCGTTTAATTTTATATATATATTTTTTAGGCTAAATTCATATTTTATAACTGCATAATAAAAAAAATCAAACAGCTGAGAGCAGTTATTTTTATCTAATTTTATTAAACGAGTAATTCTTGTATATAAATTTATTTCGGGATCTTGCTAACGGCTCTAACGATTTGGATGAAAATTTGCTTATAGGGGTTTTTTGATGTCAGGAATCGAATGCGCTAGGTCTTATGTCTGCAAAAATGCGCTAAGTTGCTCTTTTCGCCTATGTAAACTCTGAACTTCTTTTATGTGCTACCTTTGAAGTCACTAAGTTTGCAAATAAATACATTACAGATACAAACAGATGTTAACTTTAGCTCCAGATGTTTATATACTATTTAACAAACATAAATCATTAACAATGAATCAGGTGGTATAATTTTCAACTTATTTCTTTATTCAAACAACAAATGTGACTAAAACATTATTTTTGTGCTGTTATAAGGCCAAACATTCGAATTTTTCGGCGTGGGCTTAAGATCGTCAGTTTTCATGCATGGCAAGTTATATGTAGCATTTTCCAGAGTTAAGCTACCAACTACGTTAAAAGTACGTCTTCCAAATGAAAATCCTCAACATACCCGCAATATAGTATGGAAGGAAGTATTTGGTTAAGATCCGATTTAGTCATGATAAAACTGAGGGTATTCAAATATATACGTAGTAATAGATCAACTGTAAAAAATTACTACAATATAACAGCTATTATATTTTAATAAAATGTTAAACTAATTACACTCTATTTTTTTTAAAATTTAAATAAACAGTTCATATGTACGTAAGATCAAAAAATATTCATATTTATTCAGTATGTGATTCGTATTTACATACATTTTTCCTAAAAAAAAATACTGAGCGATGCTTGGTCGCCTAGGTACTAACTTCATAATATGTGATGCGGAAAATAAAAAAGGGACCTCTTGTCGGGAGAGTAAAATTTTCAGTAAATTTTGCTACTAATTTAAATAAGTAGCAAGGGTCAAAAATATCGAATTTTGGTTTTTTATCAATTGTGGTTGCCCAACTCCTTATTTACAAGCTAATATCAATTGTAAAGTAGTTTCTAGTTCAAAAATGGTACCTAAGCAACAGATGTCAGGTCTGAGAAAAGGGACCTCTTGTCGTTATGGAGAAATAACATGGGTATGACAAGAGGTCCCTTTTCATTTTCCGCATCATATATTATGAAGTTAGTACCTGGGCGAACAAGCATCGCTCAGTATTTTTTTAATCTTTAACTTTGCTTGCAGTGTCTCTGAAAGTAGCATCTCCTGTAATCTAGCGATGTTTAAATACACTCCTGGACAAAAGTTTCGCAACAACCATGTTTGTCTTAAATTGATTAGTTTAAAAGTGAATAAAAACACTAAAACCCTTTTTAATTTATTTGTTCTTTATCTTAGATTAAGAAAGCAACAAAAATATTAAGACTTTTAGATTTTACCATATTTTATTTTGGTAAAAAAAAGAAAAGCTAAAAAAAGCCGATAAACTTCTAGTTTTTAATTCAAAGAAAAATTGATACATTTAATTTATTTGGTTTATTACCAATTTCCTAGTATCTTGTATTTCCTCCTCTTGCTCGGATTACTTCTTCCAGCCTTCTCCTCATACTACTGATGAGGTGTTGAATCTCTTCTTGCGGTGTTGACTCCCACTCCTCTAGCACTGCGGCTATAAGGGCTGCGAGATTGGTTGCAGGGTTGTTTCTTCTCCTGATGCGTTTTTTTACACTGTCCCACACGTGTTCAATAGGGTTGAGGTCTGGACTCTTGGGTGGCCAATCGATTGAACTTTTGCCGACCTCCATAAGGTAACTACGTTCAGCGTCTGCGATATGTGGTCGAGCATTATCATGCATCAGTTTGAAATTTGGTCCCACAAACGGAACCACATGATCTTGCAGTATATCTTCCACATACCTTTATGCTGTCAGAGCAGGTCTACGAAGTACCACGAGTTCTGTACGAGCGTCGTACTGTATACCACCCCAGAACATCACCGAGCCTCCACCAATAGGCATCCTGGGTGAGAAGCAGGCTTGTGCAAATCTTTCGTGACGCCTTCTCCATACACGTTCGCGCCCATCTGGTGAAGCTATACTTATTCCAGTCTCATCTGAGAAGAGAACGTTCTTCCAATCATCCACAGTCCCATGGATATGATTCCAGGCAAATCTAAGCCTCAAAGCACGTTGACGTGCAGTGAGAAGTGGACCTGTAGCAGGCCGTCTACTGCTCAAATCCACTTCTGCGAGACGTCTACGGATGGTACGGCTCTAAATATTCACATTGCGCACCTGCCTGATCAAACCTTGTAGCTGTGAACTGGTAACTGTCCTCCTGCGAAGTACGCTTAATGTTAGAAAACTATAATCATTTCTGTCAGTTACTCTTGGCCTTGAACTGGTCTTCTGTCATCTCGTCCAGTCTCTTGAAACCGCCGAACAGCTCTTCCAATTGTGGAATGGTGTACTCCGAAAATCCTAGCCACTTCAATTTGCGAACGCCCTTGTCAAACCAAAATTCTAGCTCTGACCGTCTCAGCAGTAGTTAAACGACGGTGTACATCCATAGTAATTTAAAAAAATAATTAATTAAATTATTCTTACTAAATAAAAATGCACAGCATCACTCAAATCACTTCAGAATACTGAGAAATTACCTTTGGTCAAAACTCGAAAGAGGGACAGGATTTGGACTTTTAACTGAAGATAAGATGAGAAAGAGATCAGATAATAAACATTTTGCTATAGTATTAAGTGTATTTTTGTCTATTTAAAGCATTATTGTTAGTAAACAAGAACAAGTCATTATCAGTCCTGCGTTTCATTGACAGAAAGTTTTGTTTGTGTTGCGATACTTTTGTCCAGTAGTGTATTTCTAAAATATAATATAAATAAAAGTTTAATTGGTATTCAAAACTTTAAATGCGTTTTCTCAAAACTACCTTTTTCCGTAACTAATTTTCATTTATCCATAACTTCCTTAATTTTTAAGATAGATATTAAACAGATTCATTATGACTTCATAATTGTAGGAGAGGTGATTTATTAAAGTAGGAGATTAACTAATACATATTATTATCTAGAGAGAAAACTATTCAACCGATTTCGAACAAATTTGCACCAAACGCGTCAATTAGACCTGTATAGATGCATGGAAAAACGGGTTTGAAAAACAACCACCTTTATGGCCAAAAAA